>JACYFF010019584.1:22232628-22285454 GCA_017589665.1 Selenicereus undatus
ATATATATATATATATACACACACACACACACATATATATACATATACATATATATATATATATATATATCTATATACATATATCTATATATACATATACATATATATATATATACACACGCGCACGCACGCACACACACATGTTTTATTGGTATAATTTTTCTTTTAATATAAATTACACTCATGTGACTCTAAGGTAATTTTGGTTGGATGCAAACACCTTTGTAATGCAAACAACCTTATAATTGTATTTCCATTATCACATTTATTTTATGAAATAGTATTGCAAATGGTATCTACCTTGTAATTATGATTACCACAAATTATGTAATCATCATTGTATTATATTAGGCATTCAAGTAGGTTTAGGCAAGTTTGGTAATTATACTTCTAGAGTATATGTATTGTAATCTTGTACCTTCCTTATTCTTGTAATCTTGTATCTTCCTTATTCATGTTTGTATCATCAAAGTAAGCTATACTCAGCTAAGAGAGAAGCCGTGAGAAACAATTCTCTCCTCAAATCAATATTCTTCATGGTATCAAAGCCTTGTGCTCAAATCCATCAAACAATTGATACTTTCTTCAAAATCACTTCATTACCATGGTCGATGAAACAACCTAGAAAAAGGCCGTTGCATCCAAAGTGGATCCCAATGATCCTCAATCGCCATATTACCTCTGTAGTTCAGATAATCCAGGATACATCATCTGCGCAATTAGCTTTGACGGAGAAAATTACACTAATTGGAGCAGATTGGTGACTAATACCTTGAAATCAAAGAATAAATTAGCATTCGTTGATGGAAGTCTGAGTAGACCTAAGGGCACTTCCTAGATGTTCATGCCTGGGAAAAGTGCAATGTCATGGTCATTGCATGGCTCTATAATATCATTAAAAAAAAACCTCCACAACTTAGTGGCCTATGCTGAAACTGCTAGTGAGATTTGGAGAGATCTGAGGGAAAGGTACTCTCAAGGGAATGAAATTAGGATTCACCAATTAAGAAGAGAAATTACATTGACAAATCAAGGTGCCATGAACATAACTAATTACTTCACCAAATTGAAGGGGTTGTGGGATGAGCTCGATGCTTATGTACAATTACATAATTGCAAGTGTGTGAAAGATATCAATTTGTTCAAATACCAGGAGTTTGAAAAAACTCACCAATTTTTGATAGGGATGGATTCATCTCACTTTGGAGTTGTTAGATCCAATATCCCTGAGCATAGAGCCTCTTCCCAACCTTAACAAAGTATACTCCATGATTCTCAGGGAGGAAAGATAGCAGACCTTGACCTGAAGCATGGAGGTCAGAACCACCATTGAAGGAGCCGCATTCAAAGCATCAACCAGCCACAGACCCAAGGCCAAGAACCGCCCCAAATGTGCCCGCTGCCAGAAAATTGGGCATAACAAAAGCCAATATTTTGAGCTAGTTAGGTATCCACCAAATTGGCAAAGTAGGCGACAAAATTGAGCCAACCAAGGGAGGAACCGCAACTAGAACCATAACAGTAGCGGCGATGACAGGGGTCAATAGATTTGGGCAGCCGGCCATGAACCGAGGACCGCCGAGTTGGCCCAAAATGCCACCGGGAGGCTGTCGGCCAACGCAGGACAGGGGGGGATCGCGCTGGAAACTCAGAGAAGGGATAGAAGCCATGGGAATGGAGAAGGTTTGGAGAAATACGATGGTTTTACCCCATCTCAGGTAGAAGTTATGTTCACACTATTTAAAGAGATAAAATAAAGAAAAAATGAGTGGCAAGTATAATGGGCCTTTGCAATGGGTCCTTGATTCAGGAACATCCCATCATATGACTTTCAATCGCAATGTTTTCTCTTAGCTTTATAAACTACCTGCTGCTATATATATTACTATCCCAAACGATAAAGAAGAAACGGTTACGGAAGGCAGGACAATAAATTAAGGAAACGGGTTTGGCCTACAAAACGTGCTATATGTTCCATCCTTTGCCTGTAATCTTATTTGGGTACATTAGTTGGCCAGTGATAAAAATTGTATCGTTATTTATGGTGTTCATTACTATCTTATCTAGGACCTCACCTCGAAGACGCTGATTGGAGCAGCTGAAGAAAGGAACGGGGTGTACTATTTGAAGAGCAACATGGGAGGAACATCTTTCGCTGCTATTGAAGATAAAAAGTCTCTCCTATGGCACCAACAGTTGGGTCATTCGTCACTCGGTAGATTAACTGCTCGATCAGTAGATTGTGGTTTTCAACTAAACAAAAATTTGTGTGATTGTTGTGATATTTGCCATCGAGCAAAACAAACAAGAAGTAGTTTCCCTCTCAGTGACTCTAAAGCTCACAGGCCTTTTGCTGTAATCCATTGTGATTTGTGGGGTTATTACTAAACACCTTCTCTTAGCAATTGCCATCATTTTTTGTGTATCGTGGATGACTACAGTAGAGTTATATGGGTTTACTTGCTAAAAGATAAAATCGAAGTTTATGATAAACTGGTTGGTTTTACTCTATGCTAAATACCTAGTTTGATCTGAAGGTGCAAAGGGTTCGTACTGATAATGGTAAAGAATTTATGAATGAGCCACTTCGGACTTATTTTCATGAAAATGGAATTATTCAAGAGTCTTCCTGTGTGGATATGCCTCAATAGAAAGGGCGAGTGGAACCAAAAAATCGACATATTCTGAATGTAGCTAGAGCACTCCGTTTTCAAGCTTCTCTACCTATGCATTTTTGGGGTGAATGCGTACTTACTGCCGCATATCTCATAAATCGAATCCCTACAAAATTACTCGGCTCAAAGGCTCCTTATGAAGTTCTGTTTGGAAGGAAGCCCAGTTATGAACATATTAAAATTTTTGGGTGTTTGTGTTATGCTCATAATCATAGCAAGTCTAGTGATAAGTTTGATACTAGAGCAACACAATGTATATTTTTGGGTTACCCTCACGAACAAAAGGGATGGAAAGTATATGATCTTGCTAATCGAAGAACCTTTGTTTCTTGGGATGTGCATTTTTATGAGACAATTTTTCCGTTTGCACAAAGGGAAGCCGATGCTCCGAATTCCTTATCTCCAGCTACGAATCATCCAGTGGCGGATCATTATCCAATGCAATGGCCTCCTTCTACTGACCCAAGCCAAGCTTATGATGACAGCCCATCATTACGCCTCAGCATAACAAGCCCATCATGGCATCTCATCCTACATGTGTAGAACACCCAACGCTTTCTGATGTCCATCTGGCCCACGGTCCTTCCCCCACACAACCTGCACGTCTTGGACCAGCAACACTCCACCCAGTGCTTTCTGGGCCCATTAACCCAGCTACAGATATGAGCACCTCTCCAGCAGTCCAAACGTGTGAACCCGAGCTTGATAATAACGTTTCCGTATCTCCCTTGGTTACTGGACCTCCTTGTGACACTGACCATGACTTGGTACCTTAGGGGGAGCCCACTAATGGTCGACCACAATGTTGCAGGAGACCTCCTCCGCGACTCCAGCACTATGTATGTCATGCTATTACACACCCCGTCTCCATGCCGCTCCCTAACAGCTCTTCAGGTACCACTTATCCTTTGTCTCAATTTCTTAATTATGAGCGCTTCTCTCCTTCTTACAGGGCTTTACCTACATCTATTTCATCCCATTTTGAGCCCCAATACTTTTCCTAAGCTATTAATGACCCAAAGTGGCGTGAGGCAATGGCAAAAGAAATATTTGCTCTCGAGGAAAATCATACTTGGGAATTTACGTATTTGTCACCTGGAAAACGTGCTTAAGGGTGCAAGTGGGTGTATAAGACAAAATATCATGAAGACGGTACCATTTAAAGGTACAAATCTCACTTGGTGGTCCTTGGCAACACTCAGGTTGAAGGGGAAGACTTTACTTAGACCTTTGCACCGGTAGCTAAAATGGTTACAGTGCGATGCTTGTTGACCCCTGCAGTATCACAAAGATGGGAGCTTCATCAGATAGATGTTCATAATGCCTTCTTACATGGCGATCTCAATGAAGTTATTTACATGAAGCCTCCATCGGGGTTTCAGCCTCCTAAGCCTAATCAGGTGTGTAGATTGAAGAAATCTTTGTATGGGCTCCGGTAAGCACCAAGACAGTGGTTTTTTGAGCTAGCTACATCTCTGCAGGATTATAACTTTTAACAATCACCTTTGGATCATTCCTTATTTATTTATCGCAAAGGGAGTGTTTTTCTGGCTCTCCTTATATATGTTGATGATCTAATTCTAACTGGTAGCAATCCCCTGCATTGTCAAGTTTTCAAGATGTTGGGGAGATCCAAGGAGGGAGCCCGCTTCAACCAAAGTCCATGGCAACAAGCCCAGATGAGGTTCCATCCTAAAACCAATTGGCAATAGGAGGAGTAGCTCACTTGACTTATATACCATGACCCTTCTTTTCAAACTCCTGATGTGGGACTTCTTTACTTATATGTGATATTCCCAACAATCTCCCCCTCACACATGAGTCTCTTCCACACCACATCAACGCACAAGCTCCCCCTTTAGCGGAAGCCTTTACCAAGGTGTCAAGCCACCATTATGAGCTTATCCGCGTCATCGAGCCACGCTGCAGCACACGTATTACCGCTCGATCAACACTTATGTGTCACTTCACCAAGCCCGTCCATGGGGTCCACCATGCCACACCTTTTTTGTCAGCTAGCCGAACGCACCATCGGCTCTGATACCACTTGTTGGGGAGATCCAAGGAGGGAGCCCACTTCAACCAAAGTCCATGGCAACAAGCCCAGATGAGGTTCCATCCTAAAACCAATTGGCAATAGGAGGAGTAGCTCACTTGACTTATATACCATGACCCTTCTTTTCAAACTCCTGATGTGGGACTTCTTTACTCATGTGTGATATTCCCAACACAAGAGATATTTGCAGCAATGCTTTAAATTGAAAGACTTGGGTGCACTCAAGTACTTTCTTCTTGGAACTAAACTAGCTCGCTCCTTAAAAGGGTTATTCTTACCTCAACGAAAATATGCCTTAGATATTCTCTCAGAGTGTGGTATGCTTGGGGTGAAGCCCACAACCTTTCCCATGGAACAAAATCATCGCCTCTCAAATGAGTCTAGCAAGCCCATTCCTAATGCTTCTCAATATTGGCGGCTAGATGGACGACTTCTTTATTTGACCATTATACGTTGCAACATTACCTAGGCTGTAAACATACTCAGTCAATTTATACAAGACCCTCGTCAAGGACATTGGGATGCTGCCATACGAGCCCTAAGATACTTGAAATCATCTCCTGGACAAGGACTTCTTCTCCCAGCCAGCAACACCCTTCAAATGTCTACTGTGATTCTGATTGGGCCAGTTGTTCGATGTCCCAATAATCCATAACTGGGTACCTTGTCAGGCTTGTTGATGCTCCGATCTCTTGGAGAACTAAGAAACAAGATACTGTATCTTGCTCTTCTGACGAATCAGAATATCGAGCCATGGCTAATGCTACTAGCGAAGTTGTGCGGATATGGAATCTTCTCATATCTCTTGGATTTAATGTTCCCACTGCTCAGATTCATTGTGACAATCAAGCAGCTATTCATGTCGCTAATAACCCTGTCTTCTATGAACGTACGAAGCACATCGAGATTAATTGTCATTTTGTTCGCGAACGTATGTTATCGAGCATCATCTCTCCTTATTACACACCCACTACAGAGCAGTTAGCCAACATCTTCACTAAAGCTTTGGGACAATGTCAGTTTCGATATTTATTATGCAAGTTGGGCGTTGCGAATCCTGACACACCAACTTGAGGGGGAGTATTAGGCAATCAAGCAGGTTTAGGCAAGTTTAGTGATTATACTTCTAGACTATATGTATTGTAATCTTGTGCCTTCTTTATTCTTGTAATCTTATGCCTTATTCATGTTTGTATCATCAATATAAGCAGTACTCGACTAAGGGAGAAGCCGTGAGAAACAATTCTCTCCTCAAATCAATATTCTTCACATTACAAGATTAATTGCATTACATTATATTTAATCAAACATTATATAAAATTCATTGCATTATTTTATTAGTTATAATTATACTAGATTAATTTTCTGTTCAATATATGTCGAAACTTTTGAGATGTTTGGCATAGTTATCCTTTATAATTAATCAACATAAATGGGTTCTTAAATTTAACTCCTATCAACTACCAAACGAATGATTGACAATTGCCATTGATGTAACTGTGATTACCCCTTGCTCATTTATGTCTTGAAAATTTGCAATCCAAAAGCCATTCCCGAAGTGCTAGTAGTATTGGTTTTCTGAAAATGGCTTTTTGGCGTGGAACACTTGTTACGAAAAGCTGTTAAGGAAATCAACATAACTATTTGACTTTACTCAGCCAAAGAGGGGGGGGAACCATCGTTTGATTTCATCAAACAATTTAAGCTCCCTAAAACATCCTTTAAAAGCCATTCACATTGTCTTCTGCCGAACAGGTCATTATATGCCACAGGCTAGTGATGAATCTAAAATTCATAAAATAAAATTCTAGAAGGCCAATCCCAAAATCTTAATTTGAAATCCAAATCCAATACCACAAAAATTTCGCTATCAGACAAAGTGTGAGGGAATCTCATGTACAGTCTTACGCTTGAATTACCAAATTACAGAAAGATTGATTCCGATTGACCATAACTTTAAAAACTGTAAACTACTAACTACTTCACAGAAACGGAGTAGAGAAAATTTAGTAAGGTATTTTATTTTAGTATGTACAATCCAAACTGAAAAAAAAAATAATCCCAACTTTCCCTTTTCAGCTATATAGATTTCGGACATAGCAGCCACGAATTATGAGTTACTGCAATCAGAGTTAAAGGCGGGCTGACAAAAATGGAAGTTTACCTCAGGTGTGCTATGTGATAAGAGGGTGCCTCTTGGGTTGAAAGGCAGAGTCTATCGTATGGTAGTTAGACCGACTATTCTTTATGGTTCGGAATGTCGGCCCCTAAAAAAGGTGTAGGTTCAGAGGTTGATGGTGGCAGAGATGCGGATGATTAGGTGGATGTGCGGTTATATAAGATTAGACAGAATTAGAAATTGTGTGATCAGAGACTTAGTTAAAGTGGCTCCCATCGAAGACAAAATGAGATAAACAAAACTCCGATGGTTTGGCCATGTGAAAAGGATGAGTGTGGACGCTCCAGTGAGGAGGTGTGAGAAGATTAACATCCCCGAAGGCAAAAGAGGGAGGGGCCGACCAAAGAAGAGTTTGGATGAGGTGATTAGAGAGGATTTGGAAGTTGTAGGATTAATGGAGGACTTGGCGTAGGATAGGAGATTTTGGCTGGATAGGATTAAGATCTTAGAGCGCAGAAAGTTAGCACCGTAGTGCGTCACTCGGTGGCAGTAGTTTGTGTCTGGTTGCGGCTTCTTCGAATGTTTGTTTGCATGCAGGTAGTTCTTGCGTGTGGGAAGAAACATCGTTTGCCTGCTTCTGGGTGTGAAGGTACTGTTTCTCCCTCTACTCTGTTGCACTTTTGGTTTCATAACCCATTCCCGGTTTCTTCAGTGGCTTTGCTGCTTCTGGTTATTTACTCTTAGCCTTCACCATTAAATGCTTTCTCAAAACCTTTCTTCTCTAAAATGTTTTCTCAAAACCAGTTTTTGTGGGTCTCTTGGAATCAGCCTCTCTATAGGCCGAAATGCTGGTAGAGGTAAGGTTGCCTATAGCTGGATCTCCCCAGACCCCGCGTAAACGGGACACACACTGGGAGTTGTTGTTGTTGTTGTTGCAATCAGAGCTAATTTTCCTATTTTTTTCCCAGTCCCAATCAGACAAACAGAGCCGATGAACCAGTAGTCACAATCAGCGCACTATCTAGTAGAAACTAAATGCTAAAAAAGAGCGATAGAAGCAATCAATTCTATGAGTACAATTTTCTCTATGAGGTGAACTGGTTGGTGTCGTATTGGCAATCTTGTGTATGTCCATTTATTTGTGGACATACTTCCCACTAGCATGTTATATATTTTCCAACAATTCCCATCTTGACCTACTCTCGAGGGATCCTACAGGCTATGATACCTGGACTCTTTGTTTTGCCCACCCGTACCCGTATCAGAGACGACACTCTGTGGATAGGACATGGGATCCTTGCTGGGTCCTTGTCCGAACTCTAAAGCTGCAAGGGTGAAAAAAATTAGGAAGATGTTTTTTTTTTCTTCCTTCATTATTATTTTAATGGATCTTTAACGTTCAACCATTTGGCAAGTTGACAACCTTGTAACAGTAATTATACCGTCCACCCGGGTGGACAAATGCATTTGTACAACCGAGCCCACCCACTGCCTAATTGGCGCCCCAACATGCAAAATAACGCGCCGCCTAAAAATAAAAATAAAATTAAAAATAGATCATGGTAACTGCTGCAAGTTCAAAACTCCACGACCCAAAAACTTCCCTCACTTTCTCTCTCCCAAAACCCACTCAACTTCGTGCTTCAATTGGAGAAATTCTGCTACATTTGCTCACCGATTTTCTCAAGAAACCTTCGTAAAATCGCTATTGAAGTTTCAAGCAAACAAATTCGAGGTAAATTTTAGCAAATTCGAAATTTATTGGCATAATCGAAAGAAAATGATGAATTCTTTTCACATTCTAGGTTCTAACAAAATCGCACTCATTATCACGTTTTTCAAATGTTTGCAGATGGAAGCTCAACAATCATCAGTATCGAAGAAGAGATGTGGTACTAATGCATCAAAAACTCGTCAGAAGAGGTATGTTGACAGCCTGAAAACTTCTTAAGCCTAAAGTTAGTGAGCAAACGTGCATTACTAGTGAGTCGTATGTGCTTGTTCTTCATTTTGTCTGCAAATTTATAATGAACACGTTTACCTTGATGTTCACTAATACATCCAAGACACTTTTACCTCAACTATTAGGGTTCTGTTCAATAGTGAGTTGTAGCTTGTATTATGGTGAGCCATAACTTCATTTTAGTGAGCTGTGAATTATGTAGTTGTTCTTGTACACATATGTCTGCTACAGTGAGCCATGTGGTATAATGTAATGAGCTAAGGCTTGTATGTAGTGAGCGATAACAAAAATCTGGTGAGTTGTGTGTTATGTGCTAGTGCCTGTCAACGTATACATGCTCCAGTCAGTTGTGCCATATATTTTAGGGATCTATGGCTTGAATATAGTGAGCTATGACAAAACTGTAGTGAGCTATGAATAATATGCTAGTTCCTGCCAACATGTGGATCCTATAATAACATCTGTCTTATAATATAGTCACCTGTTCTTTACACCGTAGTATGCCATGCTTAGTGAGCCAAAAATTGTATATAGTGAGCAATGACAAACATCTGGTGACCTCTGGATTATGTGCTAGTGCCTGTAAACATATGCATGCTCAAGTGAGTTGTCCAATATATTTTAGTGAGCCATGATAAAACTCTAGTGAGCTGTCAACAAATGCATCCTATACTAACATTTATCTTATAATATAGTCACCTTTCCTTTAGACCATAGTGTGCCATGCTTAGTGAGCCAATGCTTGTATATAGTGAGCCATGACAAACATCTGGTCAGCTTTATATTATGTGCTAATGCCAGTCAACATATGCATACTCAAGTGAGTTGTGCCATATATTTTAGTGAGCTATGGCAACATATGCATCCTATTGTGACTTCTCTCTTATAATGTAGTGAGCTTTAGTTTACATCCTAGTGTTACCTTCCTTAAATTGTTAATGAGAGTACCTTTTATTCTAGTGTGCTATCACATTTCCTACAATATTAACATAATATTCAATAATATTTCATAACATAGGTCAAAGACAGAAGCGTCTATCACAAGCCCTGAAGACATCATCATGAACATTGTCAGAGACATCTCAAGTGAGCAACTGAACGTTAGGTAATTACCACTTCAAATACATGAAAAACAAACACAATGCAGTCCACTGCGCTAACATTTTCTTTTCCTTTTTTATTGCAACCCAAGTTATCAAAACAAAAGAAACCAAACAACTCAAGATGATATTCCTCACAAGTCAGGCCAGGGTATTTATACATTATATTCTATTTTAATACCTGTCAAATATTGAGCCCTGACATATGGACTGGTGAGCCAATACAAATGTCTAGTGAGATGATAAGCAAATGCAGTGAGCGGAAAACTGTATTTAGTGAGCTGACCTGTAATTGTAGTGAGCAGACACCTATGTTTAGTAAGCTGACCTATAATTGTAGTGAGCAGACAACTACGTTTAGTGAGCTCACATATAATTCTGGTGAGCAGACAACTATGTTTAGTGAGCTGACCTATAATTCTTGTGAGCAGACAGTTTATTTTAGTGAGCTGAAATATATATATATTGAGACACACATTACAATTAACATTACACATTTATTTACTTATACATCTTGTTCCCTTATACAATATACCATGTACAGTTGTGCCAAAGGCAACCAACACAACTCAATCAAAGCATCGGCAAACCCTATCCACCGCAATGGAGACAACCTCTGCTGGGAAAACAAGTTCAACAAGTACTACTGCAACCAAGAGAAGGCTAAAACAAGAAGCGAGGAAAAACAGAAATATTTGTACTCCACCAACTTCAGAAGATGAACAGCCAGAAGCTCCCACAGTAGAGGAGAAACAAAAACACCAGGAAGAGGGAGGACACCCATCACAGCCTACTCACCAGAAAGAGGGAGGATAACAGCAACAGAGACCAGCAAACCCACCTCAACCAAGCACTAGAGCATCAAGGAAGAGACTAAAGTTCGTGCTGACAAAAAGGAAAACAATGCACAACAAAGACACAGCACAAGAAAGCTCTGAAAAAACCATTACTGACGGTCATCAACAACCTTCTGAGGAAACAGATGAGACGGTGGAAGACACCACTTACAAAATGCCTCCCCCTGGACATGTTGATGAATCAGACTCTGATGATGAAGTATTGGTTAAGAGAATAAAGAAGATAAAAGAAGGAACAAAGTCCAAGCCAAAGAAAATGCAACTGAGCGCAAAAAGGTATGTTAAGTCACAACCCGGGAACAAGGAGGATGTGAAAAAGATTCCTAAACCTCCTGTAAAAAGTGCACAGTTCTCAGTTACAGAGCATGAAAAGGAAAATAAATCCCTGAAGAAGAAGCAGCATGTCCAAAAAAGTGTTATTGTACCTGTTGAAGGCCCCAAGTTCGTGCAATCAGTGCCAAAGCCTGCAGAGGGGGAGACAAAGCACAAGAAGATCTTCCAATCAAGAATGTCACTGTCAGGGTTTGTTGGCATGATTGCTCACTTCAATGAGGCACAGACAGAGGCAGTACAACATATGGGTTTTGGAGGATTCCTCCACTTGCAGGTCACAAAACTGCCAGGGGATTTATGCAAATGGCTAGTGGATAGATTTGATCCATACTCCATCACATTGTACATATCAAAACATAAAAGGATTGAGATTACACCAATGGATGTTCATATCACATTGGCACTCCCCATTGGTGGAAAGAAATTTGAGGAATATTATGGGAAAAATCCCAAAGATGCCACATATAATCAAGTCCTTGATGCATGGAGAAAAGACTGGGATCTGCAAGATGGGACCCCTAAACTGAGCCAAATGCCACAATACATTCTCAGCCAGACTGATGCAGCGGAGAGTTTCAAAAGAAACTTTGCAATGTACATGGTATCATGCTTCTTCAATGGTTCAAAGAACATACATTGCTCACCCTATTTTGCTAAGAATGTGGCTCATGTTGAGGACACAACATCAATTGATTGGTGTCAGTACACCATTGACAGATTATGTGAATCTGTCAAAAAGAGGGCTTGAAACTTCGATGACCCTATTCTATTCTTGATGGTAAGTTCTTTATACTATATCAAAATATCATGGTTTCAGTGAGCACAATGTCATATTTAGTGAGCTACACACATATAATTAGTAAGCTAAACATACATTGTAGTGAGCAGACGATGTATTTTAGTGAGTAGTATAAAACTTTTGGTGAGCTAAACATATTTCAATTGAGCATGTCATATACTTCAGTGAGGGCAACATAAATTATAGTGAGCAAAAGATGTATTTTAGTGAGCAGTCCAAAACTTTTGGTGAGCTTAACATATGTCATGGTGAGCATGGGATATACTCTAGTGACCGCAACATTCATTGTAGTGAGCAGAAGGTGTATTTTAGTGAGCATACAAAAACTTTTGGTGAGCTATACAGACTTATTACAAAGAATATTTCTCTTGCAGATGCTATATCTTGATAGGGTTCTCTTGACAAGAAGGACTGTTCAGAGGCAATTCCCAACAATTAAGGGTTGGACAACAGAAAAGCTAAGGGAAAGAGTTAGACAAGAGAGAAAAGCCAATCAACCTACTGGAACAGAAGCGCCAAAGGGCTTTGGAAAGGGAAGAGTGGAGCCTCCAGTACAAATATACAAGGAAATGCATGCTGACCCACCTCTAATAGAGAAACCTCAGCCACAAAATGAAGAACATCAAAATATCTTACCAGAAGATGATGAACCATCAGAGTTAGAGGTAACATTTATTTCTTTGTCTCATTTATAACAATCAAGCACAATGAAATATTTTCATCAAATATGTATCTAACATCTTAAAATACTTGAATGTTGTCCACATTGCAGAAAGATATGGAAGAAGTGGCTGAAGTAACAAAGGCTTTAGCTAGTGCATTCAAGAGGTACAGGACATTCATGGACTACTTGTCCAAAAGGTATCAAAACAATGAAGCACTCAAGAAAATAAGAGATAAGGCCATAAGCATGTTCACTTCCTACTGTGAGGCTCAAATCTCCAAATCCCCACCAATGACCCAAAGAGAAAAGCGCGATGAAACTGCCGAGATACCTTCATTCAGTCAGGATGATGAATGGTGGAACAGAGCTTCTGTACTTGAGGCCATAATTGAATTGGAGAATGCATTTGTAAGGCAACAACAGACCAGCAGCACCAACAGTAAAGCATCTGCATCAAGGCAATGTGCCAACAACATGCCAAGTTTTAAGCTCATTGATGAGAGCCAAAGCCCAACTACTGCAACACCAACAGCACCAACATCACTTCACACACCACCTTCATCCCCCCTGCAAAAGTTGATCAAGCACCACCACCCTCCACCACAGCTGAGACACATCACACATCACCAACTTCCCCTCGTCCACAGACACAACAGTCACCACCACCTTCCCCTCCTCCACAAACACATCAGACACCATCACCTTCCCCCCGTCCAAATGAACATCAGACACCACTATCTTCCCCTCCCCCAAGGGTACATCAATCACCACCACCTTCCCCTCATCCACAAACACATCATACACCGCCACCTTTCCCTCCTCCAAAGCCACATCAAACACCACCACCCTCCCCCCTGCAGCACCCTTCACAAACCCTTGAGACATAGCCACCACAAGAATCATCTCATACACCACCACCACCCCCAATTCGAGAGACACAAATAGATGGGGAAGAAAAACAGAAAATCACTGAAGGAGAGCAGAAATTTCAAGATAGAGAAGAAGCAAAGGAGACAAAAGGGAAAAAAGGATGGTAAGGATTTACATTGACCATGCTTTCACTTTCACTTTCAGTGAGCATACTCTATAACTTGGTGAGCAAAACACATATGTTAGTAAGTGAGTTGGTGAGCATAACCCATATATTAATGAGCATAACCAATAACTTGGTGAGCAAATAACATATATTAGTGAGCAGAAGATAAAATTTAGTGAGCATAGAGTATAACTAGGTGAGCAGAACACATAAGTTAGTGAGCAGTAGTTATAGTATAGTGAGCATACTATATAACTTGGTGAGCAGAATACATATGTTAGTGAGCACAACTTATATTCTAGTGAGCAAAACACATGTGCTACTCAGCAGGTCACCATGTGTGACTATAAAGATCATATATGATAGTGAGCACAACAAGTATTTCAGTGATCTCAACAACTATTTTGGTGAGCACTTACTCATATTATGTATGCAGGAAAACAACACAACAAGAAGCCCAGACATCGGCTGAGGAAAGACAAAGGCCCAATGACAGAGCCCCTCTGTTCTCCTTTTGTGGAGAGAATAACCAAGGTTACAGGGGATTTGTCAGCCCATGAGAGGATGGTAGCTGAATATGTATTCCATCCGTCATAGGACCTTGATTCAAAGTTAGCACATAACTCTGACACATACCACTCTTAAAAACACTTAAAATAAAAATGAATATAAACTTACATTGTTTTTTTTTTACTTTTCTTACTGAACCAGTGAAGAAATCTTTGATAACGACATACATGCTGCATATCGTTATCACATGTCTACCATGCGTCCAAGAGAATACATTGATGCCCAGGTGATCAATGTTTGGGCTGCTCTCCTCAACAATTTAGAGAGAAAGAGAAGTGAGGGATCTCCAAGAAGATTTTTTTGCACCAGTGGATGCAATGGTAAGTACATACTTATTTTACATCTACACAAATGCACATAATCAACCAACTAATTATACTGCTGCAAACATTCAGTCAACCTTGGACCCCTCGATAAATCAAGCAAAATCAACGGACGCAAGGTACATTGATTTTGAAACAATTCTTCAAAAAGAATTCCAGAGATGTGACAAATGGATTTCAGGGAAACAATTACATCTGGTAAGCAATAATATAATACATTTTATTTGTATATAACAAACATCACATTACATAATACTAATCATTCTCTAATTTCAAGGTGTTCTTCCCCGTATGTCACAAGAAGCACTTTTTCATCTTCTGCTTTGATTTGAAGGAGGACATACTTGATATCATGGACAACATGCACTTCACTGCTCCATACAAAACTACATACGGACAAACCCATCTATTAGTGGTATGTTCAAATGCTCACTGAATCATTTACTCTATAATACATCAACACAAAAAACTGGTGAGCTTACAAATGTGATGAGTTATCACATATTATTGCTAAACTAACACATAATATTGGTGAGCTATCTCACGTATGTGGTGAGCCAACGCACATTTGTGGTGAGCTAACACATAATATTGGTGTGCTAACACACGTATTTGGTGAGTTCATATGTATATATAGTAAGCTAACGCTCATATTTGGTGAGCCAATGCACTTTTGTGGTGAGCTAATGCCCATTTCCTGTGAGCTGAACAAAATTATTTATTCTACACAGACAAGATCTTTTGGAAGATTTCTTCAAGAGAGTGTTGGCCACCTGAAACATGAAATTGTGAAGAACATGAAACCAGTGCGAATGAAAATGCAATGGAAGACAACAGATAATGTCACAGACTGTGGAATTTTTTGCATGAGGCACATGGAGACTTATTTTGGACAAGGAGATAAATGGGATTGTGGCTTCAAGAAAAATGAAGTAAGTTTACCAAACATTTTTTCTCTGCAAAAATATGTTCAACATAAATACAACACTAATTAATTGTTCATTTTTTTAAATTTTTTTTTTTGGGTTTCGTTTGCAGGATAAAAATTTGCTTGATGTAATGCGAGCAAGGTACTGCTATGAAATCGTCAACAATGAAGACAACATATATAAAAATAGGGTGAAGAGACTCACCAAAGAGTTCCACGATAAACAACAAGCAAAACTCAATCCAAAATCAACCCAACCTCAAGTGCAAACATTATGACTAATTTTAGAATAATTGTAGAAACTTATGTTTACAGTCTAATTTATAGCTAGACTAATTTTAACTTAGACTGTTACCACTCATACATTTAATGATGGTGAACTACTAGTAAACAACATTCACTATTTGATATATTTAATCGATTACCATATCAAATTCCAGTGAGCTAGAATACACATGGAGTGAGTTCGTATCAAAATCCAGTGAGCTATATCTTTTACTATGCTAAATTCTATAAATACATGTAGAATCAAACTGCAATGATATTTTCTTTGTAATGTTAACTCAAATATTAAAGTGTTCAGCATGTCATTGTCATACAATGCTATTCTTTTACAATGTAAAGTCATCAAAAATATTACATTAGTCTTGTGGCAAATAGTGAGCTAACACATAAAACTAGTGAGCTATGAATTTCCAGCAGTGAGCAACAAATTATGAGTGTCAATAGTATTCACCCTACTATAACCTTCAAAATTATTCAGCATCATTTACTTAAACTTCAAAGAACTACACATCATGATGATAAAGAATACACATTCGACCACTATTAATCAAGAAACAGATTTACAGTAAAAATATTTGTGCAAGTCATACTATTGATTCAACTGATTGCTAGAAATCGTATCCCCATTTGTTTGCCTCAACCTATCATCAAAAATCAAGCTAAAAACCTTATACATTTTATTAAAGTCTACCACTGGATTAAACGAAGCTGGGGCATTAGACGAACCTGCAGCAACAACCTAAACCACCACAGCAAAAAACGAATTGGTAGTGAGCATATATATGCATATAGTGAGCCAACGTATCAATAGAGTGAGTGCAACGTGTAAGAGTAACAGTGTGAGAACTGAAAACGTAGTGAGCCAATCCAAACATTTAGAAAGCGCAGCCCATATAGTAGTGAGCGTAGTAAAACAATTAGTGAGCCAAATACAGATATTAATATAAGAAATATACATTATTAAATCATGTTATCAATAGAATTTTACCTGATCTTGAGACACAACTCCTCCATCTCTTGAACAAAACCTTGCCTTATTTGATCTAACAATGTTTGCTATCTTCTCCATTGTACTCTTCCTCCTTACATTCCTTTCATCTTTCTTCCTCGAACCTTCGGGGTTACCAATGATTTTGTTACCAGCACTACACTGTTGATCATTTTCAGTCTCAGAAACATAAACAGAACCAACAACACCAACATCACCCTTCAGCTTGGCAAAGGCATCTTCACATAGCTTTCTTGCTTGACTATTTGATTCACTTGCAAGAAGCAAAGCCTCAAACTGTCTATGCATCTGAACCCTCCATATAGAACCGGGAACACCAGATGCATTACTACTGCTTACAGCTTCTTCTACAGCCCGTGGGAGTCTTGCTAGCCTAGTCCATCGTTTCAAAATATATTGATCGGGGACTTTAGCCACACAATGAACATTAAAAATACGCAAGCAGTGGCAGCAGAGAATACCACTCTCACTGTACTTTTTACAATCGTAAACAATGTTATGGTCTGGTACATTAAACCTAACCACAAACCCAAACTTCTTCGAAAGGCGATTCTCATACACAACATATGTATGCTCTGTACCGTACGACGTTTGACTTAAGCTAAGCATATCTTGACATCACTCTTCTCCTTTAATGTACTCATTCTCCAACACTTTGTACAAGTTGTTCGTATAGATATTTGAAGCATGCTGCAAAATGCTAACATGTGGCAAGTACATTTCGGGAAATCCATCCTTATTTTTCACATTCTCGTCCTTCTCCTTAATCCTCCGCTCAGCAACGTCACAGAATATATTGTAAAAATCAAACAACCCACAAGTGGCGTTGACTCTCTTTGACAAAGAAGCATTTGTCGACTCACTTCTTTGTGACGATAAAATGCCACCAGAGAAAAAATCCTTGCAATAGGCTGGACACCATTTTTCTTTCAACCGAAACAGTCTAACCAACCAAGCATTTTCAGCACAATTATACTCTTCAACCAGCCTAACACACAAAACCAGTTACCAAAAAAATAATTAATTAGCGAGCAGAAAATGTAACCCTGGTGAGCAGAAGGTATAGTCTAGTGAGCAACACATATAACCTTGGTGAGCATACACTACAAATTAGTGAGCATAAAGCAATAACTTGGCGAGCACAAATAAAAATCAGCAACCACAGACAGGGCTTACCTCTGCCAACAAAAGTTAAACTCTGCTTCTGTATCACATCTCATCAGAACATGACCAAACTTATCAACAAATCCACCCAATACTCTAAGATGACCAATATTCTTTTTGGAATTCTCCAAGATGTGCCAAGTACACAACCTATGCTTTGCCAACGGGAACACCTTCTCAATAGCATTTGCCATAGAAAATGCTTGGTCCGTCATTATAGTTTTCGGTTGAACATTACCCATAGCTTCTAAGAATGTTTCAAATAACCACACAAAACTCTCAATCTTCTCATTCATCAAAAACTCACATCCCACCATAACATTCTTTGCATGGTGATTCATACAAACAAAAGGTGCACAAATTATCTCATAACTATTGGTCCTATATGTTGTGTCAAATACAACGAGATCACCAAACAACATGTAATCACATTTCATTTGTGTATCTCTCCAAAAGAAGCACGTCAAACAATCATCCGCGTCCAATTTAAACTTATAAAAAAAAATCTTGTTCATTACCACACCTAGCTTCCAAAACACACATCAAATGGTTGGCATCGGCCCCGTCTAAGGTCCTCTTCACTTCATTTGCAACACTATTGTACGCATCCCTCTCGCTAAAACCAAGTGATGGTGAACCCCCAACCTCATTTCTCAGAAGCCGATACGCATGCGAAACTTTCATACCATTTCTCCTCATCTTTTGGAAATAGTCCACATGAGCCTTCTCGACTTTTTTATGTGACCTCAACTTATGCACCTCATATTCCAAAAAACAGTTCATGATTATGAACATATCATGCTTCTTACAAACCCATTCCCCATTTGGTTCAATGTAAAATATAACCCTAGCTTTACAATTACACCTCCGGCTCCGTTTGCTAAATGTCTTGTCTTGTTTTCCTGGACACCTTTTAACACCTTGTTTGCTGCAGCAAAACTCACTTGAACGAACCTCTTGTGAACCCTCTCTCCTTCGTAACTTGTCACACCTAATGGAAAAACCCTTACGGAAAGCATACTCGTTGTATACCTCGAATGCAGCATCTAGAGAACTGACCCTTTTACCAATCAGCTCTGATTCTTCACATTCCTTTATTTCAACAACACATTCATCACCATCTACACATTTCTCCTTATCAATCACAACATAGTTAGATACACCACCACCACCACAATTACAATCATCAGAAGCCACCCCTTTGCCCTTTGAATCACCACTACGGTTACACAAAATCCTAACATAATCATCAACATCAACTACCTCAACAACGCAGCGATCTAATGTAGATGTGTAAAACGAAGTATCATCTGCATGAATAAATTTTTTTTTGTGGTGAGCTATAATGTACCATTGGTGAGCACAGGCTTCATTCCAGTGAGCCAAAAGCTTGTCTTAGTGAGCACAGAATGCTATGTACCGTGCTCGAACGTAATAGATTCTGTTCCATGATAGGGGCAAAATTGAATGTAGGAATTACATTTCGTGTGCACTGAAACTGATAAATGATTCATGCATACAATGTGAACCTCAGTGAGCTTATGGTATTTTCATTAGCGAGCCAACGAGTATATGTAATGAGTACAGCACACAAATTGGTGACTTGTTGTTTCTCATATGTAAGTAAACATATCATATAGAAAAACAACCATAACATTTGTGGTAAGCTATAATGCAAACTCAGTGAGCCCACGCTTCAATCCTGGTGAGCTAAACGTTACTTTTAGTGAGCAAAGAACTGCTATGTTTAGTAAGCAAAATATATATCACTAATGAGTCAACGACTATATTTAGTGAGCCAAAAACCCATAACGATAAGCAATCGCTTCTCATATGTCAGCAGCCAATATTCACCTAATCTTCAACAATTAAACCAAAAAATCACTGTAAACTTCTATATTAACCGAAATTAACACAAAACACAAAAAACTTCTATACTTATACATCTTCCAATCAAACATTCTGCCAAAAATACAGAACAGCAAATCGCAAAATAACACACTCGATAACAATCACATTATAATGGCCACAACAATGAATGCATACCAGTACAAACAACTCGAAACTAACTAATGAAAAATCCACGCATCCAACTTCAACATACGAGCATAAAAACAGAGAACCAAAAACGATATCAAACCTGACAACGAAATCGCATTTGATGAAGATTCAACATCAATAGCAGCGTTCAGATCAAATTCAATCATTTTGTGAAGAACTGGCAGAATACTAAAGTAATTGCAACAACGATCACTGGCTGCAAGAATGGGAGAGGTTGAAAACGGCAAACCTCAAGTTCAAAAACTATACGGCAAACGGCAAACCGCAAGTTCAAGAATGGGAGAAATTGAAATAAGCAACACAGGAGGTGGGGCCGGGTGGACAAATGAGTTGTCCAACCGGTTGTACGTAATAATTTACGACCTTGTAACTATTGAAATATTATAAGAAGATTAACTTGAAATTGCAACATCCATATGTAAAATTATAAGTCCTCATATCTGTATCAAAATTTTGGACGGTGTCCCCGTGTCCTAAAGTTAGAGCTTTGACGAATCGGACATTCGGATCCATACCCATGTCCGACATCTCATACCCGAGTCCATGTAACATAGCCTATAGGGGAACAAAAAAGAGAAAAACCCCATCTATTGCACTGCATATATTCTTGACTCCTAATCATCAGAAAACACTTCGCCACATTATTGTAAATTCCTTGTACTCCTATTAGCGGCAAAAAGTTGACGAAGGAAGGAGAATTTTCCTCGCGCACGGGCAGAGAACTCTGTAATGGCTCCATTGCTGGTCAAGGCTGCCTGATTATGGGAATCAGATTCAGGCGAAGGTGGCTGTGGCTGTGAAGGTGTTGGTGAGAGTGTAAAAAGATAAGAGTGGAGCATGCGAATGATCTGGCTAAAGCTAGGCCGCAAGTTGGGGTCCTCAACCCAGCATGACTGTATGATGAATGCTAGATCCGGGGCTATATCCTCTGGGATAGTTGGCCTCTGTTCCTGCAAGTTCACATCAGAACAGTTACATATGATGAGAATTATGGAACCTCCAACTTTGGTAATATTCTGTCACAAAGAAAAAAAAGAAAAAAGAAAAAAAAAACAGTAATCCACAGAGAATCCACTACAACAAAATTAATGCTTTAACTAAAATGCTAGTTCTACCGTCAGCGATCTTTATAGTCACAGTACAATCATTATTTACGTCCACGAAACCTAAAATCAGAGGCAGGAGTCTCAAAGACAAGTGAAACTGAGGCATAAGAACAAAGATAGTAGCAAGACATGAGACCAGGGTCCTAGACAGCAATTTGAAAGTTAGATTCAACCAGACAGGAGCTGAGGGAGTCAATTGCATAGACTTAAATAATACAGCAAGTTAGCTTTCAATTAGACACCAGATTCAAAGGCATTGACGGCCTACTAGACCACAAGAGTCACAACTGAAGAAGATGAGGACAGTCCAGAGAGGCATTTCTCTTTCATGTCTAAAGTGGGCGGTCACCGGGAGAAGGGGGGGGGGGGGTGAGGGGAAGGGAGTGATGACTTCCTCATCTACCTTCAAGGTGGACCAAATATTTCATTAATACAACTCACCTTGAATGCTGCAGCATATGCAGCTTGCAAATTGGACATTCCTTCGAAAGGCAGGCGATTAGTCAACAACTCCCACAAGACGATTCCAAAACTGTACACGTCCACCTTATTATTGTAATGCTTTTTTTCCCCTTGCCGCAGAGTGACTGAGCTGTACAACTGCAAAACCGAAACCAGGACCATGAATATACAACTTTCAGTGCTCAATGATAGTAACCTATGCACCATTACCCAATAATAAAAGTAAGAAATGCCTGGTCTGCAGGTTGCAATAATTTAAACTACTGACCAAGAATCCAGAACCTATTCTTCTCTGACGAGCAAAAGATATGCAATTTTGGCATGTATTGTAAAGAATCATCACAACAAACCACGAAATATCCATCAGCAACTAGTGAGATTCCCGCAAAAAGCAACTATTTCTTGGTTCTCATATTTTCAAACAACGTTTAAACCAATGAACTTATTGGACCAGAAAGAAAGACATCTACTAGGAAGCAGGCCAGCAGCATTATCTATGTCCATTGCAACTGTGTTCTAATCTCAGACACCACAAGCATTAGAAGGTGCATGTCTAAGGGTTTTGTAGGAAGAGCATGTACATAACATGCAATCTTTGAATGACAAGCAGTGGCGAATCCAAGAATTAAATTAAACCGGGTCGGGATTCAATCACATATGTAATTTGAAATTTGAAATTTAACAATAGTCATAAAAACAAAATTACAAAGCTAATACAATCAAGCCAATTGTCCTCAACGAGCCTTCAGGTCTTAAAACAATACATGATATCATCATTTGATATAGTTTCAAAAAGATCATCCTCAAAATAAGTAATAACAGTATCATTTAAAAACTCATCTGATATTCTTTTCCATAAATTGGTCTTAATAATTAAAACTATGCATTTTTAGTGGCCAACTTTTTGAAGTATATATGCATTTTCAACTGGACCAAAAAAAATTAATTAGGCAAGTAAAGGATATTCAACATTGTAACTAATCAGTGGTGATTCCAAGCATTGAACAGCACATATAATTACAAATGATAAATAATTTAAACAATTAATCTAACTATCTAAGTAATTTAAGATTAAACAATTGAAAATTTGGCAAACAAAAGCTAAAATTAAAACTAAATACTTAGAATTAGATCCAGGATTTTAGGGTTTGTACCCTCGAATGTAGTAGTGATGGTGAGACAAGGGCACCGACTGAGTGGGCGATGGAAGGGCACGCATGGAGGGTTGGAGGCGGCTGCTACCTACCTCGACCAGTGGTGGGCGCGCGACTGGGCGTGGGAGTGGGGCAGCGGGGTGAAAATGAGAATGAGGGGTGGGGGTCGAGTCGAGTGTGGCTGGGATCTAATTTGAAAACTGGTGGCCAAATACAAAAAAGAGCGCTTTTGAGTGAAAAAGATGGGAGCAATGTTCGAACCCGTGACGTGTGACCACTGCCACTTAGCCAGACCTACTGTTGTACCCCGGTCAGCCACGCGAGCAAGTTTTTCTCCATGCGCTTAGATACATCATATATTATATATACCATTTATTTAATTTATTTTTCACATAACTAACAATATTTTTTAAGCGGGGTCACTTGACCCCACGTGACCCCACTATAGCCCCGCCCCTGATGACAAGGGCCATAATCAGCTAGACCTATGATAACAAGCCTTGCCAGAAAACTATTATACTTCACAGCCACATGAGACAAAATAGTCAAACCACATCGAAAAATATAGCTGCATCTCTGTTTCACATTGTTCCAGTATAGAGACAGGCCAGTAGCTGTACAGAATCAAGTAAAGAACTGTAAAAAGACGAAAAAGGAAGTAGCCTCAGACAATGTGGTGACAACTAGACATTCTATATCACTATGTACAGAAGATATTGCTACTCTCTACCAATTAGGCTTGATCAAGCAACATGCATAAAAGTTTAATACCTTGACTGGGACCCTTCCGTGTTACAAATACGACTTATAGAAAACCCACTGTTTCAACTGCACTACTCATCCAACAGTGTAATCCTTATGTACTGGGCATCCTCAAATGCACGAATTAATTTTTCGGTAGAACTGGAGCAAAAACATGCAGGTTCTTGCTAAAAACTGGCATATTAACTTTTCAAAATATTCAAATTTGCCACTTGACTTTTTCTAAGTCAAAAAAATGCCATTGAACTTGCTTAAAAACAAAAAGAATATCACTTAACTTTTCAAAATGACTCAAAAATACCCCTATCATAATGGTATTTTTGAGCATTTTGGAAAATTTAATGATATTTTTAACTGAAAAAAATTGAGTGGCATTCATGAATATTTTGAAAAGTTTAGTGGCATTTTTTAGCAAGAACTTGAGAACATGCTAAGATTTACTGAGAGCCTCTGATACGGCTAAGTTAACAAATTGGCAATCCAGAAGAAAGTTGTCCCTTTGGAGTGAGTCTTCGTATTTTGAGATGATCTCCCTTCTCGGTTCTCCTCCCCCCCCCCCCCCCCCCCCCCCCCCCCCCCCCAATCTCTCTCTCTCTCTCTCTAAATTATGAACTATTACAAAATTTTCAAATGGGATACCAAATTTCCAACTCTAGAGATGATAGACTCAACATATCAGATACAAATGCTTACGGGGCAATAATTAGGTATATTTTGGGGTCCCTTAAGAGTCTCATTATCATGGATTCCCCCATAAAATCAAGAATGATCTCATTCGAACTTCACTCTACAAGCGGAATATTACCAATGTGCTAGAATGTGAATGATGATTGTCGAAATATGCTAGCCATCGCCTTCAAATAAACTGATTCTTCAAAACATCAAACGGGATTCCAGTTAGAGCGAAATAAAGGACTAACCTCAGGAGCCATCCAACGGTAGGTCCCAGTTTCTGCAGTCATCATCTCTGTCAGTGTTTCCTCTCTTGCAAGACCAAAATCTGCCAGCTTAACAGACTTATGATCCGCTGTGAGCAGCAAATTATCTGCAAATTGAATGTATACACACAGTTTTAGCAAGGTCTAAAAGAGTTGAAATGTTTCAAATAGTCCGCGACGTCATAAACAGCTGACAAAACCAGATTATGAAAGAAAAATTAAAGTGCTCAGTTAGTATCTGAGTGAAACATCAAACTACATCGAAAACAGCAACGGAAAAGGCCAAAGATCAGAAAGTAAAATATACACATGAACTCCTCATCATATGGCAAGCAAAAGATTAGGACTGAAGTAAAAAATAACAAGACAACCGCCATAAGCGCTCAACCAACGTTCATATTTGACGATTATGAAGAATCAAAAGCAAAAATCATAAAACTGAAGGAACACGATCAAAAGTCATACACTCATGAACTTAGTAGCCTATCACTTGGCAAAATGAAGTTCTATACAGGTCAAATTATTCTCGTGAAGTTACCAGGCTTTAAATCTCTGTGTATAATTCCATTTGCATGCAGACAATCCATTGCTCTAGCAATGTCAATAGCATAACTCAATGCAACATTTAGATCTAACTGTTTTGGACGAAGGCTGCTGAAGTACTTCCGCAATGAAAGCGCTGGCAATAGTTCCGTAACTATAACCATCAATGGATCTTTGCATGCTCCGATGAACTGCAAGTAAAAGGAAGGTATTTCATGATACATAAAGCAATTGTGAAGTCTGACTTCCAGAAAATAACATGTGAAACATTAGCTTGTCTGAGCAGCAGATGAAAATGACGAACGAAAGAACATAACCCGTCCAAACAGAAGTACGATGAACAAGAGAAGACCTGCCTTGACAAGGTTCTCGTGCTGCACTCTAGACATCATGTTAACTTCCCGAATAAAACGGCTTTCAAGTACAGTCCGTTCTTCAGAGGTATTCCCACGGTTAAGAACTTTGATAGCAACAATTCTATCACCATACCTGCAGTCAGGTACAGCAAGCATAAGTTTCCAGGCAAGCTGCTAATTTGATGACAAGCTAGAGGAGCACAGTAAATCAACATAACCAACCAACACAAACAGAAGAATATATAATCCAACCCTTCAAAAGTTGTCCCCAGACCTTGGTTTTGAAGGCAAAACGTATCAATAGGATATCATCAAATTGAAACCAGTTTAGGCCATAAACAGTTGGATCATCATACTTTTCTGAACCAGCTAGCTGAAAATGGCTACAGTAATGCGACAATACTCCTCGAATATCAGGCTTAAAGATTCCCAATAACTGTTGTATTGGCCAAGTAATACTCTGACAAATAGTTGCATACTTCCAAGCCAAAACAAGAAACTAGAAAGTTTTACTTCACAAAACAAAAATAAGAATTCCCTAGGATACTTCCTAGCCGAAACCAGAAACTAGAGTTTGCCCATTTCAAAACAAAAGTAGGAATTTCCCCATACTTGTCCTTTATCACCAATAACTATCCCAAAAGATAATACCAACAAAAACATGAAGACCACTAAAAAGAAATTGACAATCAATCAGCACCATGATCTTCAAGCTCTAACAATAAAATGACCAAGAAAAATAAATCACCTAAACAAATTGACCAATCCACAAATAAAACTGCCAGGATACAACACCATCAAAGTACAGAAAAGAGAAATCTGGGCGCCCACCTTCCCTTGTAAACCTTGCCATGAGCGCCCTCCCCAATCTTGGACCCAGTAAACAACAATTTGGGGTCAACCAGCAAGCTCTCATCAATGGACAACTGAGGCGGGACAGGGTCTGGGTCGATCGACCCGTTTTGCCGAACCGGGTTCAGACCAACTGCTGCACTGTTCCCATCGTCACCGCAACTCATGCTCTTCTCTCTCCAATACTTAGATAATCCCAGTGTGCATCATCCCATTCAGTTTCCTCCCCAAACACCCCCCCCCCCCAGCCCTCGATCGAACCCGACAAAATTCAATTTCTCGCTCAACCAGTCAAGTCGTCTGCTCAGGAATAATATTAATAGTAGTTATGACAGTCATCTGCTGCATAAATCCAATCACAACCCGTACTCTTGTCACAACAATCAATCAAACAGAAAAATTGAAAGTCAATAACGACGACGACGACGACAACAACCCATTTCCATATTTTCTCCACACCGCCAATTTCTTCCCTCTCTATCCTCCTCCTTCTCACCAATTGAATGCTTTTATTACAACAAAATTCGGCCAAATAAGCTTATTAATTGAGCTCTAACTCTACCTCGAAGCTTCAGAATCTCCGTTAATGGAAGTAAACAGGGATACTAACACCCGAAGCAAAAAAAAAAAAAAGAAAAAAAAAGCGAAAATAAAGCAAAGCTTGAATCTTAAAAAAAAAAAAAAAGGAGCATTTATGGTGCAACAGAAAATTCGAGCTCGTTCTTGTAATAATAATTAGTAAAATTGGGGATGAGAAAGTAAACCCTAATTCGTGAAACAATGGAGGATTTCTCTCTCCTGGCACTAATTCTCGCTCCAAAAATGGAAGCCGATGGGAGGAGAGAGAAAGGGAGGGTGTGATGACCGGTGAACATATTCGGAGTATCTAACTGTTCCGGTCCGGGCTTTTGTTTCAAAAAAGCGGGCGGAAAAAGTTTTATTATTGGTAGTTTGTTGGTTTTTCAATTAAAAGAGAAAAAAAAAGACACAGGAAAATAGGTGCCGCGAATGGGGTAAGACCACGTGGAAAGCACACTTATCTTTTATTTTAATTTCTGAAGTGTTATATATAGGCAATTAAAGTCGGCGACCTGGACGGTTTTGGCCCAGAATTGGAGCTCCTCTCTCTATTCGGAAAGGTCTTTCTCATCTCAAAGCCTGGTATAATTTTGGATTCTGGTTAAATTCAAATTGGATAAATTAGATAATGTTAAAATTTAAATAATATATTAATTGTCATATTTAATTTTTTTTACAACAATAATAATGATGACAATAATAAATAATTCTCAGTATGTGCCAGTTGCATGGGATTTGAGAATAATCGGATGTAAGAGGTCTTATCTGTGTAAGTGTCACTACTCAAACAGATTAACCGGTTTTAATGGGCACATTACAAATATTGAGAAAACCTTTTATAGTTCAAATTCTTTTGAAAAAAATAAACAAATAAATAGATAAATGATAAAAAATAAAATAGAGAGTGTTATACCATGAATATTAATAACTCACACAATACTCATTACTCAATTTTTTTGGATCAGATAATTCAGACAATGCTAAATTTGCAGTGGCGATGTACACATTTAGAATAGGGGTGTCCATCTATTAATATCATCGTCAATATGCATGTCTAAAATAAATCATATGATATATGATATGGTAATCCACTTTATAGATATTTTATCTCGTAATTAGAGGATGTCTATTACTTTTTAGATCTATTTTAGGAGTGTCCACATATAACAACTGAGGCTAGACCTGGTAAATAGGTCATTCGGTTCAGGTACGGATCGGCTCATGTTCGGGTTAAATGACATTTCGAGTCGTTTCGGTTTGGGGCGGGTATGGTTCGGGTCGAGTTGATTTCGGGTCAACCAATTTTTGGTCAAATATGCTCGTCATGCCAAAACAAGTAACTTTTTCGAAAATTTCGGGTCAGGTATGGTTCGGTTCGGGTCAATTCGGATTTCGGGTCTACTTTCGGGTGAGCACATTTCGGGTGTCAGGTCGGGTATGGGTCTGGGTCGTTCGGTTCGGATTTCGGGTCTTGGGTCAGTTTTGCCAAGTCTAATTGGGGCCCCAATCAAAATGACTTATTCGAATTTTTAAAAAAAATTGAGGGGTGTCCCAGGACACCTCTAAGCCTAACATAGATCCGCCCATGTAAATTTGAGTCAAAATCAGGTTTGGACAATTGCAATATGAAAAATGTTGTGCTCAGATCTAAAATTTGGACAAAAATCCGTTATCGTACCCTATTTTTTCCAGATCAGATAAAGTCGAGTTGTCATATCATAAAAATTTTTGCCAGCGCTACCTAAAAGCACATTTTCTACTTTGTTTTTTATTTTTCTAATTCATTAGTAATGTTTATTCAAAATTTTCTGCCTTGGACTACATTTATAAGAATTTATGTTTTGGATTTTCTTGCACCAAAAAAATGTTCTTATTTTTTTTATTAGACTCACATTTTGCCACATTTCATATATATATAAGGCGTAGAAAGTGTAGCGACCGACCGGAGGCCATGCTATGAGGGCTTTAACCCTACTAGGACTAAGGGTGTAGTGACCGGTCCGAGGTCATACTATAAGGCCGTTAACCCCATAGAGCTAAGGATGTAGCGACCGACCTGAGACTGTGCTATGAGGCCTGTGTAGCGACTGGCATGAGGTCGTACTATGAGGCCTTTAGCCCCTTAGGGGCTAAAGGCGTAGTGACCAGCCTTAGGTCGTGTTATGGGGCCTTTAGCCCCTTGGGCGCTAAAGGTGTAGTAACCAGCTCTAGGTCGTGCTTAGAGGCCCTTAACCCCTTGGGGGTAAATATGTAGCGATCGGCCTGAGGCCATGCTATGAGGCCTTTAGCCTCTTGGGGCTGAAGGGGTAGGGGCCGATTATATGCTGTGCTTAGAGGCCCTTAGCCCTTTGGGGGCTAAAGGCATAGCTAGCAGCTCTAGGCCCTGCCCTGCCGTGAAAGCACAACTTCGAGCTTTCTTCCCTTCTCACCATCGCCTCGAAAGTTAGGGTACCCTTAATTATTCTTTATTTTGTTCGTTCAATGGGCATGTACGTTTTAGTGCCACGTGTTGGGGCCTGACTGGCGCTCCAGGTATGTCCTACCTCGAGTGGTGTGTATACTTTTCCCCTCCCATACCCCCTATCCATATAAAAGGGGCGGGAGTTCCAGTGAAGGTCACTCCAAGTCTGTTGTTAGGAATTTTTAGAGAGAAGCGAATTTCCTAGAAAGAGAAGCTCTGCCGTTTTCCTACTTGCCTTCAAACTTACTGTTGATTTTTCAACCCTTTTTTGTTCGTATCTTCAAACACAATTGTTCATCTTCAACCTTTCTTTCTTCGTATCTTCAAACGGAGTTGTTCATCTTCGACCTTTGCCTTCAACCTCCTTCAACGTTTGCAGGTACATGCTTTTCTGTATCCCTTTGATGCTTATTTTTGTATTATTCGATAAACTATGGCATCTTCATATTCGTCAAGTAAGACCACCCGGAAGGGTCGGCCGGTCCTCGAAAGGAAGGCCATCATCCCCAATTTTCCAACCTCCGGCCAAGATCGGCAGTCGGCTAGTGACCTCCCCCCCCCCCCAAAAAAAATAGTTTAGGGAACCTAAAAAGATTCCCCACGCGGTGCCTATTTATGAGCCCGGAATGCCCTTTGGACCTAGTTGCGAGTGTTCTTCTACCCCCAGTATCTTTAGAATTGAGGAGGAAGTCGTTTACCCTTAGGAAATTGATGTCGTTGTTCCCCGTATGTCTGATGTTCAGGAACGCAAGCTGGCGATAACCAAAACTACCACATGGATGAAGATTGTCCCCAAGCTTATGGTCGAAGGATACTCAGCAGGTAATTCACACTCCGTTTCGGACTCCCATAGACAAAGTGTGGAGGTTTGTTCAACTAGGTCTAGCAGCCCAAAGGAAAGGGGGAGGCCTATTTGATGAGTTCTCCCTCAGTTTCTTCCACCAAGACAAACCCTACCCAAAGGGGGCCGTCCCAGGGGGTCATCCTAGAGGGGATGCGCTTCCCTGAGATACCAGAGTGTTAAGATCCTGGGGATGGGCAAACCACGCACTTTCCTAACCCTAAGGTAATGCGTACATTGAAGAGACTAGCCGTGGAGGAGAAGTACCTCCTCCCCGCCGGTTATAAGTTTGTGATTCCCGGGTTGGTGCATACAGTTTAGAGGGCTCCGAGTGAGACCGGGGAGACTAGATGGTATAACTTTAACAATAAGAAGGGCTTTATGACCACCATCGAGAAGAAATCAAAGTTAAAAAACTAGAAATACAATTTCCTTGTCGTGCACCATGCAACTGGTTGGGCTGACCTCCTTACTGGAATGATGGCAAACCGGTCCAAAACCCGTTCGGTGAGCCGACCTCTGAGGAAAGGGAGATCGTGCGAATACTACCTTCATGAAGATGCTGGCTGAATCTTGATAAGTGCTTTATATGTACATCTTTTTAGGGCTATTTTGTCTCCTTTTTAGGATAATTTTGTGCTTAATGATGTTATTTACTCTCCTATTCTTGATTTATGCTTAGGTGTAGTTGTTTTATGTGTTTTACAGGATTTTTAGTCTTCTTACCTAGCATCTGCCCTTTAATGGCTGTGTTTTTTACCTCTCCCACGGTCATCCATGTTATGCCACGATTGTAGAGCAAAGAAAGAGCAAAAAATCCGGATCCAGTGTAGACCACGGTCAGACAGTCGTGAACCCCATAGATCGTGGTATGCCTGTAACTGTTGCCCTTCGTTTTCCCTCAACTATGTGGTTGAGATCAATCGAAGTTTTCTATAAATAGAGACGTTCTATAGTGAAGGAAAATAACTCCAAGGCATTCTAAGGCAATCCAAAGCAAGCAAGTAATGTTAGCCTAGATTAGTTTAGTTTAGTTTCTCTCAAAATTTTGTTCTTTGTTTAGTTTTGAGTGTAAAGGTTTTGATCCTGAGGCGGTTCTGAAGCCCTTGGTGAAGGCCATCTCAGTTGAGTCCCTTCGCTCAGGATTTCGCCAATTTTATTGGCTAGTTTATCTTTTATCATATATGAGTAGCTTTCTTAGTCTAGGAATTTAGTAGTTTTTGGAATTGTTGTTGAATCATGTTTTAATTTTTAAGGAATTGTGCTTATTTTTATGATTGATTTGATTCCGTTCTATCAATTGTTTGATATGTTGTGAGTTGATTTTTGGCCAAAATCTACTTGCACACTTGAAACAATCGAGTGTACATTCGAAAGACGACATTTGGTCGTTGGACTGCTTGAATAGGCTTAGCATAACTCTGTCATGAAAGAGAGATTTATATGTTAGGAGGGTTAGTAAGTGTAACGCCCCAAATTAAACATGTTTCACTGTTCATATTCTCCTTCATGGCATTTCCCCATCAAGTTTGCATTATCATCTACTCTCCTGTCACATCTTCATCAGTTTTGGTCACTTTCTTCTGCTTTTAAGAGCCCAATTGTTGCTAATAGCTGGTTTATGATTGGGATGCACCCATGTCAATAGATGATAATTTTGTAGCACGCCTGAACAGAAGGTAGATTTTAACTACGCTTTGTATATCGGTTGATTGTTGTCCAATTTGTGGAATCCATTGCTAAGGGGAATGCGATGTGTCTACCCTTTTTGGCTGATTCAACCTCAGTTTCCTATTAAAGATCACTTTCATAAAGCTTAAGCTGGACAATCAAAATCTTTATCATGCATTTGTACTGCGTCAGTGAGAAATTTTGATGAGTTACTACCTTATGAAAAAATGTCTTCAGTTGATTCCTATTAAAGGACTCTAGAGTGTAAAGTATGACCCAGTGGAACCTTAAAAATGAAAAATGAGTGGAGAAAGTTTCACTATAACAGGGGTTCCAGGAGATAGAAGGGTGAACATTGGAACATTTTATCTAACTGGTGAAACTAATATTTGTGGAACATTGTTAAGAATAGGCTCTTAGGGCCTGACTTCACTTCGAGTCACTCCGGATTGCTAAGTGGGAACCAACAAATGTACATGGTGCGGTAGCCCAGACCACCTGATCGTTGCCTGTTCCCGAAAACTAAAGGCTGTAGAGAAGGGATCTCGCTTTCAAGGCTCACAGCTGTAGGAAAGGCTTATGTGTTGAGCAAGAAGGAAGCTGCCATCTCTGGTACAGTAGTTACTGAAGCTCTCTTTTAATTTCAAAACCCCCTTTGTCTATTGATTGATCCAGTTGCCACTCATTCATTTATATCTACTCAATCTGTCATACAACTGAACCTCGAGAATAAGGAGGCATAAACCAATTATGGACTCAAGTTATCCAAGGACTCTAGAGTCGATTGTTTTATCCCTCATAAACTTGTTTCAATTACTATTGGTGGGATAGTATTTCCTTGAGTTCTGATTCAATTTGACTCGTCAGACTTTGATATCATTTTGGAAATGAACTGGTTGTATACATATGGGGTCAAGATGGATTGTGATGACCCTAAGCTTATTACAAGAGATGAACGAGGGAGAGAACTATGTTTCATGGTCACAGAGAGGGGGAAAAAAAAAACAAATACCCATCGCCCCAAGTAGGTAACTTATTTGCTCAATTGTAAAGAACATGAGTTGTATCTCAGATTGATTTGATGTCAGGGAACCATCAACTTCGGATTGTACCTGAAGACATATCCAAAAGTAAACTATGGACCATGTTTGGGTCACTATGACTACACTGTGATGCCTTTTGGCTTAATCAATGGCCCCTCAGCCTTTATAAGGCCCCTCAGCCTTTATAGATCTTATGAATAGAGTTTCAGACCATATCTAGACAAGTGTGGTGGTGTTTATAAAAGATATCTGGAAATAATCCAAGGATAAAGATGTGCATATTGTTCATTTGAGGACAGTATTATACACCTTGAAGGAACATCAATTACATAGCAAATACAAAAAGCATGAGTACTGATTAGAAGCAATGGTATTTTTGTTCCTTGGAACATATGGTTCCACAGGATGTGCTTCAGGTCAATTTACAAAAGGCGAAAACAGTTACAAAGTTTCGAAGATCCACCAATGCATTGAGATTAGAAATTGTTTGGGTTTAGTAGGGAATTATCGAGTTAAGGAAGGATTTGACAAATATTGTCCCCCCTAACCAATTTGTGGAAGAAAGCTATAGGTTAGCAAGAAGTTAAACTGGTGGCTCATGCCTCCTAACAACTCAAGCCTTATGAGAATAATTACCCTGCCCATTTCTGTAGTTTTTGCATTGCAAACTTGGAGACATTACTTATATGGGGTACCATGCAGAATCAATACTGATCATCAAAGCTTGAAGTACATCTTCACTCTGAAAATGCTCAATCTACATGGAACATCAGTTGTGGCAGATCCAATGTCAACCAAGAAAGAGAAATATTATGGCAGGTACCCTGAATAGGAAGGCACAACATACCTTGAACACTGTAGTAACTACTCAACTGAATCTCCTGAGAGAACTTGAGGACTTGGACATTCAATTAGTGTTGCAATGGAAGGTAAATGTTCAACTGCTGGCACTTACCTTACAACCCTCCCTGATGGAGGAGCCTAGAGTGAATCGAGATGGTAATCCTGCGCTCCAAAGAATAAAGCAAAATCTTAAGAAAGCAGATCTTAGCGGAGACTCATAATACTTGCTTTTTGGTGCACCGAGGGGGCACCAATATGTATACAGATTTGAGGAAATATTTTTGTGAAACAATTTGAGAAGAGAAATTGTAGAATACATGGATAAAGGTCTTATTTGCTAAAAAGGCCATGGTAGAATACCAATGCCTCGTAAGTGTCTGACAGAGATCAAAGATTTCAAGCCTGTTTGACATGCACTTCAAGGAGCCTTTGGAACTAGATTTAATTTTAGCAGTTCTTATCATCCCGAGCATCTAAAAATATCAATGGATCCAACTCTTCTATGTTGGCGCCTGTCGTGCTTCACGACCAACATTGCATTTGAAGAAAGTATGGAACTTCCAGCAGTCAACGTTGTGATAACACTAGCAGAGAATCCTTCATTAAACATCAGGACAAAATGACGGCAGATATTGACAACAAATCATCTTATGGGTCATGAAGATTTTTTTTTCAGCATTGCATACGGCGGCATAACTCAGAAGACTATTGAAAGCATACCATTGGAACCGACAGAAAAGCTATATTGATAAAAGAAGGAGATTTCTGGAATTTTCGGTATATGATAGGTTTTCATAAAGTCTCACCAACTAAGGGTGTAAGGAGGTTGCACTGCGACCTAAATTGAGGCCAAGATCTTTTTGATCATATCAGTTCATTGAAAGGTCATTGAAAGGTCAAATTCCATAACTTGTCTACCATATCTGCCTATATAACTCAAACATATGTATAACATATTCCGTGTTTCTTACCTTACCACTCAGGTAATACATTTCAGATCCTGACCATGCTGTCATAATCAAATCCGTTGTAGCCATTGAGGGTCATGTGTTTCTAGAGCATCTACTTCAGATATTGGATCACAGGGTTAAGCAGTTCAGCATCAGGCAGATACCTTAAATCAAATTGCTTTGGGCACATAATACCTCCTCAGAAACTACTTGAAAAGCTGAGGATCAAATGAAAGTCACGTACCCATATTTATTTGGGATAACCTTACATCAATTGGTAAAGTTCATAAGTTTCGAGGACGAAACTCTTTAAGGGGGGAAGGCTGTAATAGCCCGACCCTAAATCATATTTATTTATTTAATTAAGCGAAGTTATTTATTTTTCACATTTATTTATCTCATTGAATCATCCCAGTTGAAAAAAAAATAATAATACAAAAAAAAAATTTCGAGCTCCACTTTGCAATTCGAGTTTCATTTACCAAAAATAATTTTTTGGAGAAATTGATATTAGGCCTCAATAATTATGATTTAAATGATTAAATTATTTTTCATGACATCATATTTAATTTCGAGCTTCGAAAAAAAAAAAAAAATTTAATTATCGCACCCGGTTTGATTTGTTTTCCAACCCCGATGTCATTTAAGGCCAATTTCGGTCCAATGTTGAATTCCAACAAGTTGTATCATTAACCTAGCTAATTAACCATGGTTTAGGCTTAACCATGGTCACTTTTGAGGATAAATTTCAGCCAAGTAAGTTGCTTCATTTTCAACCAAGCAAAATAAATCACAAAGCATCAAGGCTTTCTTCTTCTTCTTCAAGGCTTTCTCCATTTCTTCTTCATCTTCTCCACCTCCACAGCATCACCCTCCCCCTAGCTGCTGCCGCCACCTTCAGCCACCAGCTAGGGCTACTACCGGCCAGCTCCACCACCACAGCACCACCAACTGCCACCCCCCTCAACCACCACTAGCACCAAACACAATACCTCCTTCACATCTTCTTATATTCAAGCTTAAGTGAGGTAATCTTTAAATCCAACTTTGTTTAAATTCTTGGTTTTATGTTAGTTTTGATCATGAATCATGTTGTCTTGATGCAATCAAGTGTTATTTTGGATATTTTGGTTGTTGTTTATGCTTGAAAGCAAGTAATGATTCAAGTTGTTCATGATCACGCAAGTTTAGGTTGTGATGATGAATTTTGATTGTTTTAAATGAGGTTTTGTGATCTTTGGTGTTAGGAATGGATATCAATATGTTTATGTTGATTTATATAAGTTAAAGAGTGATTTTAGTGGGTGGTTATGTGAAGAAAAAATTGCAAATATGTGGTTATTGGGCTGTCAACAGATCTGAAACAGGGGTCACTTTGAGAAAAAACTGGTACTGTTTGGCACATCCAAAATTCATAATTTTTGGTGTCGTGATAGCTTGATGAGTTATATTTCAATAGGTTTTGGAATTAGTCAATTTAGAGTTGTGTGGACAAAGTTATGACCAATTTACTCAAGACTATGCAGAATACATTGAAACTGGGAACTGAACTGGAACAGTAACTTTACGGAAAACCTGGTATTGATTGGGTCATTGAAAAATTTTGATTTTTAGTGTGTGGATAGATCAATGAGTTCTGTTTAAAATGCCTCTTGAATCGCCTTAATCCGAGTTCTGTGGAAAAAGTTATGGTCATTTTGCTACGACTGCGCAGATTGATCAGAAATTGTGCACGTCTGTGTTCTACCCCACTTTTAGGGACTTTATTATATGAATCATGCTTTGTGTCCAAAATACGAGTTTTAGAGGACACTGTGAAGTTTTCATATTGGGGTTTTATATCTCATTTGGAGTTTGGGAGTGAAAGATATGGATTTTATAAAGTAGACCATCAAATGGTGGTGTACGAAGGATGAAATCAGTATCGAATGAATCAAATTGAGGTTATTTGAGCTTTTTATGATCCTCACAACACTCCTCATAGCATTAAACGATTTGTCACCCATCTCAGAGGCATTAACCATTCTATTATCCATTTCAGATGCATCACACTTTCCATTATCTATTTTAGAAATATCCGAAACCCATACTTCATTTATATCAATTAAAATCTTTTCATTATTACCTCAATCATTTTCATCTGGTCTATTTTGCTTCAATTTGTATTACTTCAAGTTCAATAACCCTAACAGATTTATTATTCAAATCATTTTGGTTTAACTTGTCTTATATCGAATTATTGGAACTGTAGGAGTCTTTTTAAATAAATCATTTATGTCAGTGAATATGATTTACTCGGTGAATATGGTTTACTAACTACGTTTACCTATAATTACATTTTTTTAACAGAATCGAGGCCTAGTCTATCGTTTCTATTGTGCATAAGTATTATCAAGTGAAATATCATTTTAAAGACTTCAGGTACGTCCATTGCCTATATCTTTAGAAATCAGAGTGTATTTATCAACGTTATCATGTTTGGGTAAGTACATCAATGAATCAGTTTACACAGTGATTTATCAGTTAATTAGTGACCCCGTCAGTTATCATCTACAGGGCATTCGCCCTTCAGTTACCCGCACGGCTTCAGGCCAGGTCCTCGATCGGCTTGGCAGGTGTACACCTATCCATAGATCGTAACAGTATCAAGGGGTTCACTATCAGATAATAACTAGCAATACAGTTTTACATTTATTTCATTCACTGTTTTAACTTAAAATGAATTGCAAAGCGGGCCCAATCAGTGTTCAATGATCATTTAACAATTCAGGAACGCATGTACTGAGCTTCGGCTCACAGTTCGAAATGTTTTTCATGTTTTGTTTTAGGCAAATGCTTAGAGTATTGCCCTCATGCCAACAAATCAGCTGAAGAGAATAAGTGAAGCAGGGAAATCCATATGGATCAGAAGTAATGCCGTATATGCATACTTTAATGTTGTATTTTGAATTCTTCTGTGGATGAAGATGTAGATTACATGGTGAATTATCTTACTATGGTTTATAAACCTTACATTGGTTAACACTTGATTGTGAATGGATGATCATGTGTGAATGTGCATGGTTGAGATTATGCTTAACTGTGTTATATATAGCACTCATGTTTCAAGCCTTGTCCTTTTGGACGGCGGTAATGCCCCTATCATTGGATTCATCATATTACAATTGAGTGTTTTATTAAGGAGAATATGAACAGTGAAACATGTTTAATTTGGTGCGTTACAGATTTGGTATCAGAGCCAGGTTGAGATTTTCTTTATGGGATATAGAGTATGAGTTAAGATACTGAGAAATTGGTTAGTGAGGACTGAGGATTATTATGATATCCTTAGAGATTTGTGGCACTGATAATGTCTGCTTATCTCACACATATTCTACTTTTGTCATATGGATCCATATAAAGTATATATAGTTTCATCTCAAGCAGCAGATTTTATGGAGATTTGGAATAACAAGGTGAAGGTGCTTCAATGCATTTAGGTAAGCATGGTCATATGAGCCGCCCATCCGAATGGTATGACATCCGTTTAGCTGGAATTGTTTATTTTTGAGACGTAAACTCTTGTGCTCCGGGCATGTGGCCCGTAGAGTTGTGGTCTCCGGTGTGTAGCCGTTGAGCTTGATTTTATACTCTTTTATACTTCTAGTCAATGCAGGGGATGTGATGTAAGGCTTTAAGCCTGGAAAATGGCCAGTTTGTAGGCGAAACTCTGTCCGTTTCGCCTCAGAAATTTAAGAATCACTAACACTCCTAGCCATAGGGTTGGGGGTTGTTACATATGTATTCTATGAAGGCCCTTGACTCATGTTGAGGGTAAATGCAAAGGGAAAATTAAGTATGGGCAGATTACACAAGTTTAATCAACTTCATAGTGTTGATCATTGCACAAGGACTGACTTTGAGATAACCTTTGTCCATGATCAATATAATTTACGCAAGCGTTTTCCATCCCAATTATAAGGTTAAGGAGATATCTTTCATATGAAACAAGTTTCAAGTGGATTGGAGGTCATTTGGTTATCCAAATAGACAAATCAAAGTCTGCAAACTGGGCAGAATCCTAATACACAAGGCCTGAGTTTAGCTCACTTGTAGCTTATACATTCCATCAAATAGGGATGTTTTGGTTAGTCCATGTTAAAGGACAGGAAATAAGCCTTCCAATGATCCATATTGCAGCACATTTAGAGACCAGTGGTTAATGAAATTCAGCCTAGAAGTCTGATGGCACAGACTGTTCAAGTCAGTGGATACGTACAATTTTGAGCTTATATTTCCTCATCATATGGGTGCCATTTTGTGCGCTTCTCGAATCCAATGGAAATTACTTCAATATGCCTCATTGATTGCAGATATTTTCTTTTGTAACTCAAGGATTTCATCTAAGTGAGCTATGTGGGGTTTCTTGATGTAGTATCCCCTGAATTGTAGGATTTGGGAGAGGCATGTTCTATGGTACATAAGTTTTAAAACCATTAACTATCGATGATTCCATATAAGAGAAACCAAGGACACTTGAGAGAGACATTTTGCTTCAATCTATTGCAATTCAAGACTTGCTTACATTGCCCAAACTCTTGCCAGCAGTCCATTGACTCCACCTCCACCCGTGAAGGAGACATTACTCTTGAAAATATTTTACTGCATTTTCTGGTAACTTACCATCTGCCATTGTCCTTGTTGGATTAGCAACTGTTGAATACTCCTCACTTTGACCAGGGGCTTCATCTTTTTGTCTTCATGGCATTTCCCCATCAAGTTTGCATTATCATCTACTCTCCTGTCACATCTTCATCAGTTTTGGTCACTTTCTTCTGCTTTTAAGAGCCCAATTGTTGCTAATAGCTGGTTTATGATTGGGATGCACCCATGTCAATAGATGATAATTTTGTAGCACGCCTGAACAGAAGGTAGATTTTAACTACGCTTTGTATATCGGTTGATTGTTGTCCAATTTGTGGAATCCATTGCTAAGGGGAATGCGATGTGTCTACCCTTTTTGGCTGATTCAACCTCAGTTTCCTATTAAAGATCACTTTCATAAAGCTTAAGCTGGACAATCAAAATCTTTATCATGCATTTGGACTGCGTCAGTGAGAAATTTTGATGAGTTACTACCCTATGGAAACCCCAAATTAAACATGTTTCACTGTTCATATTCTCCTTAATAAAACACTCAATTGTAATATGATGAATCCAATGATAGGGGCATTACCGCCGTCCAAAAGGACAAGGCTTGAAACATGAGTGCTATATATAACACAGTTAAGCATAATCTCAACCATGCACATTCACACATGATCATCCATTCACAATCAAGTGTTAACCAATGTAAGGTTTATAAACCATAGTAAGATAATTCACCATGTAATCTACATCTTCATCCACAGAAGAATTCAAAATACAACATTAAAGTATGCATATACGGCATTACTTCTGATCCATATGGATTTCCCTGCTTCACTTATTCTCTTCAGCTGATTTGTTGGCATGAGGGCAATACTCTAAGCATTTGCCTAAAACAAAACATGAAAAACATTTCGAACTGTGAGCCGAAGCTCAGTACATGCGTTCCTGAATTGTTAAATGATCATTGAACACTGATTGGGCCCGCTTTGCAATTCATTTTAAGTTAAAACAGTGAATGAAATAAATGTAAAACTGTATTGCTAGTTATTATCTGATAGTGAACCCCTTGATACTGTTACGATCTATGGATAGGTGTACACCTGCCAAGCCGATCGAGGACCTGGCCTGAAGCCGTGCGGGTAACTGAAGGGCGAATGCCCTGTAGATGATAACTGACGGGGTCACTAATTAACTGATAAATCACTGTGTAAACTGATTCATTGATGTACTTACCCAAACATGATAACGTTGATAAATACACTCTGATTTCTAAAGATATAGGCAATGGACGTACCTGAAGTCTTTAAAATGATATTTCACTTGATAATACTTATGCACAATAGAAACGATAGACTAGGCATCGATTCTGTTAAAAAAATGTAATTATAGGTAAACGTAGTTAGTAAACCATATTCACCGAGTAAATCATATTCACTGACATAAATGATTTATTTAAAAAGACTCCTACAGTTCCAATAATTCGATATAAGACAAGTTAAACCAAAATGATTTGAATAATAAATCTGTTAGGGTTATTGAACTTGAAGTAATACAAATTGAAGCAAAATAGACCAGATGAAAATGATTGAGGTAATAATGAAAAGATTTTAATTGATATAAATGAAGTATGGGTTTCGGATATTTCTAAAATAGATAATGGAAAGTGTGATGCATCTGAAATGGATAATAGAATGGTTAATGCCTCTGAGATGGGTGACAAATGGTTTAATGCTATGAGGAGTGTTGTGAGGATCATAAAAAGCTCAAATAACCTCAATTTGATTCATTCGATACTGATTTCATCCTTCGTACACCACCATTTGATGGTCTACTTTATAAAATCCATATCTTTCACTCCCAAACTCCAAATGAGATATAAAACCCCAATATGAAAACTTCACAGTGTCCTCTAAAACTCGTATTTTGGACACAAAGCATGATTCATATAATAAAGTCCCTAAAAGTGGGGTAGAACACAGACGTGCACAATTTCTGATCAATCTGCGCAGTCGTAGCAAAATGACCATAACTTTTTCCACAGAACTCGGATTAAGGCGATTCAAGAGGCATTTTAAACAGAACTCATTGATCTATCCACACACTAATGTAGCGTTTGGTTGAAAGTAATGCAATCACTATGCAATGGAATCAATCATGTAATGCAATTGTTAGTGTAATGGAATGGGATAATAATTACATTACAATGTTTGGTTATAAAGTTTTTACAAGTGTAATGGAATGAATTCATCTACAAATAGTACTTAATTTTACACGTGTCGTAAAGTACTTACAATTCAATTCGCATTTTGATTTAATTTTGCCTATTTTAATTATTTGTAGCATTGTTGATAACTATCATCTAATATCTTATCATTATGATTACGATGTTTCACATGAGACTTACTTCATTCTATTTCTTCTAGATTACAATAATGTAATATTGTTTAAGTTTATCAAGTAAAGATAAGATGATGATGATGACGACGTGAGAGAGAGATATGATGTCTAGAACGTATAAAAATATAGTTACAATAATAGGAACATAGTCTCGGTTAAACTTTATCTAATATGGAGAGGAGAGAGAGGGGTGAGTGGGGCTTTAAAATTTTTAAAAAATGGTGTCAAAGTAATAAGAGAGGGAGAGTAGAGGAGAAACAATGGGGAGAAGAAAGAGAAAGTTTTTAAATATAATAGTTTATAGTTGTATACACTTTGATTCAAAGGGATGCAATCACAATTGTTTAGGAAAAATCAAGTAATTGAAATTGCATTGATTGAGGTAAATGTGATTACAATGCAATCTTAATTACATTCCTTAGTGGTAACCAAACATGGTAATGGAATCACTATTACCATTTTAATTACATTACCACTTCGATTACATAGAACCAAACAAGCCATAAAAATCAAAATTTTTTAATGACCCAATCAATACCAGGTTTTCCGTAAAGTTACTGTTCCAGTTCAGTTCCCAGTTTCAATGTATTCTGCATAGTCTTGAGTAAATTGGTCATAACTTTGTCCACACAACTCTAAATTGACTAATTCCAAAACCTATTGAAAGATAACTCATCAAGCTATCACGACACCAAAAATTATGAATTTTGGATGTGCCAAACAGTACCAGTTTTTTCTCAAAGTGACCCCTGTTTCAGATATGTTGACAGCCCAATAACCACATATTTGCAATTTTTTCTTCACATAACCACCCACTAAAATCACTCTTTAACTTATATAAATCAACATAAACATATTGATATCCATTCCTAACACCAAAGATCACAAAACCTCATTTAAAACAATCAAAATTCATCATCACAACCTAAACTTGCGTGATCATGAACAACTTGAATCATTACTTGCTTTCAAGCATAAACAACAACCAAAATATCCAAAATAACACTTGATTGCATCAAGACAACATGATTCATGATCAAAACTAACATAAAACCAAGAATTTAAACAAAGTTGGATTTAAAGATTACCTCACTTAAGCTTGAATATAAGAAGATGTGAAGGAGGTATTGTGTTTGGTGCTAGTGGTGGTTGAGGGGGGTGGCAGTTGGTGGTGCTGTGGTGGTGGAGCTGGCCGGTAGTAGCCCTAGCTGGTGGCTGAAGGTGGCGGCAGCAGCTAGGGGGAGGGTGATGCTGTGGAGGTGGAGAAGATGAAGAAGAAATGGAGAAAGCCTTGAAGAAGAAGAAGAAAGCCTTGATGCTTTGTGATTTATTTTGCTTGGTTGAAAATGAAGCAACTTACTTGGCTGAAATTTATCCTCAAAAGTGACCATGGTTAAGCCTAAACCATGGTTAATTAGCTAGGTTAATGATACAACTTGTTGGAATTCAACATTGGACCGAAATTGGCCTTAAATGACATCGGGGTTGGAAAACAAATCAAACCGGGTGCGATAATTAAATTTTTTTTTTTTTTTCGAAGCTCGAAATTAAATATGATGTCATGAAAAATAATTTAATCATTTAAATCATAATTATTGAGGCCTAATATCGATTTCTCCAAAAAATTATTTTCGGTAAATGAAACTCGAATTGCAAAGTGGAGCTCGAAATTTTTTTTTGTATTATTTTTTTTTTTCAACTGGGATGATTCAATGAGATAAATAAATGTGAAAAATAAATAACTTTGCTTAATTAAATAAATAAATATGATTTAGGGTCGGGCTATTACAGTAAGTTATAAAATATATTAAACTTGAATTAAGTCAAATTAGTTTGAAAGAACGACGTTTGTTTAGTTTAGGCCAATTTGATTGATTTCGAAAGAATAGATCAAGTTTCTTGACAAGATTACAATTCATCGGAATTAACCAATTAGATAATAGTACATGTTTATTCATTTTGATCCAATTCTCTTCGATAACTCCGAAAATTCCTCGATGTTTTTCTCTTATTAATTTAGACAAGTTTGTTTGCAGTAGTTAATCGAATCCAGTTGAAATTGAGATTTGCTTAGCATATTTTGACAAGACTAGGCTCGATAGATTACTTTAGTTCCTGAAGAACGATATCCTTTATCTATACTATGAACACCCGTGCACTTGTGGTAGTGTTTGTCAAATTTTTGGCACCGTTGCCGTGGACTAAATTGCTAACTAGTGAGTATTGTCTTACGAACGTGACTAAGCATTTTTCTTATTTTGTTTTGTTTTGTTTTCTTGTTATTTTTCCTTTTCCTGTTTAATTGCGATGGTAGTGTTGGTGAAAGTGCTTGCAGGAATTTTTCCTAGTTTATGCGAAGTCTAATTTTGTACAAGCCCAATCCAGAGATTGAGAGGACTTTTCACTTAAGGAGGAAAAAGCAAAGCATCTAAGAGCAAAGGCGCGAGGCAAGAAGGAATCCAAACATGGCGAGTGAAGAAAGAAGGACCCTTCATGATTTCGTTACTCCCGGAGTCCAAGGGATCGCCTCAAGCATAGCTCGACCTACTGTGGATGCCAACAACTTTGAATTCAAGCCAGCACTGATTTCCATGGTGCAGCAATCTCAGTGCGGCAGAACTCATTTGGAAGACCTAAATCTTCACCTTTTAGTCTTCTTAGAGGTGTGCGATACGCTGAAGTTAAACGGAGTCTCCAGTGATGCGATTCGCATGCGGTTATTCCCTTTCTCATTGAGGGATAAAACGAGGGCTTGGTTGCTTTCTTTGCCGTTCGATTGCATAACTACTTGGGACGAGTAGACAAGAGCTTTCCTCACCAAATTCTTCCTTCGAAGCAAGACAACAAGCCTAAGAAATCAAATCACCAACTTTCTACAAAAAAAGGATGAGACGCTCTATGAAGCCTGGGAGCGTTTTAAAGATTTACTGCGTTTGTGCCCCCATCATGGTCTTCGGCATTAGATAATTATCCAAACCTTTTATAATAGTGTGACCCAAGCTGTGACGTCCACTATTGATACGGCGACAGGAGGAACTTTAATGAGCAAGATCGAGGATGAAGCCTATAACCTTATTGAGGAGATGACGCTTAATAACTTTCAATGGTCCATTGAACAAGCCCAACCCAAGCGGGTTGGAGGTAAGCTTGAAGTTGATGCTTTTACTTTACTTTATGCTAAAGTAGATGCTATGACTAAAAGACTAGACCAACTGAATGTTAATGCTGTAAACTCTAATGCCCCTTTCCATAGTGAGATTTGTGGTTCAATTGAGCATATATCTTTGAACTATCAAGTTGAGAGTCATTTTTTCCAGGATCCTAATGAATTTAATTATGTTCAAAATTTCAACCTGAGACCGACCAATGACCCTTACTCTAATACCTATAATCCAGGTTGGAAGAATCATCCAAATCTCTCTTATAGGTTGAATCCAAACACTATGAATATGCCCCCTGTGAATGCTAGAGTAACCCCTAGTTTTTAAAAACCCCTATTCCCTTCTCAGATGCCCCAAAATAAAAAATTAGAGCTAATGATGGAAAACATGTTTATGGTACAACAGAAACAAGATGAGTGCATTAAGCAATTAGCCTCAAAGGTTGATGTGCTTACAACTCATAATAGGATGTTAAAGGCCCAGATTGCCCAGAAAGTAACTTTTTTATCTGCACCCCCAGATAGACTTCCCAGTAAGCCTGAACCCAATTGTCGTGAGCATTGTAACTATGTCACCGTGAAAGAGAATGAAGCAGACTTCACTGACTCTGAGGAAGTACCAAAGGAAGAGAGTAGAGAGATAACTATGGCTGGTAGTAAGGACAGCAACTATGGTGGCAAGACTGGCACATTTGTGGAGAATGACTCTATTCAGATCCCAACCATTTTCCCCCCCTAAGCTTCCTAACCTAAGTAGTTTTTCTATCCCATGCGTTGTAGGAAAGGTAGAAATTGAGAGAAGGCAATGTGATTTAGGTGCAAGTGTCAGCATAATACCCTACTCTTTGTTTCATAAGCTGCATCGAGGACCGTTACTAGCTACCCCCTTTTCACTATAGTTGGCTGATGGTTCTGTAACACAACCCATAGGCAGGTTGGAAGATGCGTCAGTCAATATAAGAGACATTTGGGTGTTAGAAGACTTCATTGTAGTCGATATGCCTGAAACTAATGATGCACAAATTATCCTAAGTAGGCCCATTTTAGCGACAGCTAGTTGCCATATTAATGTGAGAGAGGGTCGTATTTCTTTTGAGGTAGAGGGGAGGTTTGTTGTGTTTATTCATAGGAAGGAGGATGCGGTCTCTCCTCATTTTTCTATATTAGATGCATTTCCCCTTTTCCCTGAGCATGATATGGAGGATGTCTTGAATGATGAAGATCCTTCTGATTCTGAATGGATTTCATATGAGGACCTTGACTAAGGGCATGTTAGGGTGGAGTTTTCTGTTCCTATGCCACCTAACAAGCCCAAGGTTGAGGCCCCTGTTTCCAATGATTCTTTGATAAGTGAGTATTGCAGGTTTGTACGAGTTCTTCACTCTATGCCCCATTTGGAAGGTTTCGATGCTGATTTTGATGTAGGGGTTGAGCAAGTAGATGATAGTCCATCTGATGGGCCAAGAGAGCGATTTGTCTTGTGCATAGACAGTGCGTTATGGGACCAGGTTATGAAGACAAAGGACCTGCAGCCAGAATTGTTAAGGTTGTACCTTCAACTAAAGAAGTTCAACTTTGTGGTTCGCGATAAGGTTGATTCGGACCAAGCCTAGAACAAGGGTCAAGCTCTTGACCTTAAAATAGCCCTTCTTGGGAGGCAACCCAAGCTTTCTTTCTCTTTCCTTTTTATAGTTTTGATTTTTTATTAATTTTAGTTGTTATAGAAAAAAAACATATATAAATATATGAATAAAATGTTGGCACCATGGTCAGGAAAACGAGCAATACAACCGTGGAGTGCCAACCCTGAAAAAATAGAAAAAAAACCAAGTAGCAGCAGACACCACGGACCGTCCGTGGCAAGCCCCACAGTTCATGGTGGGCTACTACGGGTCGTGGTCTAGGTTTTTGACCATGGTGCCAGTTCCCTTTTCCCTCATTTCATCTTCTTTACTCAACACTTTCTCTCTTTCTAAAACCTCCATAACCAACACCTTCAATCTCCCTAAAATCTTCTCCATTTTTCTTCATTATTACACCAAATTCCTTCCTTTCACTTAATCTCCACATTTCATCCACAAATTCTCATCTCTTTTCTTCTTCTTCTTCCAAATTCACTTCATCCTCATTCATCGACCATACTGATCCTTTTCTTTTTCTAATTCTTCACATTTTTACTTATTTTCTTCAATTTTCTATATTTTTGTTCTTATTTTTGGTTTTAGTTTTGATTTTTGGTTAGGTTTTGTAACCATGGCACCAAACAAAAGGCAAATGAGCACCAAGGAGGTTGGTTCATCAAGTCAAGCACCACCCTTACCTCAAAGGACATCCAGAACATCAACCAATGCGCGTGCTAGATGTAACATTCTTCACCCTCTTGGTTTGACTCATCTTGATTATGTTGGTAGGTATAATTGTTTGAATGAATGTGAGTAGTAGCAACTAGATACTACGATGAGGATTTGTTAGCCCGATTGGCAATGTTAGATGATATTCGTTGGTTGTTTACTAGAGGTGGTATAACCCACTTTTTAGACCTCAAAGAGCATACATATAGGGACCTGACCTTAGAATTTCTAAGTATACTCCATGTCAAGGTCACTAGAGGACCTCAATGTCAAGCTGAATATATATCGTTCCATTTGCAGGGTCAATTGTATGAATTGAACTTAGATACCTTCAACAGTGTTTTACCTTTAACAGTATTTTTGGTTTTTCACCTAGCATGGATTTTCCAAATCGCCAAGTCCCCCGCGAATTCAACCCAAATGCATTTTGGGGTGAACTTTCGGGGAGTGTTAGATACAGTACCTGTTCATCGAAATACACGCATATATAGGAACCCCTACATTAAAGTAACTCAGCGTATCCTTGCTTGTTCTTTGTTTGCTTGGAACGATAGTCTGAATATCCCAAGATTTTCTGAGTTGTACTTTCTATCCTGTATGCTTGATGGTGTCCAACTTGACCCAGGTCCATTCTTAGCTAGGCAATTGCATAGTGCTGCTGTTAGTACTAAAGGCAGGATAGTCATTGATGGGATAATAACTACGATTGCTAGATTCTTGGGTGAGCCCAATCCTCAGGATAGAGTTTCTAGGTCTGAGCGGCTTAATAAAGCTGCTTTTGAAGTTATAAACTTTTGCAAAGTTGAGGCTAGCTGTTTGTGTTGGATTTACCCTGGGAACCGACTTTTGCCGCTTCCCAATGTCGATCGCACTATGCTTCATCAAGGTAATCTTTACTGGGTACCTAGTGATGACGAGGTTGTTCGACCCATACCGCACCAACCCGTCCCTCACACCAGTCAAGCAGGACCCAATTCTTCCTCTCAACTGCCCCCACCTGACTATTCCAACCTTCAAGACACCCTTAAGTCCATTCAAGAGGAGCAAGTTTTCCTCCGAGCCTTTATGGTTTCAGAGAGCGCTGCTCTTCGGGACTTTGTCCAAGAGCACCACAATAAGCTTCTTTGGTTGCTTGCTTCCCACACCCAATATTTCTAAGACTATAGGGCATGTCTAGAGACGTGGTAGATTGGTATATCTCCTGTGGACAACCACCCATCCTCCTCCACCTCCTCCACTCTGATTTTGATTTCTGCTACTCCCTTTCCCTTTTTATTATGATATGCCCACATTAAGGGCAATGCGTTATTCAAGCATGGGGAGTTAGTTATTATATTTGGCGTCTGATACTTGTTTTTGTTTGGTATGTTTGTTTTTTTTGCTTTGTATATATTTTTAGTGGTAGTTTTTGTTTTTGTTTTGTTTTAGTAGTGCATTTAGTTTTCTTCTAGGTTGCATTTTAGTTTCTTTCTTTTGTTAGTTTCTTTGCATTTTAATTTGCATTGTTTGTAGGAGCACGAAAAAAAAAAATCCTCTGATAATGATCTTTATAGATTTGGTAGCTTTCTTTGGTTAGTTTCATCTTTTGATTCCCCAGATTGTGCATAAAAGTTTGCAAATGAATTTTCGATCTGAATTCCATATTTTGACCACATGTTGAATACGAATTGATTTTTCCCATGAGTCTTTACATGAAATTTTGGCATGTGTGTGCTAGTAAGCTAGTTTTGACTGTGGTAGATGTCTTGTGGAACTTTGAGTCTTTAGAGACTGTTTATCATTATTAGTCTCATATTTTTTTTCATGTGTGACTCTTCCTTGACGTCATTTCTCTAGAGCTTGCCTTGATTCTCATTCAGGATCACATTTCGCATATGCATTTAGGCAATATGATTGATGCATTTTTCTTTCTTTTATTTATTTGAAACCCACGACCAAATAGCCACCCTTGGTGTGTATTGTATCCCTTGTTAGCCCCTTTGAGCCTACAACCATTTTTCTTGATTTGAACCTCCTACTTTTAGCCCATGGCCAAATACTTGTCTTGCCCTTAAGCCAAGGGTAGCGGAGCGTTACATTCTTTTGCATTAAGTTTAATAGGGCGTTAGCAAGGTGGATTGTTATTCTGTTTAGTGAATTTTGGCTGTTTGGTGCAAGGATGCAAACATTTGATAAATCCCTTGTGTTTATTGTGTAAAGTTCAGAGAAGAGTTTAATTTTAAAGTTTGTTATGGAATTCCCTTGGCTATTCCTCTTTGAAAAAAAAAGAGAATTGAAAAAAACTAAAAAGAAAGAAAAGAAAAAAAAATTCGACGAAAGTGATTAGCCTTGGTGGGAATGAACAGTATTAGTGATTTTCGACTTTATCTCTTTTTATTTTGGGATTTATTTTGTTGATGAGTTGAGAAGGTTTGAGAAGGATGTAGTATGATGTATTGGAATTGTTTAAGCTCTTAGTCTATGACTTTTAGCTCCTCATTTCCAAAAACATTTGTTCCCCTCTTACCTTTACCCTAAGCCTCGTTACATCCCCATGAAAGTCCTCATGATTGTTTAGTGTATTTGCATTTTAGTGGTGGCAAATTTGATAATCTTGTCACGCCTATGGTAGATTTGTGTCCAAGGAATGAGAATTGAGAGAACCTTCATATATATACATTGTCAAACACATGAGTGCTAATTGCCACATAACTATACTGAGGTTGCCTTGCTAGTCTTACTCGTTTCATATGATAAAATGATTGTATTTGACAATTTGGGGGATGATTGCTTCAAGTTTTGCATTATGATCTATAAATTTTTTTTGAAATTTCATTCCCTATTCTGTTTGTTAACTATATTTTGTTAACTATATTTTTGCATGTTTTTGGGCTATCTTTGGATCATCCTTGGCATTTGAATGTTATCTTTGTCTATCCTGAGGAGGCTGTGTATATCTTTAATCCTTGCATTGCTTGAGGACAAGCAACAGTTTAAGCATTGGGAGTTTGATAAGTGCTTTATATGTACATCTTTTTAGAGCTATTTTGCCTCCATTTTAGGAGAATTTTGTGCTTAATGATGTTATTTACTCTCCTGTTCTCGATTTATGCTTGGGTGTAGTTGTTTTATGTGTTTTGCAGGATTTTTAGTCTTTTTACCCAATATTTTCCCTTTAATGGCTGTGTTTTTGACCTCTCCCATGGTCATCCATGTTATGCCACGACCATAGAGCAAAGAAGGAGCAAAAAATCCAGATCCAACGTAGACCACGGTTAGACAGTGGTGAACCCCACGGACCATGGTATGCCTGCAACTGTTGCCTTTTCATTTTTCCTCGACTGTGTGGCTGAGATCAATCGTAGTTTTCTATAAATAGAGATGTTTTGCAGCGAAGGAAGAGAACTCCAAGGCAGTCCAAGGCAATCTAAAGCAACCAAGTAGTATTAGCCTAGATTAGTTTAGTTTAATTTCTCTCAAAATTTTGTTCTTTGTTTAGTTTTAAGTGAGTTTTGAGTGTGAGAGTTTCGATCCTAAGGCGGTTCTGAAGCCCTTGGTGAGGCCGTCTCAGTCGAGTCCCTTCCGCTCAAGATTTCACCGATTTTATTGGCTAGTTTTTTTTATCATGTCTGAGTAGTTGTCTTAGTCAGGAATTTAGTAGTTTTTGGAATTGTTATTGGATCATATTTTGATTTTTAAGGAATTGTGCTTATTTCTATGATTGGTTCAATTGAGCATATATCTTTGAACTGCCAAGTTAGGAGTTTGTAAAGCTTGTCATAGAGCTACAAATTAAACCTCTACTTTAATTTATAAGTAAGATTTATAGCATAGGAAAGTAGGGATCGATCCCACAAGGAAAGATTATGGTATTAAGCTAGTTTAAATCTTATTAAATTTATTCCTCTAATTTATTTTACTTTTTTTTATATTACTAAAACAAATCAAACTAAACAAGTAAAAATCTAGAAAAATTACTTAATATTACCCCTAAATATTCTAAATTTAATTTGGGAAATAAAAACAGTAAATAGCTATCCTAAATATTCTGAAAAATAAAAACAGAAATAATCAGACAATATTAGACTGAAAATTAAAACAAAAAATAACAAGCAGAAAATTATTATTAAAAATCACAAAAAATAATCTAAATTAATATTCTGCATGTTTAATAACTTTATATCTCTAAAATTTTATGTATTTAAATTCAGAAAAATTAAAACACAAAATTAACTACATAAAACTAAAACAGAAAAGAAAATATGAAATTAGAGAAATAATAAACTACACTAATATAAATACGAAAATAAATAAATAAAGTACCCAGATTTTAGAACATAATTTTCTGGACTTAATAAAACCATAAAAACATAAAATAAAAATTAAAACCGTAATTTTCAGATTTATTAAAATAAAAACCTGCACATATCTAATTCACGAAATAATTTTGAAAAATTATCAAATAATTTCCAAAAATTCTGAAATTAAATGTCAGCAAATTAGAATACTTTCTAAACACTAAATTGGATTAAAACACAAACAAAAACAAACAAAACTATTTTTAACCTAATTTCTAACAAACTAGTAAATAAGTAGCAAAGTAGAATAGAAAATAAATTTGAAAATTTTAATCACACTAAAAACCAAAATATCACTAGTGTAAAATCACTAAAACGCTCCTAAAAGACTATTCGTTTAGGGAATAAATGAAATTTATATTAAATTTTATAAATTTAAGAATTAAAATTGACAAACTAAAGAAATTAACTAAAAGCAACAAATAATTATCAAAGATACCAAATTTATGAAAAATACTTAGCGTAATCTATATCCACCATGCAAACTAATATTTATTATCAATACCCACATTGATTTATCCATGAGTTAGACTGTAGAAGACACCTACCAGCGGATCTTCCTCATTTTTTCTTATATTATAGTTTATTTAGGTCCAACCCTAATATAAACCCTACTAGTTTTGATAACCCTAACACCAACACAAGAATTTAATAAAACTAGAGCATTAAGTATTAGAAAAACATCATCTAATACCTTGTAACTAATTTACTAGCAAATTGATTTAACAAAGATTTATAATGATTAACTAATTAAAAGAGATGGCCCTGAGTCATCCATGAGTAATTAGGGGTGATACTTATGCCTGAAAGACTATAATATTCATACACTAAAGCCTCTTAAACTATCATATGAATTCGTATTAAACTAATTAGCATGGATTCTAATTAATCTGACATGAATATCCTAAACGATAAATACTAATCGTTATAGAATCATAAATAAAAATCAACTAGACAATAAAGTATAAAACTTGTTTCAAAATAATTAATTTAGCATGGTTTCAAATAGATTATACTAAGTATAAGAAAATTACTCACACATATTATAAATAAAATCACAATAATTGAGCAAAGATTTCATAATTAATAATATAAAGAGTTCAAACTAATAAAACACCAAACAAAAAAAGGAAATAAAAATATTAATAGTACTATATTAGATAGGAAGTAGCGTGATGATGCTGTGAAGATGATATTGATGATCTAACGATGATGAAGATGATCGACGATGATTGTGATGATGGCGATGATCGATGGTGAGAACATGGGTATGATGGACATAATGTGAGAAGATTGTAGAGGGTTGTTTTCGTGATGGTAGGCATCTGATGATTGGTGAAGTGTGCTGATGATGGTGAGGTGTGAAGATGGTGTGTGTGTGTATATGTGTGTGTGTGTGTGTCTATATATATATATATATACACACACACACACACACACACACACACA
>JACYFF010019584.1:22345454-22395596 GCA_017589665.1 Selenicereus undatus
TTTTTTTTTTTAGTGAGAGAGAGGGTAAAAGAGGGTCTAATTCTCATTATTCGTTGCCCTAAAAGGCACAAAAATTCAATTGTTTAGACAACAATATCAAATGAGAGCAAAACGATACTTCGTTATAATGTTTTTCAGACTCTGATCGAAATATCACTTAAATTATACACCATTGAAAACTCAGTGGTGGTCAAAATTAAAGAGAAGTTGTTAAAGTTGAAAAAATTAATGACAAAAACCTGAAGGGTGCTAATGCAAAATTCCCATGTCACTTTGCATATTGTCGTAGTAAAACTGATTATCTAACTTAAACGGTGATCATCAATTATTATTAACTAAAACGAATTGTTGATTTTATATCCTTTAACACATGTATTTTAAGCTATATCAAGGAAAAAAAATTGCAATCATACTCAAAATCCATATCACATTTGCTTATCTGAAAAATTTAGAACTCCAACCTAAAAGGAGGAGCGAGAAGATTTATGTGTTTTTATGTGTACTAGTTACCCTATGGAATCACATCGTTGATCGATGTGTGTGTGCATGTGTATGTGTTTTTTCTCTATCCTTGATAAATAAAAGAAAGGTTTGTTAATAAAAAGTCATGCAAATGCGTGCGATGAAGATTCTCAACTAAGAATAAATCTAGATCATCAAAATAAATTCTCATGTTTGGGAAGGTAATATCTAGTGAATATACTATCAGCGGATTGGGGTTGTGGAAAACAGAAGCCGTTAATAAGGCCTTTCAGTGTAAATTGGTCTGGAAAATACTTACTAATGTTCCTAGTCTTTGGGTCCAATCTATGAGGGCCAAGTACATTCACTCTACAAACCTATTTTACTGTACACGAAAAAAATACAGATTCACCAGTTTGGAAGAGTTTACTGAAATGTAGGAGTCTTCTCCAAAAAGGTATTATATGGCAAATAGGCAGAGGGGATGAGATCTCCTTTTGGTTTGATAACTGGGTCGAAAACAGGACTTTAGTTGAGATTCTGAGTGTGTCTGAAGATAGTATTGTCCACCTTGAAGCTAAAGTTTGTGAATTTATTCAGGATAATTCAGAATGGGGCGTTCCCAAACTACGTCAAATCCTCAATAATCACCATATTGTACAGAAGATATAGGTTATCATTATACCCATCCTTGAAACTAGTGACTCCTTTTGTTGGGGATTGAATAGCTCAGGTACCTTCACAACCAAATAAGCTACCTGGGCAGCTCATGGCATCCATTCGCATAACTTATCATCATGGTCTTACAAATGGATTTGGAATATTGACACGTTGCCTACAATCAAAGTCTTCCTTTGGCAACTTTGTCATAATTCCCTACCTGTAAGAGGTACTTTTCTTAAAAGGGGGCTTAATTTCAACTCAGTTTGCCCCCTCTGTCTATGTGATATTGAGTATACAGAACATCTCTTCAAAGATTGCCAAATGGTCAAGAAAGTTTGGGATCTAGCGGCAAAGCATCGATGAATTCCATTTGCCTTATCTCCTATAGGATGCCAAGAATTTTTACATTGTTTAAACAAGATGCATTCCTTCCACAATCCAACCTTGGAACAGAAATTCTCATTTATCTTGTGGTGTATTTGGAAATCTAGGAATGCAACTGTTTTCAATAATGAAACTTTCAATCCTGTTGCGTGCATAGTTCGAGCAAAAAAAGCAAATGCAGAGTGGCGAATCTAAACTCGTCTGTCGGTTGACTATTTTTTTAGGGGACCTTCTTCTTCCCATACTACCTCACTTCATCTTGTGAGGTGGCATCCCCCATGATCGGGATTCGTCAAACTCAATTTTGATGGATCCCTCCTCAACTCATCAGCAATAGGAGGCTTCATCATCCGGGACTGGACGGGCAAACTTGTGAAGGCAGGAGCGCATTTTTACGGCAATACATCTATTCTAGTTGCAGAAGCGAGAGTATTGCAAGACGGCCTACGGTTAGCAATTCAGGCTGGATTCAAGCAGATAGCTATTGAATGTGATAATAAGATAGTGATTCAAGCACTAAAAGGATAGATTGAAATTCCTTGGCAAATATCAAATATTGTCAAAGATATACATCTATGGCAGACTCAAGGTATCCAATTACTCATTACCAACATTTTTAGGGAAGCAAATATGGCAGCTGATTGGCTTTCCAAATTTAGACACTCAATTATAATGTCCTACTCTTTAGATATTTGTTTTTCTCCATATCTTAGGGTTATTTTGGCAGATGATGTAGTTGGGCGTGCTCTTGTGAGAAGAGGTGCTTAACATCCCTTTAGGTTTATTTACCCTTGTTAAAAAAAATAAAATAAAATTGTAAATTCATAGCATGTTGTGACCACCTATCGAGTTCAACATCAATCCATTGCGCAGTAGTTCATCTGGTATGATAGGTTATATTCAAAACGGAAGATCATCATTATAGAGTCCCATAAAATTCTATTATTAACTCATGCATTAGTCAAAATAAGTAAATATCGTAATAATTAAGATTCAATTGTCGTCGATGCCGAAATGATTCTCTAAATTTATGATGGGTTGCAATGATTTAAGATAAAGAGAACTCACAACAAAGATCTATTACAACTCACAAGGAGAAAAACGACACTACATAATTAACCAAGCCCGACATTTCACAAAGTGTAATGGAAGTATATTAACAAATGAATTAAGACTACTAATAGATTTCTTCAAAACTAAACAAACGGATGAAAGCTAAGAAAATTATTGCGCAGCAACTGCCACTAGGAGACATGTATGATGATATCCTCTTATTGGAAAAGTTTATAAACTTCATGAAAAGTGCAACCAAGTATTGCTAAAACATTATTGAATTCCCCTCCTAAATTCATGTCTAAATTGCAGTGCTACTCTATATTTTGTTGACATGTAATTGGGTCTCGTGTAAGAAGAGTTATTCAAGTGGCTCAATATAGTTGGACGCTTGATAATACTCGATGCTTAATCGTTATGCTCACTTGTCAAGGAAACTTTCTCAGCTAACAAGAGACTCTTTCTTTTTTGTACAAGTTAATATTACACCTGTTGTTTAGAAGGATGAAATTGAGGGTAAGAACAATGGTGGATTCTGAAATTTTGTACAATATTGTCCACTTTTGAGTTTTGTCAAATTTAAGAATACCAATAAATTCTTACAGATCTTTAGGTTAAAATTTTAAAGGATTTTTGCAAAAAAATTTAATTGTTTAAACTAATGATGTCCGTAGACACCATTACCATACACATGGATCTACTCATGGTTAAGAATAGACCTGGCAAAAACTAACCCGACCTGAACCCGCCTGAAAGTTTTGGGTTTTGAACATGGTTTTCTCGACCTAAACTCGAAATAAATTGAACCCGAAAAGCCCGCAAAGTTTTGGGTCAAACCCGTCTTGAACCCGAACCTGCCTGCTCAACCCGAATATTATATCGTTCTTTTATTTTTCTTTAATTTTCTCCCCTGAACAATAATAGTTTTTCATTATAATGAATCGTTTAGGGTGATGTTGTATAACTATCGCATCTCTTCACAAATTAGATAATGGTAGTTACTCTTTCCCAAATTCATTCCCATAAAATAAAGTCATGTACAACTTATAAATGGAACAATTTAGAAGATGGGCATGAAATATCTAGTCTTAAGAAAATCAATTTAGAAAGTATTAAAAATGTTCAAGTCATACCATTCTATTTTTAGTGAAATGAATACGTCTTATTGCATTTTAAATAATATTGCTATGTAATAATCTAAAATTTTGATGCTGTAATTAATAAATAATTGTAATATCTTGTGCGTCTATAATATTCTTTCATTTGGCTTCCTTCTAATTGGTCTCGAACTTCATGTCAGTGTTGGGCAATGAACCAACTTGTGTGCGTCTTAGGATCGACCAATTAATAAAGCATATATGATTAGGTAATGGTAAGTTAATTAACAAATTATCGAATCATTAAATGGGTTATTAGTAGGTTGAACCGCTCCAAACCATTATCATGCGTTAGATTGGCCAACCCATGAATGGCCTGACCTATTATTAATATTTTAATATAAGATGCCCCACTCAAATGTGACTCATTGTCCATCGGTACATGGCGTTCATACATCATATTGAAAAGTTTGAATATTTTTTATATTCTTTGAAGAAATTACAATTAGAATGCTTGTTCATTAAATACAGATAATTTTAATTAATAAATATGCCAAGATTTTGATTTTGACAAAAGAAAAATAACTCACTAAAAAAGCGCTCCACCTAAAACCCGTAAAACCGAAGTACACCTGCCCGTATTTTACTCAAACTCGAAATACACCCGACCTGTATTTTATCCGAACCCGAATGCACCCGACTCGTATTTAACCCGTCTGCCTGAATTGACAGGTCTAGTTAAGAATGATACATCCTCAAATCTCATTCTCATGCCTCATGGTTCATAATTCAACTATTTTGATGGTCTATCAATGGACATTTTGAAAAGGAATGCATGAATACTCTTATCATCTCAAATTTTAAAAAAAATGCATTAATTGTTAGGGAAAGGATGAATATGGTACTTGATATTACAACAGATCGTGAACGATATCACTTTTCCTTGACGTTGATTTGCCGCACTATAAATAATGTTAAGGATAAGATGATGTGAAACAAGTGTCAATGTTCAAGGTTTCTCAAATGTTTAATCTATCGGTGTTACAATCACTCACATGGATTGTGTATTTTACTTGTGTATATTGTTCTTCTATATATACATGGCTTAACAATATGAAAAAACACCATATTGGAAAGGGTTTAGTCGATAGTTTTGGAGGGAGATGATATGTCATTCTTATCCATCAATTCGGATAAGAAATACCAGGAAAGCTTCTTACCACGAATTGTGGAAGGAACCACTGACAATTTTTCAGCTAGGGAAAAACAAAGCCAGGAACCATGGCCCGTGGCGCTGACCACGGCCACCACGTGGTGGCCACCACGACCCATGGTGCCTATTACGATCAAACCAGTGGTGGCTGGTTGGCTTGAAAATTCCTAGCACCAAAAACTTGTTGTATTTCTACAAGCATACAATTTATCATTGTAACACTTACAGGTATCATCCTCATAGATGGATCATGAAATTAGGTTACTAGAACTAACATAGTATCTAAACTATGTTAGCAAAAGTCAGTTATGCTTATCCAAATTGATATAATTGGTAATACCCAAAATAAAAGTAACATCTAAAAAACAGCAACATCCAAGCAACTTACCAGTAAGATTCAGTAAACTAATTGGTTAGACTTACAAATATTTTATCCAGTTAGCCAGGTAAAGAAGGAGTGAAGTTTTTCAAAGTCCAAAACTTCATTGGTATGAGCAGGGTAACTCGCAACCGGGAAAACCGCAAAGAATAGAATCAAAATCAAGTGATGAAACACAGCAATGCGAACCCAAATTGGATATTCAACCAAAAAGGTTGTAAATTCAACACCCAAAAAAAGGACTGAAATCTCTTACTTGCATCAACCAAACGTTTAAGTCAATTACAAATATGAAAATCTAAAAACTGGATCTGAACTGAGATAGACACGAAGAAAAATATGAAAGCCCTAATCTCTACTTTATCTACTCCTCCTCCCCTTGAAATGAATATCCATGCCATTCTTAAAGCCAAAACGCAACCCCTTTGCTTATTAATCATTCAATTAAACTTGAATTAAACCCAAGCTTGTAGCCGCTCCATTAAAGCTCCATTGAAATACTTGAAAAAAAACCTTCAATTTCAAACTAATGAGAGGAGATGATAACAGTGATAATGGTTGGGTTGATGGTGAATAATGATGCAAATAAATGGCATGATGGTCAATGTTGGTAGAGAAGAAGAGAAGGTGGAGCAGCTAGGAAAGGTCTCGGGTCATAACAGCAAAAATGGTAATAGTTGGGCCAAAAATCAAGCCTGTGAACTAGAAGAAAACAAGCTAAGAGAGGGGTGATTAACCTGAGCAGGAAATATGGGATTTGGGCTGAGAGGAAGGATTAAGCGAGGCCCAAAGTGAGGAAAAGAGTGAAAGAGAGCTAAGTGCGCCTGAAGGGCTCGACTGGACTATTGGACCGCGCACTGGCTGGGAATCTTGGGTGAGGTGCTACGTCATCCGGTTTGGGCTAACGGCAAGAAGAATGATAGGCTTGCGAAGCTTAGGGGATGGGAAAGTGGCGTTAGGCCTCCAGTCTTCTGAAAAGGACTTCGATCCTTTTTTTTTGGGCTTCTAATTTGATCCAATCACTTTTCTTCCTCCTCCATTAGCATCCTACATGAGCATTTTATTTGTTTTTTACAATTTTCCCCCATTCCTACAAAATAAACAAAAATCTTATTAAAATCTTAATTTAGTAATTTATTTTGAGAAAATATCTCGTAATAAAAGGACATAAAATGACATAATTTTTGGTTGAAAAATCCTGTGCAATTTTCAAGACATATAGTCCCCTATCATTTAAGAAAGAAGAGAAATACCAACTATATTTTAGCAAACCTGAAGTTTCATGCATAATAAAAGCATCACGCAATTTGTACTTTCACTTAGTGAATATAATTTTTATTAATTTGGATGTAATAGTAAATAAGTCTTTGAATTATACATCCTTTTTTTTATTAATTGGATATATTTCACACACAAATCTCAATTTACACTTAGCGTTTTGATACAATTATTGGCCAAGTGTCCATATCCTTCACGAGTGCAGCAAACCAAGGTTTATAGCTCTTTTAAGCGGCCACACTTCACACCCATATAGGAGACCTTAGAAATATGCCCCTGTAATACAAGCTATTCAATCAAGGTCTATTAAGAGCATAATTAATCTTCCTATAGCATCACAATTTACAAGCACTCTTACAGTGAGATGAAATATCTTAGTGCTATGAATCATTGTATAATGTTGTCACTCATTACACTTAAGACTTGGCATCATATCAAGAATTAAGTTGAGGCTGCATTATTAGTGATCAAAGATGTGGATTTAAGTTCCATCCCCCTTGATGTTCTCAACACTTTAGACGCCTAAAAATGCCATCATATTCTTAATGGCCCAATGACGAAAATAATAACCCAACTTGCACTTTCTGGGTCAAGTAGAGTAGTAAGCATAAAAAAAATTGGGCCTGTAATAAAATAAAGAGCTCATCAGGCAGAACCCGGTCAGGTTCCCTACGGAGGGAACCCAATCGGGCTCTTGGTCAAAATTCCTTTTAGTCAGCCCTATTAAACACACCCTACTAGAATTAGCTTTCCGCATCTGGTTAGATAGAGTTCTAATTGGATTAATTTCTTTTGATTAATTAATTCAAATTTCTAGTTTATTAAGTCAACTTGTTTAGATTAAGCATAATGAGAGCAAAACTAGGTTTCCTTTTCCTAGATTGATGCACTTAACTTGCTCAACCACTTTATAAAGGGGAATGACCCTTTGGTTAAAGGGGGACATAATCATTGAAAATCATAAATAAGGTGTTAGAAAATTTAAAGGAGACATTTAGGCTTTCTTTTCTAAGAGAAGGTACTACAGTTTACCAGTTTAGTGAGTAAAATCAATCATTGGTTTAAGAAAGTGTAACTGTACTGCATTCCTAGAAGATTTAGCTAGATTATCTTGAGGGTGCATTTTACAACCTTCTTCCCTTTCTCTTTGTTTCTTTTCGTTTATTTAGTTGATTGTAGTTTGGCAAAGATATAACCTTTAATTAGTTTCATCAGTGCATGCTATAATAATTTCAATTGTTTATCTTTTTACTCTCTTTTGGTGAACATTGTATTTTGATTTTATATAAATGAATGATTCAAACATGCTGCACCACTGTGTGAAAGAATGATTAAGTTTTGATTTCCCGTAGTGATTAGTACTGGTTGTCTGTGATGATGGGCGATTACATGATACTCTATCATGTCACCTTACCATTGCCCCCGAATCTGGATCCTCGCTTTTAGTCCATAGAGTCAAGATAGTCCCGCACTAGGAATTAATCGGGGGCCTTTTGAAAACCTTTTTGAAGCAAATCAAAAGTACCTTTTAGTATCCCTCTTGATAGTCTCTATTTGATGAGGATGGATCCTCAAACTCACAAGATCAAAGATAACCAAGGAAAACAATAACACCGAAGGATGCTTTTCTTAGGTCGATTCTTGATCAATTGATAAGATTATGATGTTTGTGCCAAGGTCACATACTAATGATAGTTTATTTACTTTCCACTAATTCCTCTTCTAAAGGCGCTTGGCCACAAAAGAGTAATCCTAAAGGAAGACTCTACTTATCACTCTTGATTAAAGAGACAAAGATGTAGAGATTTGAGTGATAGAAAATGACCATTTGCCTTTCCATTCATAATTCAACTCAAGCTGAGTTTACATAGAGGTATTGGGGTCTATAAATACCCGAAATGGTAGCTATTACAATTGTGGGGACAGTGTTCCAAGGGGAATTACAAATTATCTTAGAAAAATAAATCAAATTACTAAGATAATTATAACTAAGGTGAGCTATATTTTTTCAAGATTCTTCCACTTCCTTATATGGGGCATCTAGAAGGCTCTACACCTCTAATGGTGGCCCCGCCACTTGTTAAATCTTCCTTGATATACGTAAAATCATCGCCATTATAATTAATCTCAAACATAATAGTTGTACCATCCTCAATTAAGGCCGAATTCTAGATTGCTCTAAAACTAGAATTTTGTACATACTCCACATATCTGGGCCATTTCTCATAATATTGAAACCAATGCTAAATTTTAGCATATAGGGATAAAATAGACATCTTGCGAAATCAGAAAAACTTGTGCTTTCCTTGTTTGGGCTTTGTTCGGTAGGATTTAAATTTGACCCAAATTCAACAAGTTTTCTGACAAAAATCAGCACTGCATGAGTTGGGGTTTTTGTTGCTTTAGGGAATCAAAATGCAATCTAACTCGGGATTCATTGCATTATCCTAAAGTTAGCTCCTTAACCTTCCTAAAAGACATAGGGGGTGTTTGCTAGCAACAGCTTTTTGAGAAAAAATAGCTGTTTGGGAGGATTTTGGCTGTTTTGACCAAGTTAAATAGCTAAAGGGTGTTTGGTAAAGAGCTGTTTGCAATAGTTGTTTGGCTCCAAAAAGCTCTTTTTGAAAAAGCTATTCCCATTAGCCTTTTGAAAAGAGCTTTTTGTAGAAATGACATAATTATCCATAAGTTTGAAAAAATTACACACATCTCATTAAAAACTAATTCATAAATAAGGGCATAAATGAAATTTTACCAACATATTTTTTAGAAACAGCTAATTTTTACCAAACACTTTTTCTAAAAACAGCTAATTCAAACAGCTAACATAAACAGCTAATTCAAACAGCTAACAGCTAACAGCTAATAGAAACAGCTAACAGCTAACAGCTAACAGCTGTTTACCAAACAGGGCCATAGATTGCCCAATTTAGACATCGATTGGTTGGTGAGAAGCTAAGTCAAACACAAGTGAACTGTTGGAGTGGTGGCCAACTTGTCCAAGGAAAGTTGGCTGAGACCTTGTTGTGGATGTGGGTGTAGTCAAGAGTTGGCTTAGGCTTTGTTATGCTATCTTGAGAAAGATTTACCCTCAAATCCTTGGGATTAAAATTCTTTCACATCCACTTTGCATGCCTTTTAACATTCTTGGGTTTGAAAACACCCAAGATACTAAGGACTCGTCTTCTCATGAATATGTAGAAGTTCTTAAAGAACTTTGGGAGAACATCAAAGCAATGAGCAGCTCTCCTAGGTGTTATGAGCTCATTGAAGATCATAACATACTCATCACAGGATAACTCAAGTTTATCATACTCAATAGAGGTGTCACTTGTGGCTTGATCATCCGCATAAGGGCTTTCTTCTAACACCATTTTGGTGGGCAACAGGACCTTGGGGATTCAACCTCAAACTCTTACCAAGCTATAAGAGGTAAAGGTTCCGCTTCCATTGTGCTTGAGTGAATAAGTATTAGCATACCTGTCGTAAATCATATGATTATATACAAGCATGGTCTACTAGGCAACAAATGACGTGCATCCATAAGGAGGACATCACACAATATTTCACCATAATAAGGACCAATTGAGAATGAAATAACAGCTTGTCTCAAAGATGTTACCTCATTATTCAGTCTTAACCATTGAAAAAGGTATGGAATAGGATGCTTCTAAGTGGGAATTTGTATCTTGTAGATAAGTGTCTTAGAGGCCACATTGGTGCAACTACCACTATCTATGATTAAGCCACAAACCTTACCTCCAATGGTTCACCTTGAGTGGAAGATTTGTTCCTTTTAGCTATCATCATAAAGTACCCTTGTGATATAGAGTGACCTTTTTATCAACATCAATTCTCCAACGTCAGGGGTCACCAAGGCAGAGCCACCATTCTCATCATCTTCTTCACTTGATTCTTCCTCAATAGCTTGAATCTCTTCTAGGCCCTTGATGGTAAGGGCCTTTCTATTGGACAATTGACTTGAAAATTCCCAAAACCATGATGCTTAAAACATTTCTTTCCTTCCAACGTTGTAGATGGCTTACTAGCAATTCCCTTACCCTTGTCAAGAGTTTTGACTTATGCGGTAGGGTTTCAATTTCAATATGAGTGAAAGGGATTTCAGTAAGGGAGGTATGAAAAGACTTCCTACCCCTAAGTTGCTTCTTAACTTTGATAGCTAGGTGACACAAATCATCAAAGGAGAAGTAAGGTTGTAAATTCACGTTGTTAGCAATGCTAGGAGCTAATCCTTCAATGAGCCTAGCAATTTTGAGTTCAGGTTCTTCAAGCAAACCAACCCTCATTTGGAGTTGTTCAAACTCCTTAATGTACTCTTCTACCTTTAGCTTTTCTTGGTTGAGGGGTGATCTTGAGGTAGAGTCCTTGTTTGTAAGAAGGGGGTAGGAATCTCTTACCCATATATTTTTTGAGCTTGGACCAAGTTCTAATTTTGGATTTGGCTTCTCTATCCCTACTTTTCTTCGTGTTTTCATACAATAGTGAAGCATACCCTTTCCATTTAAGAATGGCCAACTTGAAGTACTTTTCATCATTATAATATTTGAGTACAGAGATCATTTCCTGGGCTTGAACCCAATCAAGATTGTTCTTTGGGTTAAGATCGCTATTAAATTTCGGAGCCTCAAATTTGATATCTCCAAGGTCATTCCTTGGATGCCTTCTTCTTGTAGGTCCTCCTTCTTCATCATCAAAGTCTTGATGAGAGGAAGAGTATAAGAGATCAATAGGGCTAACATCATAGCCTCATCAGTATGGGTTTCCTTATGCAGATCCGTTCATTTGTTCAACCTCTTGAACGAGTTTCCTCACTTACTCTTGAAGCTCTGCAAGAGCCCTACCTATGTCATGGGCTTGCTTAGGAGGAATGCTCTTTGAGTGAGAAGCATCTCCCTCATCAGCCATGGTAGTAATTTGAAAGGTGAAAATAGGGGAAAAGGATGAAAATAAGGGAAACGCTGATGTACTAGAGGTGGCACGGACAATAAAATAGTGAAAAATGAGGGGGGATGGTCGTGCTCTATGGCACAGGGTGGTCGTGCCAAATCTCTAGATCAAGAATGGGAGTGCAAGAAAGGTGGCAGAGTCGTGCCAAGCAACACAGGCGGGCTGTGTCAAATTTATGGTTGAGTATTTTTTTGCCGAGCTTTTTACGAAGGTTTTTTTGTGGAGTTTTAGGGATGTGTTTGGGCTATAATTCCTTTTTTTGCTTTACCGATTCCTATTCTAATTCGGCTTATTAAACATACCCTTAGTGAAATTAGCTATCCGTGTTTGGCCAAGTAGAGTTCTAATTGGATTAATTTCTTTTGATTAATTAATTAGAATTCTAGTTTATTAAGTCAACATGTTTAGACTAAGCTTAATGGGAGTAGAACTAGGTTTCCTTTTCCAAGATTGATGCACTTAGCCTTCTTAACCATTATATAATAAGGGATGAACCTTTGGTTAATAGGGGAATAATCATTGAAAGTCACAAACAAGGTGTTAGAAAATATAAAGGAGAGCTTTAAGGCTTCTTTGATTGGAATCAATCATTGATTTAAGAAAGCGTCACTTTGTTGGGTTCCTAGAACATTCAGGTGGGTTACCTTGAAGGCATGTTTTATAATCTTCTTCCCTTTCTCTTTATTTCTTTTGTTTGATGTACTTGATTGCAGTTTAGTAAATATGTATCCTTTAGTTACTTTCTTTCTAGCCCACTATAATAATTTGAATTGTTTATCTTTTTACTCTTTTTTTATGAACATTGTACTTTGATTTTTTATGAATGAATGATCCTAACATGCTGCATTACTGTGTGATAGTATGGTTAAGTTTTGATTTCTTGTGTTAATTAGTAGAAGCCGTCAGTGATGACGGGCGGTGACATGATCTACTCTGTCATGTCAGCGTACCATTGCTCCTGAATTTGGATCCTCGGTTTTAATCCATGGAGTTAAGATGGTCCCTACACTAGGGATGATCGAGGGCCTTGTGAAAACCTTTTTGAAGCGAATCAAAGGTCCCTTTGGGTTGTCCATTTTGATTGTCCCTATCAGTAGTGGTTTGCTTCAAAAAGTATAATTGGTTTGTAAGTTTTTCTTATAACTTACTGGCGACTCTGTTAGCTGATGTTTAATGCTCTTTTCTTATTTTTCATCTATCTTCACTTTTAGAATTGGGTCAATGGATTCAGATCCTGATGGTAGGTCATGTCTATACTAGAATTTAAGGTTGAAGTTGGCCTAGGAACCTCGATCAGTCCTGTACCCAAACATTATGCCTGACTGAGCTAGTGGCAGAGACCAAGCCAGGGAGCTAGTCCTGGCTCTTACCAGGGAACTTGGTTGGGTTCTTTGGTTAGGCCAATGCCTAGTTTCCCACAGTCTTATAGCTTAGTTTTGATTGTTTTTGCTTTGTAAAAATATAAAAATACTAAATTTACTTCTAAAAAACAAAAGTACATAGCAAATGAGTCAGACCATTAGTGAGGGACTTGCACTTGGGATAGGCTCCTCGGGGACCATGGTCCTTACAAAAGCAAGTCTCTTACTAAACCTTTGGTTAAAGGATCTATAGGATTCTCACTTATTTGCACATAATCAATGATTATCACTCTATCATTTATCAATTAATGAATAAAGTGATGAGGATAGACCCTCAAACTCCTAAGATCATTATGATAAGGAAATAATCACACTCAAAGAATGCTCCGATTGGAGTTCAATTTCAAGCAATCAATAAGATTGTAAAACTTGAGCCCGAGATAAGATACTAGTGGCAGATTAATTACTTCCCGTCAAAGTCCTCTCTTAAAAACTTTTAACCACCAAAGAAAAATTCTAAAGGAAATATTCTCATAACCACTCTTAATTTAAGAGATAAAGTTTGAGAGATTTAGAGAGAAGACGACATTTTTGCGTTCATTACATAATTCAATTCAAGCTTAATATGCATGGAGGTAATTAGGTCTATAATTATCCAAAATAAAGGAAATTAGCTATTACCTTAGTGGGCCAAGTAGGACAAAATGTGCCTTACAAAAATATCATAGAAAATAATTTTAGATGCTAAGATAATACGAATTAAGATAAGCTGTATTTTGTTAGGATTTATTTGCCACCTTCAAGGAAGGTTCTAGAGGATTTTACTATACCAATTAGAGCCCCACCACTTGACACATCTTCTTTAGTGTACAAACTTACCCATGCTAAGTAATTTCAAATATTACAATTGTATCTGCCTTAATTAAGGCTATATTCCATATTGCTCTAAAACTAGAATTTTATGCACACTCCACATATTCAGGCCATTTCTCCCAAGTATGAAGTCTAATGCCAAATTTTGTCACATGGAGCTAAAATAGACAACTTAAGGAATATGAAAACTTAGGTGTTCATCAATTGGGCTTTGCTAGGTAGGATTTAAACTCATCTCAAATTCAACAATTTTACGGATAAAACCCTGCACCATAGGAGTTAGGTTTTTATCACTTTAGGGAATTAAAATGCAACCTGACTCGGGATTTTATTCCATCATCCTAAAGTTGACTCTCTAAGATTTCCAAAAAAACAAGGATTAAGCCTAAATTAAATGTCTATTGGGTGGTGAGAAGCCAATTTGAAACCAGGTGAAGCGCTGAAGTGGTGATCGCCTAGGCTAAGGATGGTTAGCATGGACTTTGGTCTGTATGAGGCTGTAGCCAAAAGCTGATTTGGGGTTTTATATGCATCAACCTCCCCCTCTTGAGAAGGATTTGTCCTTAAATCCTCAAAGTCATCATCCACATAAGGAGTTAGATCAACCACATTGAACATGGCGCTCACATTCATGTCTCGCGGTAGCCCTAACTTGTAGGTATTGTCTCCAAGCCTTTTAACCACCTTGAAAGGGCCTTCTCGTTGAGCCATGAGTTTGTTTTGCCTCCTTGAAAGGAATCTCTCCTTCATTGGGTGCAACTATACCAAATCTCCTGGGTTAAAAACTATGAGCTTTTGATGTTTGTTTGCTCTAGCCTTATAAGAGGCATTAACGTTGTCTATTTGAGCTTGAATTTGTTCATGGAGATTCTTCATTCCTTTAGCTCTCTCTTTGACCTCAAAGCAGACCCTATGCTCAATGGGAAGAGGAAGAAGGTCTATTAGAATAAGAAGATTGACTCCATAACAAGCTTCAAAGGGAAAGTGGGATGTAGCATAAGTAGGAGACCGATTATAAGCAAACTTAGAATGAGGAAACTTTAAATCCATTCCTGAGATTTTTACTCTGTAATCCCCTAAGGAGAGTAGATAGAGTTCGGTTGGTAACCTCTATTTGTGCATCGATTTGGGGTGACAAGTAGTGCTAAATAAGAGCTTAGTTCCCAACAATCTTTATAAAAAGCTCCAAAAATAAAAAAGGAGTTTGTTGTCCCTATTAAAGACAATACTTCTTGGCATACCATATAGCTTGATGACCTATTTAAATTATACATGAGTAATGTTAGAAATATCATCACTCTTGTGACATAGAATGAAGTCGGCCATCTTAGAGAACCGCTCAAACACAACCGTGATTGAGTCATGCCACCTCTAGGTACTTGGTAAACCTAATATAAAATCCATAATCACATATTCTTGAGGGCTATTTGGTGTTGGAAGTGGAGTATACAACCCTTGATAGAAAGTGCTCTTAGCCATGTGACATATGACACACTTGGAGATAACTTTATAGACCTCACTTGCCATCCAAGGACAATAAACGTGCTCCTTTAAGATCTCAATTATTTTGTTGACGCTGAAATGACCTCCTAATGCACCACCATGGGCCTCTGTCATAAGTAACTCCCTTAAAGAGCCTCTAGGAACACATAGCTTGTTGTGCTTGAAGAGAATCCCATCTTGCAAGATATAGGAGTCATGGTCCTTGAGGTTTGCATGCAACAATTCCTTAGAAATCTTCATCATCCTTGTGGAGTTTTTAGATGGTGTAAAATCCAAAGATTTTGGCCTCTAGAGTATAGAGGAGGGTGTATCTTCTTAAGATTGCATCGACCACCACATTTAGAATTAAGGGGTTTATATGTAGGTAATGGGGTCAAGGTAAGGTTACAAATCTTGTGTTTGAATGAATAAGTATGGGCATGCCCATCATGAGTTACATGATTATCAAACAAACAAGGGCTACCTAGCAACAAATGACAAGCATCCATCAGAAGTACATCACATAGCACTTCATTATACAGTCCAACTGAGAATGAAACCAGAGCTTGTTTTGCTTGAGCCATTAAAAAGTGTAAAGAGTTGGATGCACCTTGGTTGGTAGTTGGAGCTTGTTGATCAGAGTTAAGGAAAGCCACAGTGGTGCAACTTCCACCGTCAATGATGAGCTCACACAACTTGCCTTCAATGGTACCCCAGGAATGAGTAATTTGATCACTTTGGTTTGGTTTACGAGGAGCCTCTTTGACATGGAGTGCTCTTTGAATTACCAAGAGTTCACCCACATTCAGAGTGACTAAAGTATGATCCTCTTCTTGAAACACTCTTCATCATTAGCCCCTTTTTTTAGAACTTAGATATCTTCCATCACTCTGAGAGTCACCCTATTTGAGCAATTTGCTTAGAAGTGACAATAACCATGATAGTTGAAGCATTTCTTTCCTTCCGACCTCTTTGAAGGCTCACTAGCAATGGCCTTGCCCTTATCTAGGGTCTTAGTGTTGGTTGAAGTAGTCTCGGTCTTCAGATGAGAAGGAAACCCCCTTATGAAGATGGGAGATCGATTTGTGAAAGGGGCAGGAAAATGTTTTCTATCCTTGAGTTGTTTCTCAATCTTAATAGCTAGCTTGCAAACATCATTAAATGAGAGATTAGGTTACAAGTCTACCTTCTTAGCTATATTAGGGGATAGACCTATAATGAATATAGCTATTTTGAGCTCGGACTCTTCATTCAATCCAACCCTTATTTGGAGTTATTCAAACTCTCTAATATACTCTTCAGTGTTGAAGTTATCTTGGCTAAGACAAGTGATCTTAAGATAGATCTCTCGCTTTGTAAGAGGGTGATATGAACCTTTTCTCTATGTGCCTTTTGAGCTTGGACTAAGTCTTGATTTTAGACTTTGCCTTCCTTACTCTATTCCTCTTCAAGTTCTTATACCATAGGGATACATATCCTTTCATCTTGAGAATGACCAATGTGAAAGTCTTCTTATCATTATACTCCTTAAGCTCAAAGATACTCTTCAAAGATTGAACCCAATCTAGGCAGTCTTCTAAATTGAGATTTCTATCAAACTCCGGGGCTTCCATATTAAAGTCTCTAAGGTTATCCCTTCGATGCCTTCTTCTTCTAACTCTTCTTTCCTCATCATCAAAGTCTTCATGAGAAGATGACTATGGGATGTCAATTGGATTAATAGCATAACTTCGATGGTGAGGGTTTCATTGTCTAGATCCCTTCAATTGTTCAAGCTCCCATGGGAGCTTCCTCAGTTGCTTTTGAAGTTCAATAATGGCCTTATGTCTCCTCAGCTCATGGGCTTACTCAAGAGGAATGCCTTTTGATTAAGAAGCATCTGCCTCATTGGTCATGATTTGTAACGGTTGTAGGTGAAAAAAGAGGTAAAAGGTCAAAAATAAGGGAATCATAACCGTGCTAAGGGTAACACAAGCAAAAAAGAGAATCAGGAAGGTGGCACGGGATACCTGTGCCAAATTTTTGGATCAAAATTCCAAAGCATAGGATTTTGGATGGGCATGCTAAGTGACACGGGGTGCTAGTGCCAAATTTCTAGTTTTATATTTTTGACAATTTTTATGCTGTAAAGTTTAGGGTTGGTTTTGGATTAGGGATTGTGTTTGAGCTATTTTGGGGTTCTTTGCATGCTAATAAAGGTTGATTAAGGTGGGTACATGAAGGAAAATTTTGAAGAGTCAAAGTATGAATTTTTGGGGTAAAAATGAGAAAATTGTGAGGATTTTTGATTGAATCAATGGAGATGAAGGTTTTGATTCAATAATCACCCAAGTGGAGCTCTAGCTTTAATACCAACTGGATGCAAATGGATCCTCAAACTCCTAAGATCAATATAACAAGGAAATAATCACACCCAAAGGATGCTCTACTTGGAGTTCAATATCAAACAATCAATAAGATTGTTAAATTTGAGCCAAGATAAGATCCTAACGATAGATTAATTACGTTGCACCGAATTCCTCTCCTAAAATCTTTTAGCCACTAAATAAGAATTCTAAAGGAAAGACTCCAATCACCACTATTAATATAAGAAATAAATGAGAGGCTTAGAGAAATGATGGCCTTTTGTCTTTCTTTGCATAATTCAATTGAAGCTGAGTATGCATGGAGGTAATTGGGTTTATAAATACCCAAAATGGATGGGATTAGCTGTTACATTAATGGGGCAAGCGGGCCAATAGTACAAAAATATCCTAGAAGTATAATTCCAAAGGCTAAGATAATTATAATCAAGATGAGCTGTATTTTTTCAGGATTTATTCTCCATCTTATAGGAAGTTTGTAGAGGGTTCTACTCCACCAATGGGGCCTTGCCACTTGGAGTATTTTTTTTTTCATGTTGTAGAATCACTCCATGCTAAGTAATCTCAAGGATTAGAGCTATATCCTGCTCAATTAAGGCGAAATCCTAGATTGCTCTAAACCTAAAATGTTATGCACACTACACATATTTGGGTCATTTCTTTCAAATTTGAAATTTAACGCCAAATTTCAGCACATGGGTTAAAATAGACATCTTAGGGAATCTGTGAAACTCAAGTTGTGGGCTTCATTAGGTAACTCGGCCCAACTTCAGCAATTTTACCAATAAAAATCTGCACTGTAGAAGCTGGGGTTTTTATCACCTTAGGGAATTAAAATGCAACGAAACTCAAGATTTTATTACATCATCCTAGAGTTAACCCCTAAGCTTCCAAACGAAGTATGGGCTGCCCTAAGACATCATTTGGGTGGTGAGAAGCCAAGTCAAAATCGAGTGACGTGCTAGAGTGGTGATCGTCTAGACTAAGGAAGGCTAGCTTGGACTTTAGTATGAATGAGGATACAACCAAGAGTTGGTTTGGGGCTTAGGATGCTTCACATAGGCATGTCTATGTCCAATGTGCTTTGATTTTTCATTATAGAAATGACTATGAACCTTAAACAACATCGATTTGCTATCATAATAGAGGAGAGTGACGACATTAGCTTTGGCCATAAATACACTTCCAATAACAAGTTTCATCGCCATTCTACCTGTTTGCTGCCTACTGCTAAGGCTATAAACTCAGCTGCTATGGTTCAATATGTAATGTATGTTTGCTTCTTGCTTGCACAAGATACTGTCTCACCATCAAGGAAATATATTTAACTTGATGTCAAGGCATAATCCTCTCTGTCAGTTACCCAACTTGCATCTAAGTGTCCCTCTAAGACTGAACAATAACCTAAATAATACAGGCCATAATCTTGTGTTTTTTCTAGGTATTTCAAAAATTAATGTATTGCATGCTAAGGAATCTTACTAGGATTACTAACATATCGACTTAATTTCCCAATAGTAAATTCAATATCCGATATTGTGCTCATCATGGTATACATCAAGACTTATTACCTTTGCATACTCAAGCTGTACAATAGGTCTCCCACTATTTTGAATCAACTTATAAGTTGTTTCAGAATGATTGGCTACTAGGGAGCAATCTTGGTATTTGGACCTTCCAAGTACTTTCTCAATGTAATGAGATGAATCAAGCAAATGCTGTCATTATCTCTAATGATCTTAATGCTAAGTATAACATTGGCCTCACCCATGTCTTTCATGGAGAACTTGGAAGGTAGAAAACATTTGGTTTCTTGACTTCTTCTAAATCACTTCCAAACATTAGCATAGCATCAACACATAAGCATATAATCACATCTTTTCCATGCTCAAACTTAGAATAAATAGTCATATTCATTGATACTAAAGCCAAATGAAAATACTACTTCACTAAAATTTTGATGCCATTGCCTAGGTGCTTGCTTTAGGCAATATAAGGATCTTATGAGTTGGCATATTTTCTTTTCCTATCTTGGAAATACAAAACCTTCAGGTTGTCTCATATACACCTTTTCTTCTAACTCATATTTTAAGAATGGATTTTCTGCACCCATTTGGTGAATCACTAGCTTTTGAATTATAGCAAAAGCGATGATTACTCTAATAGTTGCAATCCTAGTTACCGATGAGTAAGTATCAAAGTAATCAATATAATGTTTTTTGGGGGGTTAAAAGCCCTTATTACTAACTAGGTTTTGAGCCTTTCAATGGAACCATCTACTCTCCTTTTCCTTCTTAAGGATCCCTTTTGATGTAGTAGGTTTACATCCAGTGGGCAAATGAATTAAAACGCAAGTAATATTTTCCATTATTGAGTCCATTTCATCTTGGACTGCTTCTTTCTAAAAAGGAGCATCTTGAGATTCCATAACCTCTTTAAAGGATTTAGGATCCAAGTCAATGCTATAAACATATGAGAATTCATTTTAATGGAATCTCTAGTTCCTTCAACTACGTAGGCAAAGAAATCCAATCAAAAGGATTTGTCCTTTCTAATCTGCTTACTCCTTACTTTAACTACGTCTCCTTGTTCTTGACCATTACTTGGAGTCATAGTACTTGGAATAAGATCATTGGTCTTAAGGATTGAACAAAATATATTTTCATTAAAATTACATCTATAGATTCCATCACGCAATTAAAGCATTTGGTACAATGACCATAAATCAATAGGCTTTGCTATGTTCTGCATAGCCCATAAAGATGTACTCTATTCCTCTTTCTCCCAATTTTCTTTTCTTGGGTTCCAAGACTCTTATAATAGCCATGCAATTCTGAACTCTGAAATAACTCGGGTTTGATTTCCTTTTATTCTATGACTCATATGAGGTAATAGAACTCCTTTTATTAGGAGCTCTATTTAGAATATAACATTTTATGAGCATTGCTTTAGCCCAAAAGCTTTCGCTTAAATCGGAACTAAAAAGCGTAACGTTGCAGTTTTTAGTTAAAGTTTAGTTTTTCCTTCGTACCACACCATTATGTTGTGGTCTGCATGGTGCTGTGACCTCATGAATTATTCTGATAAAGTGAAAATAAATTATATCACAATATTCGCCACCCCCATCCAATCTTAGTCTTTTACTGAAGGTTTAACTATGCGACTTAGATGGTGCTTCTTTTTCAGCACATGAAAGATGCACTCGGCAATATCTTGAAAAATCATCAATGAATGTCACAAAGTATATCTTTCCATCGAATGAAGGAGTGCTATGAAAGTCACCTAAATCACTGTGAATTAATTCAAGTATTTTGGTAATCCTTTCAACATTAGAAAAACAACTTCTAGTGATTTTGGTTAACATGCAAGTCTTGCACATCTCTACGCTTCCATCAAAGTTTGGACATAAGTTATGTCTAGACATGTCTTTTAATCTTTTATAATTCACATATCTAAGATGATTATGCCATAGAGAAGAAATAGATTAAACAAACATGCAAGTAGAATCATTCACTTTATTAGCACTCGAAGTGCTGATTACATTAAGTTTAACACATGTCATCACATGCATAGCCCTTGTCCAGAGACACTACCCTTCGACAGAATAAAATTATCGCCTTCATACACTTGTTTGAAGCCAAACCTATTTATAAGAAAACCGGAAACAAGATTCTTCATAACTTTTAGAGCATTGTATGCATCATTCATCATAAGAATTTCAATGGAAGTAAAGATTAATTCTATTTGGCCTACCCCTTTAGCATCAGTGGTAGTTTCCCACCTTAAACTGGTACAAAAGTTTTAAAGAAGGAGAGATTCTTGCACACATGCTTGGAAGCACATGAATTAATCCACCAATCATTTTTACTTTGGATAATGATGATTTGACCAAAGATCATGGGTACGAAGTTGTCCTTTGTCTTAGCCTTTTTGTTCTTCAATCCATGCTTGCACTTCTAAATAGTACAATTTCTCTGCTTGTGACACAATTTGTTGCATTCCCAACTACTTTTGCCTTCTTGTTGCTGTAAAGATCCATCACTTTTAGGATGCGACTCCTATGAATGATTTAACTTCCCCTTTGCTAGGCTTTTCTTATTTTTATTTTTTAGAAAAGCTAATTGTTAATCATTTTTTTTAGAAATTTAAAATTGACATGTTTATGGGGATAGAACAGGAAAATGGATCCTAATCCTAATCCTGGAACCTGATCGAATTCTTAGGCCAAAATCTACCCCAGCTACTTAATCCTAATTCACAATAGTAGCTACTGCCTATTTTAGGGACAAGGTACGTTGCCCGATCCAAGGACCTAGCCTAGATTGGTATACTGCCTTGGATTAGAATGGTTTTTTCGAAATTAAGATAAAAAAGCTGAAAATTAAACAAACAAAATAAAAAGGCAAAATAGTTTTTGTAATAAGTAGAGTCGCCTGTGAGTTTTAAGAAAACTTACAAACCATATCACTTTTCGAGGAAAATCATATCAATGGGAACAACCAAAGAGACAATTGATTTTGCTTCAAAAAGGTTTTTGAAAGGCCCCCAAGCAATCCCTAGTGTGGGGACTATCTTGAGTCAGTATGGAATCAAGGATCTAGATTCAGGGGAAGTGGTACGATAATGTGATGAGCGCATCATATCACCACCCATCATCATTGACAAGCTCTATTATTCAATATGGGAAATCAAACTTTTTATCACAATAATGCACACTCATAGAACATATTAGTATAAATTATATCAAATCATTCAAAAGTTATAAACTTTAGTCTAGTGCAAATAAGAATAAATTAAATAAGTTAAAGTGGATGAGGACTACCTAAAGACTACACCTTTAGCAAAGGTGAAATAAAAAAATTAACAAAAAGTGATCAAATAAAAAAGTAGGTGTACGATAGAATTTTCCCCTCAGGATAACCCACTTGATTTACCTGGGAAATCTTAATAGAAGACTTAGGATTTGATCTCTCGATTTGTAGAAAACTCCTCAATTTTTTTTCCAGCTCTCACAATGATGACCTCTAGTATCTTATTGATCTCAATTGACTGATGATGATTTGATGATCTTAACCCTAAGGTGCAACCCCCTTTTACAGCATATGAATAGATTGACTTATCCTAGGAAGAGGTCCACTCCTAGTCATATTACACTTAACTTAACAGATTAACTAATTTAATTGGGAGTTTGATTTAAGTAAGCATGACAGACTAATTAGCCATGGATTAGGACTAGGATTAACCAAACTAACTTGGACTTAGAATGATAGAAATGAAGTTGGAACTCGTTCGGGTTCTTTTGGGTGAATCGGTCGGTTGCAAGGCCTATTGGGCCTGTTTACTCATACTTCCGCATGGTTGTATTCTGTTGGTTAGACTCTTATTCGATTAATTAGACTCTAATGTTGTTAATCACTTAATCAAATCATGAAATGAATAGTTGGGATTTTATTCTCATCATTAGGTGATTTGAAAAAATACAGATGCCTTTTTAGGCGTCTACAATTAGCGCCCACTTTGATCGAGCCTGAGTAAAGCGATATTCAAAGTATCAGTCTTCACTTAAAGTTGCTTGTCGAGCTGTGATGATGTAATACCCGAACCTGGCCATTGAGGGTCTTGAGATTTGGCATCCGCTAACTTTATATGCGACAGTGGCCTGATGATTTTGAGATGTCCCATTGTCCTGGGATTTAGCGAGCTCTTAATTCTATCCTTTTATTTGATTAGCGGAACTTTGACAGTTCTAGTGGATTTTCTTGTCATCGAAGGAGCAGGGCCTTCGCCAGTCTAGCGGTCTTTCTTGTTGCTGGAGGAGTGGACCTTTCGCCATATTAGTGGGTTTTTAAATGAATTATCCTTTCTCTAGTATAGTGGATTTCCTTGTTGCTAGAGGAGCGAACTCGTTGCCTATTTGGCGGATCTATCCTTTTGGTGGACTAACGGGGTTTTTTGTGAATTTATTCTTTCATCGGATTAGCGGACCTTTCATCGGTCTAGGAGATTTCTTTGTCGCCAGATAAGCAGATCTTTTGCCGGTCTAGCGAATTTCCTTATTGCTGGAGGAGCGGCTTTTTGCCGGTCTACGAAATTTCCTTGTCGTTGAATTAACAGACCTTTCATTGATCTAGCGAACTTATCCTTTCACCAAATTAGCGAACCATTTACTAGTCTAGCAGACTTATCCTTTCGCTAGATTAGTGGATCTTTCACCGGTTTGGCGGACTTATCCTTTCGCCGGATTGGCGGACCTTTTGCCGGTCTAGTGGGCTTGTGAATGTATCCTTATTGCTAGATTAGCAGACCTTTCACCAATCTAGCAGATTCTTGAATTTGTGATCTTGCTTAAGGTGTTTTACCTTACTTTCCTAATATTATTTTCTTACCGACTCTTCCTTTCCTCTATTATCATCAAAGCTAACGTATGCTTTAAATACCTTGAGTGATAAATTGGCATGTTTAGACTTGTCACTTGCTTGGCATGTAGTGGTGAACCCGATTGGGTTCCCTCTTCGCCATTTGCTCTGCTTTTCCCTAGCTTACTCTGATGCATGGGAGAGGTAGTGTTTGCTGCCATAATTCCCCTTAGAAGTCGGTCGGGTCCACCTTGACCATTTCTTCCACATCCCTTCCTTTTTCTTTTTGCTCTGTTGACAAGGCACCACATATGAAGTTGCTTCTTTCATGAACTAACCAGGTCCTCAAGCATCATTTCTTCTATTTTCTCCTTGGATTCTTGCTTAATGTTGAAGTTTTCAAAGTTGCATGCATGAGGATGATACTGGTCGGGTCCCTATGCTAGTGTTCTTGCTTTTTCTTCTTTACATTTTCTATGCACATTGGATGCTTGATTTCGTATACTTCCTCCTTGTTGCATACTAAGATGCTAGCCAAGTTCCCATGCCTTGCCACTTCTTTTTTTGCTTACTTTCTCATTGATTTAGAGCGTTTTGTTTACATGTTTTTAGAAAAGAATCCCAAGTTGAACTCGAGCAGTTTCCATCCTTCTATCTTGCATTCAAGTGTGCATTCCTCCCTTAATTCCTTCAATTTTCTCATTTCTCCATTAGGAATATCGTTGAGCGGGAATGAGCGCCTGTTGATGCTTAGGATGGGCATGATCTCTTACTAGAAGCATGTCCTCACACATCTAGCCATGGTGTCGTAAATGCTATAAGTCTTCTTTTTTCTTTACTTTTCTTTCTTATTTTCATCTAAGGTAGATCTAATTGTTGCCTTTCGATTTTTTTCCTTTTGAGGGTGATCTAATTAGGGTGTTGGTGCCCCTATTTGAGGGTTTTAAGACATTAGAGAGTTCAAATTCAAGTAGTGTTAGAGCATGTGGAGTTTGGTGCATTCTATTCTACATTGAATGAAGTGGTAGATTTAACCAACCGATGTGTTACTTATAATGTGCTTGGAAGGTTCTGGTACATCATCAAATATTTCACCTTTTATTTGGTGAGATGACTTTAAAGCCTATCTATTTGGTAATGCTAATCGGCCTTGGATTTACAGGGTAGCTATTAATATACTAGGAAGATTTCTACACTGATTGTGACGAATGGTTGCACCTTTTTTGTCCGATTCTGGAGTTAATTCCTCATGAAGACCATTTCTCTTATAACATTCGTTGATCAATAATCCTTGATTTATTCTAGTTACACTTTATGCTAGGTTGACTATCTCTTTGGTGAAAATAGTAGTGGGTTCCCAGATAATCAGTACAGGCACCTCATTAAGTCAATTTATGATGCTTTGACTATGACGTTGTAATGTAATGCCGCTTTTTATGCCACGCTATTTTTATACAAGCTTACTGTGAGTTTAATGTTCATTATTCCCATTTCCCCAAAAAATAAAAAGATGCAAAAACAAAAGGACATGGTAAGTATGTAAGAGCTCTGTGGTCCTGAGTAACAGTTCAAAAACTTTTTTGAATAATTTTTGAATTATAATCAATTGAATTTTACATGCGACAAAGTAGAAAAACAATAAAAGCAAAAAAAAGTGATGACCCAGCTTTAGATACTGGTCGAGATCTCTACTGAGCCTTTTTGCAGAGTCCAATTGGATTTGGCTGTTGACCCCCTGAAGTTGTGGAATAGGCTGGTTACTTAGGGATAGTTAGTCGCATTCTGCTTGGATTTTAATCAGCTTTTTGTAGCTATAAATTATGGCTGCCTGGCCTGCTAGCTTTCTCTAATTGGCAGTGAGATCTTATACGCTCAAAAAGTAATCCCAATGCCATTTGAAAAGATGTTCACTTCCTTGTTCCTTTCCATTGATACCGTCGATAAGCATGACCTTAAGAGTCTTCACTTAAATGGTCTTCTCAGCCTGCTTCGAGCTAATATTTCTTAGGATTTCCATGGAGTTGTTACCAGTTTTTGGGATTTCGAATTGTACATCTTCCGATTTAGGAAGCATGAATTATGTTCACCAAGGGAGCAATTTAGTGCTATTATTGGCATTTTCCTTTATTGTACTCCTGTTCTGCCTTACATCCTTAGGGATCTTCCATATTTGTATGGTCGGGTCTTAGGTCTAGGTAAGGAGGATGTGGCTATCACACTTTTTGGGGATGAAGTACGCTTTATGACTGCAATCTTTTAGTTTCAAAATGGTAGTCATACTCTTGACATTGTATTTAGGTGTATGACTACTCTCATGTGCTTCTTGCGATTTTTCTATTTGTGGATGATTCAGCAAATAGGGGGGTTGTGATACTTTTGAGCGTAGTAGAGGCAGTATACCCATGATCGATCACCCATGCCGCTCGTCATTGCCGAGACTATCCTATGTTTAGACTGCATTCGCCATCAACCACATCAATTTTTCTTAGGCAGGCCATTTCTGTTACAAGTGGGCCTCAGTCCCATTGGGGCCAAGAAACCAGTCGGGTTTTGGCTCGACGACTTTTTTTTTGGTTTTGTTCTATTGTGTGTTCTCCTTTTTATTTTTTATTGTTTATCTCTTTTTAGCAGCCAAACCGGCCGATATCTCTATTAGTTTTTGTTAACTCTTCTTCATCATTTTTTTTTGTATATTTGGTTATTGGAGCATCTAAGACAAATAGAAATTCCAAGGAATGCGGACACGTAGCTAGCCTTGCAATTCTGCGAAAGGAGGAGACTTTTTAAGAATCATTGAATAGCTATATTAGCTTCTTGGAGAAATATCCTGCTCTTCGTTGGGTCATTCGGTGGTGGCGAATATGACGATTTATGACCAACAGGGAAAGCCTTGCCCATATCCATCTTGTTGCCTTATTCACTGGCACTCATTATTTTTTAGGTGAGGTAATGAGCCAATTTAGTCATAATCAATGTGTCCCTGCATTGGACTACATCATCCCTAGGTCCTGCAAGAATGACTCTTCTTGTATTAAGCCTTGGGTGGGCTATTGGCTTCCTTTTCCTACCCTTGCAATGTCATATGTCCCACACCCTTTACATATCTTTGAGCTTATCAGAAGTGAATGACTAAACATGATATTAAGCTAAGAAAGGTTCTTTATGTTAAGGAGAACATTGTAACCAAAGGAACAACTAAGAATGACTTGTCTTCAAACAAGAAGAAAAGAGCAAGGGATCCTAACCCCAGAAAGACAACCCCCGATTGTGCAGGATAAGAGGTTCAAGAAGGATTAGGAACTTTATGCAATACCTCCAGTATGGCTTAAAAGGATTAAAATGACTATTTATATCACCAAAGGTGCACATTTCTTTTTAGGGAGCCCACTCATAAAAACTCCACAGTTAAGTGTACTTGTTGTGGGGAAATATTATGATGAGTCACCTCCGGGGAAGTTACTCGGGTAGCGTGTGAGCAAAGACGAAGTATGGCGGAAAGACTTATGGTGAATTGTGGGGTCAGTTGATTATTCTGGAAGCCATTCCCGGTAATTATCCTGGTTCGGAAAGGGTTCGGGCGCTACAAATGGTATCAGAGCCGACCTGTGATTGTGAGTTACGCCAGTGGATAGGAAAGCCTTGGACAATCACCTAGTGGGAAAATATATCAGGATGGACGACTAGTCAAGAGAACACGTATGTTGGTCAGTTAGGGAGGTACAACGTGGACGTTGTGTTCTTCAAGTGGAGGTGATTGTAATATCCCCAGTATGGCTTAAAAGGATTAAAATGACTACTTATATCACCAAAGGTGCACCTTTCTTTTCGGGGAGCCTAATCATAAGAACTCCATAGTTAAGTGTACTTGCTGTGGATAAATCTTATGAAGGGTGACCACTTGGGAAGTTACTTCGGTAGCATGTGAGCAAGGACGGAGCACAGCGGAAAGACTTGTGGTGAATTGTAGGGCCAATTAATGATCCTTGAACCCATCCTCGGTAACTGTCCCGGTCCGGAAGAGGGTTGGGACATTACACTTTAGCTTTGCCTCTTTTGTATGTTTTCTTTAGAATAAAGTTTAGTGCTTTATCATAGTAGTATGCTATTAGAACTTTTATTTCTAGTTGTATGCTCTTAAAGTTTTCTAGATGGCAATAAAATGATTGACTTTACTCTTATCACTATTAAATATCCTTAATTATATGCACCTTTATTGATTACAGAACCCTTTCCCCTTTTGCGCTGGACTAACCCTATTTGCAGTGAAAGGGAGAGAGGCCCAACCCAATTTTACTAGGAACTCAGTATGATTTTTGTATGAAACCGACCGACTTCCTTGATGACTAGCCATTGGGCCTACTCTTTGGGACCATGGCAACTTGCTTGCCCTTTTCTCTTCTCTTCTTGGCTTTTTTGTTTTACGCAAATTATAAGCGATCAAGTCAAGCCGTCAAGGCTTCCTACATATTTGAGGTACAGAATTAGGTCTTCGTAGTTCATTAATTGCATATTCATTTATTTTAAGTATTATTATTACTTTTTTTGCATGGGCCTAGCATGGGCCTTTTGAACTTGTTGTGGGTCCAATTATTGACCGAAAGCCTATTATGGACTTTTTATAATACTTCTTCAATTGATCCAGGTTGACACACTAAGTATATTCCTCTCCATTCAAATCCATAAACCTCACCTCCTTTGGGCAACATAGCTTTTATGATGTTTGTGCCTAGCCAATCAGGCCTAAAGTTTTCTTCTGGGGTCTTGTATTGGGGCCTTATCTCCTTTAAAACCATATCGCCTTCCTGGAGGTCCCTCGGCCTTACTTTCTTGTTGAAAGCACTTGAAAACCAAGCTTGGTAAATATGGATGTAATGTAATTCCCTTAGCCTTCTTTCATCCAACATCACTAACTTTCCATATCGGGCTTTTCGCCTTTCTGACTTTAGGATTGGGATTTGTGCAATTACTTTGAATAAACATATTACTATTTCAATTTGGGGCACCGTTTTCGTTCCATAAACCAAGGAACATGGAGTTGCTCCTGTGGAGGTATGAATTGGCATCCCACACCCCTATAAAGGAAATAGGAGTTTATCAGGCCACTCTTTATAATTTTCACCCATTTTTGTCAATTATCCTTCGAACATTTTTGTAAATACAAAAATGAGAGAAGAGGAGAGAAATGCTCAGCCAAATAACACGCTTGAATACGTCAATTGCAAACCCAACATGGAATCCTCACAAATCTTCACTTCAATTCACTCTCTCTTCCTCTAATCTAAATTATAATCTAGTTGATGAAGTTGAAGAGAGAAAAATGGAATGATGGGAGGTAGAATGAGGCTAAAAACATACATTTTATAGCGAATATGCTACTACCAAACATAAAAACCTCATGGAAGTCGAACAATCGCGAGAAGACATGGAATAAAAATCGCCTGGAAGTCGAACAGTCGTGAGAAAACATAGAATAAAAACCACCTAAAAGTCGAATAGCCACAAGAAAACATGAAGATCCGAGGGAAAGGGGTCCACCACAGACCATTCGTGGTGCCCTTTGTCCTGGCTGACACTTCCTCACTTGATCTACTGCTTCTCCTGGGACCTCCTGGACCATGGTACTGGCCATAATTTGACCGTATTGGGTGTCTTTTGACCCCTTTTGCTTTCTTCTTTGATCCACAAAACCTCAAAAATCTTCATTCTACTTACATAACTTGGCTCCCCATGTGTAAATCTACAAAATCTCTCATAACAAGCGAAACCAAGCATAATAGTAGAAATAGGGGCACAAATAATATAGTTAAGCATCTAAATCCCCTAAAATGACACCTAAACACTCAAATAATCCATGAAAATATGACATTCATCCCTCCCCCATGCTTAAACCTTTGCTTGTCCTCAAGCAAACACTAGAGAAAACCAACAAGGAGAGATGCATCCAGGGCTCAAATACATAACAACCTCCTTAAAGTAGGCAAGTCATAGCATATCACAAGCAAAAATATCAATCGATGACAACCCCAAATAGTGTACAATTCATTTCAAAATCAAGAGTAGGCAAATGTTTTCCAAGAAGTATAAAATCACAAGCTTGATATCAAACTTGATTACCCCAAAGGAATCGTAAAGCACATCACGCAAGCAAATGAGATTCTAGAGCTAAATAGACTAGTAGAACCTCACTTTGGGGAAATATGAATCACTCCCACTTGTGTTTGAAATATAGCATGGGTTGACCCAAGACTCATTCTAAAGATACAATCTACCATATGCTTGCTAAGAATCTCAAATTCTCCACCACTAGGAATGCAATGTGCACACAACAATTGAGATGACTTTATATGGGTTGTAATGTTCGCTAGAAGGGTTAAGGGAAAAGAGTGGACAAATGCATTTTAGACAATGTGGAGATACTTAGCCAAGTAACTATGGAGCAACCAACAGACCACTAAGCAACTGTGAAGTTTATCAACTCTCCAAACCCCAACAATTCAATAAACATACCACATAAATGAAATAGGAAATGAGTTAACAAAGAAAGGAACTCAAGATATTTACATATCCAATGTCAATCAATTTGTTTTTTTCTAGTTTTTTGTTTTCTTGTGTTTTCTCTTTTTTCTTAAAATGATTTTTTTCTTGTTTTTTTTTGTTGCTTTTATTCTTCTTTGGGAAATGAAATGAAAATTTTAATTATTGAAAGGCATATGATCATGAACTATCAACTCACAACCTAATTTATATGTACATGTATGACCCGAACAAGAGAGGAATAAATCTAAATGCTCAATAACATAAATACCTCAATAAAACAACACCCCAAAGTCGCCTTAAGCTCAATTATCCCCAAAACCACCTACTACATATATGAAGTGATGCTTCATAGACTTGACTTAAAGGTTAGGAACATGTGTTTGGCCAAGAGCTAATATGAAGTATTCACAACAAAGATAGATATAAGCTCAAAGGGGCCAGTAAAGGGGATAAACAGTAATAAAAGGATAGGCTATTTGGCTATGTAGCTAAAATGACCAAAGAAAGAATTGCATCTACATCATATCATCAACTATGTACATGCTAATGTGGTTTTGAACAAGAGTCCAGACAAGTTCTAGAGATTCAACATTGAATAGTCACACACACGAAAGAACATGAGACTAAATTTAATTATTAGTCCAAAGAAGGATCAACGTCTCATAGGATATTTACTGAAGTTTCAATTAGCTCATAAAATGACTCCCATGCATCAACATTAGTGCCAAAGACTCTAGGGAATAACAAAGTGCTTAATCAAGAAAAGGGCCAAAACAAGAAATATTTACAAAACCTTTAAAAATTTTTAGCACCAAAAAGGATTAGACACCAAAAGTTACTCAAGCTTATGAAAGCTATCATGCATAAAGAATCATCATTGGAGAGAATTCACACCATCCTACATATAATCCTATATGCAAACCTAAATATAACTAAATGCAACATGCGAATGCAAACAAAAAGAAACCTAAAACTATATGCTCTAACATATATGCAAGCTAATAACCAAAATGAAAAACATGAAGCTAGCCTTCTGCTTGCTCAAATAAAGCATTATTATTCAAAGGAAAGAAAGTAAGAGAAGGGAAATGGAAAACAAAGAGAACAATCTCATCAAGTTAGGTGCTTGGTACACCTAAGCTAAGGCCTCCATGCAAACGGGCCAAATGGGGCATCAGACACTTCATCACAACTTCAAGACTCGACCCATTAAATCAGACGTCATCAAGGCCCACAAAAGCTTGTCAAACATCGTAGCATGGTGCTCACAAACTTGGCTATAAGAGAGCATGGATATGAATATAACAAAGAAGTTAGTGCTAGCTTTAACAAACTAAATGCAAAGAAAATCAAAAAACAAATCAAAGAAAGTATTCTGCATGATTTTTCTAGGTGCACCCACTAGGTACATGCAATATGGGTCAAGAGAGACATTATACCCACTAAAGTAACCTAAGGACATAAAATTATCAACATTCCCACCAAGCATATTGAACATGTTATCCTTATATCTCAAATCAACACTAGCATCACAAATCATAGGATTATTAATGGGCACATCAATGTAATACTCGAGGGAAAGAGAGGGTTGTAAATGCATAGATGAAACATGGAAATGATCAAGAGGATTGGAGAGAAAAATATTATCAAAACCAATGCTAGGAGACTCCTTATGCATAAACACATCACGTGACCCTCCAAAGGAGTCTTATCTAGATTATGGACCTCATCTAAAATATCTTTCGACTCAAAACAGGCATCAGCAACATCAAACCTAGTAACAAACCTAAAAGGCTCACCCACTTGGAGCCCTGGGCACTTAGCTAAAGGAAAGGATGAATCATGTAAGGCTAGGATAACAGCAGTATTACCCCAGGGTGATACAAAGTTAGGTTAAGCATGGCATGCATAATGAGGACACGAATTAGTAGCATGGTGAAAAGAATTACACAAGTCACACTAAAAACGAGCATAATAAGATCTAGAATAGAACACACAAGGATCAAGGAACAAATAGCCAGAAACACAACTAGCCTTCTTAAATTCAAATGAATCACAAGCAATCCACTTAAGCAAATGCCATGCCTTATCAAGATTTTTACCATGAAAACCACAATACCCTAGAAGAGCTTGAGTTAACTATTCACACCCTCATAAAAAAAATGTCTAAACTTTCCCATTTACCTACACAATAACCACATTGAGCAACAAAAGCATGCAGATGAGCGAAATACCTCCAAAAATATGCTCAAATTGGGGAAAATGGAAACTGGCCATGGTTTTTTTTTTTCAAAATTTTTTTTAATTTTTTTTAATTTTCATAAAAAAATTTTGGTTTGTTTTCCAAAGAAAAAACAAAATGCTTAGTTAAACCTATTGATAAAAATCCAATACTCGACACTACTCTCCGACAATAGCACCAAAAACTTGATATGGCCACAAGCACACATGTGGTGTTGTAGCAAATCAAGGTCGTCTTCTACAAGGACTAGGTTGATCTATTAGGCTGTATCCCCTCAAGATAGCTAAGCAAATTAAAATGTGAGATTGAAACTAAACTAATATATTATCTAATTTAATAAATAAATAATTAAGGAATTACGCAAAACAAGCAATCTTTCAATTCATGTGTATCAAGCATTTCTTCCTCAACAAATTATTTTAAAACTGACAATCGAAGTATCACAATCCTCTTTCAAGGTGAAGTGAAATAACCAATTATAATTTCTTAAGGGGTCTCGATTTGTTTAGGTTCATTAAGCATGCAATTATCATATTCATGGTTTCTTAATCAGTGTCACTTTTTTAAGACTTCACATAATCAAGCCAAATCCTGGGGTTCTAGTATTCAATTTCACCTTGCAGTTCCTCAACCAATACCCAATGGATGCAAGAAAGTGATCAAATTCTTCACAAGACAGTAATCATCTAAGATTCGATAAAAGAATCGAACAATTCCAAAATACTCAAAGAGATGAAAAATAAATCAAGTATTTAACTAGAATTTTGCATAAATCCAAAATCAAAACAAAATCATAATCAAAATTACAAAACATAAATCCAAAAATAAGAGAAGAGAATAGAACAGAAGATAAGAAAAATGTTCAGCTAAATAACGTGCTTGAATCCGTATATTGCAAACCCGGCATGGAATCCTCACAAATCCTTCACTTCAATTCACTCCCTCTTCCTCTAATCTAAATTCTATCTAATGGATGAAGTTGAAGAGAGGAAAATGGAATGATGGGAGGTGGAATGAGGCTAAAAACATGCCTTTTATAGCGAATATGTTGCTACCAAAACATTGAATAAAAACCGCCTGGAAGTCGAACAACTGTGAGAAAACATAGGAAAAAAACTGTCTGGAAGCCAAATAGCCACGAGAAAACATGAAGATTCGGGGGAAAGGGGTTCACCACGGACTATTCGAGGTGCCCTTTGTCCTGGTTGGCTCTTCCTCATTTGATATATGCTTCTTCTGGGACCTCTCGGACCATGGCACTGGCCACGGTTTGACCGTGTTGGGTGTCTTTAGGCCTCTTTTGCTATCTTCTTTGATCCATAAAACCTAAAAAATCTTCGTTCTACTCACATAACTTGGCTCACAAAGTGAAAATCTACAAAATCTCTTAAGACAAGCTAAACCAAGCGTAATAGTGGAAATAGGGGCATAAATCATATAGTTAAGCATCTAAATCCCCTAAAATGACAGCTAGACATTCAAACAATCCATGCAAATATGACATTAATCAATTAGACCTTCATTTACATACATCAAGTTCTTCTTGATGATGAGCATAGACCCTCTAGACAACCTCAACATCGTTTGAATCCCAATATGCAAGAGGTCGTTAAAAAGGAGGCTGTTAAGCTACTTGATGTCAAAATCATCTATCTAATTTTGGGTAGTGATTGGTTAGACTAATGCAAGTAGTACTTCCTAAGAAAGGGAGTATGACCATTGTCAAGAATAAACAAGATGAACTTATATCTACTAGGACGGTCACGGGTGGCATATGTGCATTGATTATAGAAAACTCAATGACGCTGCCCGGAAAGACCACTTCCCCATCTTCTTCCTCGACCAAATTTTTGAACGGTTAGTTAAGGATTCTTTTTTGTTACTTGTATGGATACTCGAAATTCTTCCAAATCCCTATCCACCCAAGTACCAAGATAAAAACACTTTTACATACCCCTACAGGACTTTTACATACTGTAGAATGCCATTTAGGCTATGCAATGCCCCAGCTACCTTCCAAATGTGTATGCTCACCATTTTCTCTGACCATGTTGAGAGTAAAATGGAGGTATTTATGGATAATTTCTCGGCCTATGGAGGCACTTTTGATTTGTGCTTGGAGAACTTGGCTAAAGTCCTCCATAGATGCAAAGAAGTTAACTTGGTGCTAAATTGAAAAAAGTACCATTTTATGGTACACGAACATGTGGTTTTAAGGCATGTGGTTTCACATAAGGGTATTAAGGTTGATAAAGCAAAGATAATGGTTATAGAGCGCTTGTCACCCCCCAGTTGTGTCAAAAGGGTGAGAAGCTTCCTTGGACATACAGGTTTATACTGTCATTTCATAAGGATTTCTTTAAAACTGCTAAGCCTCTCACTTTCATTTTGGCCAAAGATACCTCATTTGTTTTTAGTAATGAGTGTCTTGAAGCATTCTACATGATAAAAGAGGCCCTCGTCACTGTCTCAATCATCTAACCACCTGATTGGAACCTCTTTTTCGAGATTATATACGATGTTATTGACCATGTGGTTGGGGTGGTTTTGGGGCAATGAAAAGATAAGAAGGAATATGCCATCTATTACGCTAGGAAGACACTTGATGAGCCTCAGCAAAACTACACCACCACTAAGAAAGAGTTGCTTGCAATGGTGTACGCAATCGAGAAGTTTCGACCATACCTCTTGTGCTCCAAGGCCATTTTGTACACAGACTACTCCGCCTTCAAGCATCTTCTAAACAAGAAGGACTCTAAGCCTTGTCTGCTTTGGTGGACACTCCTTCTCTAAGAGTTTGCACTCAAAATCAAGGCTAAGAAAGGCACCGAAAATGTTGTGGTGGACCATCACTCTCACTTCCTGACTTCCTTGAGGGATGACGGAGAGTGTGACTTGCTAATTGATGACGCTTTCCCAGATGGTCATTTACTTTCTTTAGCAACGTCGAGTGACCCTTGGTATACGGATTTGGTAAATTATTTGGCATGGGGGATTATGCTGTCGGATATGAACTACAATAAAAAAAGCGGTTTTCCCCCAAGCCAAATCATATTTTGTGAAGGAGCCTTGTTTGTATAAGGCTTGTGGAGACGACATTAAACGAAGATGCATGCCCAACGGGGGTCCAATTCCATCATCTCTCATTGTCATGACTTGCCTTGCAAAGGGCATGCAAACATTGATAAGACCGCAACTAAGATTCTCCAAGTCAATTTTTATCGGCCCACCTTGTTCAAGGATGTAAACAAACATGTCTAAGTTGTGGTCGATGTCAAAGGACCGAGAATTTCTGTAGAAGAAATTAAATGCCCCCAAACTATATACTTGAAGTCGAAATCTTTGATGTATGGGGGATAGATTAGGCCCTTCTCATCTTACAAGGCAATAAGTACATCGTGGTCTCCATTGACTATGTCTCTAAGTGAGTGGAGTCATTGCTAGCCCTAACAATGACTCCCGAGTGGTGGTTCTGCTCTTTAAGAAAGTTATCTTCCTTCGCTTTGGGGTCCCTTAGGTCCTTATTAGTGACAATGCTACTCATTTTATTGAGAAAAAATTTAAAGCTTTGTTGAAAAAGTACGAGGTACGTCACAAATATGGGCTTGGCTATCATCTACAAACGAGTGGCCAACTGGAGATCTCCAACTGGGAAATCAAAATTATTTTGGAGAAAACGGTTGTAAGATCAAAAAAAGATTGGGCAGATAAGCTAGACGATGCTCTATAGGCTTACCGTATGGCTTTTAAGATCCTTATTAGCATTGTGCCATTTAGTTTTATTTAGGGTAAGCGATGCCATCTCCCTGTACAGTTGGAGCACAAAGCTCATTGGGCTATCAAGTTTCTTAACCTTCATTTGAAGGCTGTGGGGGAAAAGCAATTATTACAAGTGAATGAGCTTGAGGAGATCTGTTCCAACGCTTATGAAAGCACAAAAATCTACATGGAAAGGATGAAACAATGGCACGATAAGAATATCCATCAGAGGGAGTTCTGGGTTGCTGACTTGGTTCTCCTTTTCAATTCAAGGTTGAAATTGTTTTCGGGTAAGCTCCGTTCAAGGTGGTCTGGTCCTTTTGAGGTGAAGAAGGTTTTCCTATATGGAGTAATTGAAGTTGGGATAGAGGCCACAAGCACTTTAAAGTGAATAGGTCACGGCTTAAGCATTATATTATCGGTGAGCCAATTGACGGGAAGCATTATATCCCCGATGCTACTTCTTCTTAAAGTCCAGTCATAGTCAAACTCATGACCTTAAAAGAGCACTTTTTAGGAGACATCCGATGGATTTTGACTCAAATAAGGAAGAAGAGCTACCAAGAAATACAAAAAAAAAAATTGAGTGGTTGAAATTGCCCAGGAGAACGGCAGGCCGTCGACTGTGTCACAGTCGTGGCCTGGGCTTGTTGCTTTTGAGCCCCAGTTTCCATGGGCAAGCGATGGCACCCTGTCATTAGCACGACATGTTGTCATAAAAGCAGCGACGGCAGACCATTGCCCTAGCTCTAGCCATCGCCAGCCTATGGATTCCTTCTTTTCTCATTCTTTCTTTCCTCTTTCCTCATTTTTCCTTCAACCTCCCTCACCCCACGCAACTTTTTCTCTGTAGCTTCCACTCCAAGCTATGCTACCACCCTTAAATCCACCACTCTTGCCTCAAATTTCCACCATTTTCCACCATTCTCTTCACTCTTTTCAACTTTTCTCATAATTCTTCCATTAAAACACCTTTTTTCTTCACAAATGACTCAAATCTTCAATGCTCAAACCCTAACCCCTAATTTCACATTCTCGAAATCTGGCCACTTGGGGTGTTTTCCCGGCATTCCCTTGCTAAAACTTGTTTTCCCTCCCTCCGAGCTTCTATTTGGTTACCTCTTTGCACCAACCCATCACCACTTTCTTTCTCTTCAAATTTCACCTCCATTGAAGAGCTCTTGAGCTTGAGGAGAGAGAAAGTTTCAGCTTTAAGGTCTAATTAATACATTTTGGTGCATTTTGCTAGTGGGTATCCCCATTTCCTATTTGGATTGCTTGGTTTAGAGTGTCGAAGTCTTACAACTACTTGGGTTTTTGAGGGAATTTTCGGCTTACTTCAATCATGGGAAAGAAGACTACAACATTCGGGCCTTCATCATCGAGAGCATCCAAGTGTGCTAAGACGGTTGCTTCCACATCTACCGTAAATGTGCCTCCAATCCAGGACCGAGCGGCCCGAGGTAACCACCCTACTCCCCCTCATGTCATTAACAAATACGAACTCCAATTCATTGATCAAGAACACATTAATCGTTATGATTTGGTTGCTTGTAGACGCATCACTGAGGCTAAGTATATTGATTTTGGTTTGTTAGGGAGTCTTGGTTTGCTATATAACTTGATTGAATTGCTTGAGGTTGCAAGTTGGGTGGATTATATGAAAATAGATAAACCCGTGTATGAGAGATTGTGTTAGGAGTTTATGAGCTCTATCAAGGTTAATTGGACCCCATACCAAAACCAACCTGTCTACGTCCAATTTTGGCTTTTCAATAGGACATATGAGGCTAACCTTGCGAAGTTTGACTACCGCCTAAAGCCCCCACATGGTGATGTTTGGACCCCCGTCTACGAAAATTTCAATGAACAAGAGTTTTAGATTGAAATCACTTATGATAAGCGTAACATGGTGAAGGACATTTTAGGGAGTTACGTAGCCTATAGCTTCGGTGGCTCTAAGGTTACTTCTATTTGCAACCCCACCCTCCGATATCTTCACCAACTCATGGCCAATACTATCTTCACATGATAGGAGAGCTAAAACAAAGCTTGATTGAGTGAAGTTTTTCTCGTATGGTGTATCCTCAATAGTGAAAGCTTGATACGGGGCTTTCATTGTCCGTAAGTTGGTCTCTCAGGCTTCCGTTCCTAAATCCCCTATTGCTTGTTGCGGCATTCCTTCAGCTATTGCGTATGCTTGGGGTTTGGAGCCTCAAAACAAGTGGTTGACCCCTTGTTCTGGGGGGGCTAGATTTAGCCACTTTTATTAACACAAAGATATTTAAAATTGAAAGAGGTTACGTCTTTGTCAACCACCACGGTAGAATTCTTTTTGCTCTACCGAACCCCGCTAAAACCACTTGTTCCAACCATTCCAATTGGGTGTATGATGACGACATTGATATGGAGACAGATAAGGATAAGCCTCCCGCCCAAGACGGGAATGCTGGTCGAGGTGATAGAGGTGCCAAGAGTTCAGGGGCCGCTCCACCTAAAGAGATGCTCAAGCCCCCCATCACTAGGAGCTGTATTGTTGTGGGCTCATTGAGCTTTAATGAAGCCCATTTGTACCAGTACATGGATCATCACTTCTCTCGCCATAACTTGAGGCTCAATGCGATTGATCAGCACCAACAGCAACATGCTCAAGATCAACAAGAACTGCTCCGTCAGCAAATAGAGTTTGATCGCCGGCAGCAAAACTTGGAGCATTGTGTCTACTATGCATAAGAGCACCATAGTTGGCCCTACCCTCCACCCGATTGGAGGCCTAGCGACCCCCATCCTTATTAATCCTTTATAAGTTCCCCATCCCCTTACCTTTGTTCTCCATAGATGATTGTACATTGGGGACAATGCATATCTTAAGTATGGGAGAGTGAGCTAGCAAGCTCATGTGTTAGGGGGTTTATGTGGTGTGAGAGTCTTTAGTTTTGGAATGGGTTTTTCTTATTGCCATTGGGGCCATTTCTTTGGAATTATGATGATTGAGGATTTGGTTGGTTTTTTTGATTGTTTGATTGGTGATTCTCTAGATTGAGAGGTGTTCATACTTATAAATAATAGTTTACTAGGACAGGTAACCCATTTAGTTGCATTTTAGGAATCATTCCACACTTAAGACTTTCATAAGCAGAGCATGTATTTTAAAGCATGTGGATTCTTCCATTGCATTGTATGTATTTATTTTCTTTTTCAATTTCAAGGAGTAAGGTCAAGAAGAGCATCATTGGGCTTACAAGGTATATTTCTTACCCTACTCTTCATTTCCTTCTTGTTGATCTCCTTTTCGAGAAAAAAAATTTTAAAAATTAAAAAATTAAAAAAATTTGAAAACTTTTGAAAAAAAAACCCTTCTATGATGTTAATACGTGGTGTAAAAGTTGACTAATTTGCTTGGTTGCACACTTGGGCTGTGTTATTTGCTCTAGTTGTTGGAGCATGGCAGTGTGAGGTCCTTTTGGTGATCATTTTTCCTTGTGTGCATGCTTTTGCTGTTGAGGCTCTTTTCTCTTGACTTGGAGGGGCTTAGCTAGTGGTTGACTCATAAGGTAAATAGATGTCACTAGGGTGACTTGACCCGTGGGTTTTGAGCCTTCATGTGACCACTCATTTTTAGTGGCTCTGTCTCTTCTTCTTGTATGGCTACGAGAGTTCATCGGTCTAAACCCAAACCGGACTGGATTGGGTTGGATCGAAGACTAATGAAGAGAAAAAGTACAGACTAAGGATTGGACTGGGCAAGAGGTGGAAGGACCCGGACCGAACCAAAAAAACTTGGATTGGATTGGGATTGACTGAAGTAGACGGAATTTATTTCAAGTACAATTGGAAGAAAGCTTATTGACTCAATTAATTTTGGCCAAAATATTGCTATTATTGATTTCATTTTGCTAATTCTAAAGAGCATTAGTTTGCACTTGGCATTATCTTTGACCAAAAAAATTAAAAAGAAAGTCTCAAATTCTTAACAATTTTTTATTTTATTTTATTTTTAAAAAAAGTCAGCCCTCGCTCCGGACCGGTGGACCGGATGGACGGAACCAAAGACTAAATAAGATAATTTTTTGGACCAAGGACCGGACCAAATGCACTCTGTCAGGACTGGTTCGGTCCGGCTCGATCCGGACTCGGTCCAGTTCAGGTTTAGACCGAATAATGTACGTTCCTATGTGTGGCTAACCCTTGATTACAATGCTCGAACTTAGCTTAGTCATTCTAAATCCACATTAGGCATTACTCACCATTTGATATGATTGAGGAATTCTTTGTTATTTTATGCTACATAGCCTAAAAAAGCTACCTAAATGATATTGACACCCTTTTGCTCAACCACATTGAGCCTTGCTTGCCTTTGTTGTTTCCACACTCATTTCACCCTTAGCCTATTTACATTTCCTACCCTTATGCCATAGAGGCAACAATTTTCACGATTATGGGGTTTTCTTTTTGAGTTAGTACAGCTTTGGGCGTATGTTGTCTCTATTTGTGTTTGGAAAGGAAAAGAAGGGAAGTTGGAATATTCGTGACTAAGTGCCTAGCATCAAGTTCTTTGTTTTAAGCTTGCTTTAAAAAAAGGAAAGAAAAAAAGTGAAATGATCGAACTTTTGAAATAAAAGTGAAAAAAAAAAGAGAAGAGCAACCCTTTAGCATGCAAAAAGAAAAAAAAGATAAAGATTGTGCAAATAAGATGTTTGGCACAATGATTTTCATTTGAAATCGAATTAGCTCCCTCCTTAAGTGTTAAAAGTAGGTTATGGGTGTGAAGTAGTGTTTCGCTTCCATTTCCTTATAGTGGAAAGTGTTCTTACTCCCTAGCCCTAAGGCTATTTAGTTCCACTTATCCCAAAAGATCTTCCCCTTTCTCACCTTTACCAAAGAACCCCGTTACAACTCTTTCAAAGCCCTCTTGATCAAAGTGCATGTGTTTTTTCCCGAGTGGTGGAAAATGAGGACTCCTTCAAGCTTATGGTTTTTGCATGATGGTTGAGTAATAAGAGCATACATGAATGTATTTAATATTTGGAGAGAAGAGTTCCACTTGACCATAAAGTGAGGCTCTCCCTGGTTTCTTTTACCAACAATTAGCAAGCCACCTCCTTTCTTGCCTTGAGGATCTCGCTTAGTCTCGGTATGCGCTCTTAGGCGAGGTGATCCCTAGGGAGTTTTATGTCTATGTTGCTCCATTGCCTCATCTTTGTTACTTCTTGATTGTGTGACTTTGCTTCTTGGTTGGCCTTTATCGCCATGTCTAAGAAAGGTGCTTGAGGGATCGATTTTCCATTCATGCAGTTTCAAGCAAAGCTTGCTTGAGGATAAGTAAGAGCTAAGCATGGGGGAGTTGATAAACCCCAATTTTGATTAATCTCATGTCCCCTTTTTGGTTCATTTCCCCTAATTCTCTTTTGATTCATAGGGATTTGACCAAGTTTTTCCTTCTCTAAGGTTGTTGTCTTGTTTTAGTCCCTTTTTGTCCTTTTGCAGGTATTTTTTGAGTGATTCAAGGAAGAGGGGCAACTAATACATGGGAAAAAGGAAATGCAAGAGTAAAGATAGTCACGCAAAGGCCCCAACAGAGCAAGAAAGCAAGAAAAAGTGAAGATTCAAAGGCACAGGTTAGGCGATAGCTATCGCACAGTCGATAACCTGCCATCGCCAACTTGCAGGAACAACCCCAGCTCCGAGGGTGGATTTTCCAGGCATGCGACGACCGAGTCGTCGCCAGAGCGACCACCATCCTATTTTCCAAGATTTTTATGCTTATAAGTACCTCGTTTTGCCTAATTTTAGGATTATGCTTAATTCCACTCGTAAAAAGAACTTTAAACACTTTCTAGGTTTGATTTATGGCTAAAGTACGATTAGGGTTCTTGGGTTATTGTTGATTGAAGATTGCGAAGATTTTCCTTCTCCATTCCCTTAATCTAAGCTTGTTCTTCTTTCTCTGTCTTTTCCTATTTACTTGGTTGTGCGTGCCTTGCTTGATCATGCTTGTTTATGATTGTTGGATTCTCACAATGTTGATTAGTGAGTAGTTTTCCTCAACTTGGGTTGCAAATTAGGAGCTAGGATGGCATAACAAGTTTGGTGTGATCTTGTCTTGCTTTAATTTCCAAGTTATTTAGGGGACTCATCCTCTACCCACCAAGTGTTTGATGAAATGCCCGAAAGGACATCTCATCTAATGCTTGGGGTGAATCACCACACTGAGGTAGGTATTCACTTGAAATGGATAGAAGAAGAGAGAGCAAACCTTAGGTATGAAAATAATCCAAGCCCTTGTTAGGGACAACTTGGCCATCTTCAACCTTAATCTTCAAGTCCCCATGAAAATAGGTGGGCTTGTGGATTAAGCTTACCCCTGCTCTCCAAAAGGAGGTTTGGATGGCCTAAATGATCCAATCACCCCCTTACGATCACTTGTAGATTAAGCCAAGTTTGGGAACCCATGTTTAGCATAAATAAATAGCCACTAGCAACCAATCCCACGACCTAAGTTCTTCTCCCATTGAATTTTAGACGACTATTTTGGCTAGCTTTTGCTTCCTTCTCCCTTGAATTTACTCTTGACCTCTCTAGATTCAACCTAATTACTAAGTTAGGTATCCTAAATCCTAGTTCTCAATGGACGACACCCCACGTATATGGCAATAAACCATTCACTTGCGGTATAAATTTAAAGCTTATTTCCAGACGAACAAGAATCTTCTTTCTACTTATAGCCTTGTCAAATAGAACCCCAAAGATGTTGCTTTTGGTAAGGCTAGCTTAGTCTTGAGTGGACTAATATTCTATTGCAGTAGCGAGCACCTCCTTCTAAAGCATCTGGTAGTCATTGAATACCTCTAGCCCCAGCACTAAGATCCATTTCTATTTCATGTAGCAAGGTTCAGGAAAGTCGCAAAAAGGGAAGTTATCTCCTTCGGGCAAGAGTTGTCTATTAAGGATGCGAGGATAGGTCCTTACAGTATAGTGCTTTAAGTACTTTTTCCTAGTAGCAACCTTTTGGGCATGGACTTCTCACTTAGCCATAGCCTCTTCTTTTAGTGTGTGTTGATACCTATCTTGAATTTGTAATCCTCTTTTTGAGTCAAGGGGGAAGATAGTCCACACCTGTGCTCATCGTCCTATAGCCATTCCTAGGTAGTAACGCCACTTCTTAAGGGTGGCACTCACATTTAGATTCGAATAAGGATCGAAGTTGAAAGGAGCTTTGTCCTTTTCTAAGACTGCCACAATTTCAAAGTTGTAGAGTTCCTTACCATTGGGATCGTGCTCTGTTTCTAGTATTAGCCCCTTAGTAGTAATTGTGGTTGACAGTATCCCCTTCGATGGTCACCATCTGTGCTTTTATCAACATCTTTACCTTCTGATGCAAAGTAGAAGGAACTGTCTGGTGGCGTAAAGCCATGGCCTTCATAGGAGTAGATTGAAGGTAGCGGGTATGTCCAACACTTGGAATTCCACATTTCTTTAAACATGGCCCACATTAACGGGTAGGAATAATTCCTAGTCCTATTCTCCTTGCCTTGTTGTATGCTCTTAGATGAGTGAATAGTGTTAAGAGCTAATCTTCCTTGACTCCTAACCTCTTGGTGATTCTCCAAGGGCATACATTTACTGTTGATCTATTATCAACTAGGATAAGAGGCATATATTTCTGAAGGAATATTACAATGAGATAGAGGGCATTGTTATGCGCCGAACCTCTTGGTGGGAGATCTATGTTACTGAAGGTTATGATGGCTTTACCAGACACAATCAAGGCTATCATTTGTCTAGTGTAGCTTCGGGGAACACATCAATTTTATTGTGGTTGTCTATCAAGAGCTGCCTATGCTTTTGAGAAGGTGGTATAAGTTGCTAGATAGTCACATCTATTCTACGTTTCTTTAATTGCTTCAATATTCGATCCTCTTCTTGGGCTAGTGTGACATTTTCTTTTTCTAGGACCTATTATGGGCCCTTCTTGACTTGGTCTCGACCGGGTGTTTTGTAAGATGTTGGACTATCACCTCATCCTTCTCCCCCAAGAATCCTTTTCTTCGTTCTCGTCCAAAAAGTCATCATCACTTGCTTCAACAACTAGATAACCCCCTTTGGTTTCATGTGCATCTTCTCCATCACTTTCCCATATGTCGAGGACCTCTAATGTTGTGTAGGTATTCTCACCTTATTTTCAGGCCATGAATGTTTTGTACGAGCATGGATGGGTCCCATTCTCATTCTTGGTTGTTGATAACAAAGATGTTTTGATGGTCCACTAGGGATTTCTTATCATTATTAAGCTTCTGTGCTGCTTTAGGTAGTGGGAGCTACCCGAACTTGAACATCCTTTCTAACTTGTATTTGAAAGTCTAACAATTCTTGGTGGCGTGTTCTCGTGACCGATGGTACTTACAGTACTTAGCCAGATCAAAGCCCTTGGACTATCGAAGAGCTTCAGTTTATGGCCTAACCTCAAGGTCTATTTTTCCTTTAGCCAAGAGTCACTTCACAGCTTGGATGTAGGTGGCTCATATTGGGGTATATTCGGTAAGGTGATTCACCACATGTACCACTTTGGAGCAACTAGCATTTTTGTCTTTATTTTAATAGTTGTCTTTCCAGTTGCTACCAGGATTAGGAAGTGCCTCTTGGATAACTCTTCTTCCATAAGCATGCCAACATTTCTCAATATCGTGAAATTCTCAAATGGCGTACACCATAGATGTTGCTTATATGTGGGTTGGAGGTTTCTAATGAATAGCCTCACCTAATTAGCTTCAAAGGGTCAATCTACCATGTAAGCAGCCTTTGCCCTCCATCTGGCCAAGTGGTCAGTTAGCCTTTTTTCTTCTTACTTAAGCAATTCCAGATCTTTGAGTGTGATTGGAAGGTCAGTATTGCATGAATATAGACGTAATAATTTCCTACACAAATCTTCCCAATTTATGACATTTCGTGCTCCATAGTGTTGTACCATCTCATGACTTCCTTGCCAAAAGTCTAAGGAAATATGAAGTGGAAGACTTCTTTGTCAATCCCCTTCAGAGATGTTGCATGAACGAAGTTCCTCACATGATGATGCAGATTTTCAGTTCTATGAAGCTTGATGTCAAGCATAGTAAATGTCGGTTGTGGCTTTCTATTCAAGGAAGTCAATCCCGTATTCATTAAAATAATTATTAAATATGGATGATTCCTTAATTAGTCGTTCTATGCGATTCGTACATAGATCAGCTTAATAAGGGCTCTTCTCTAGTCCTCCTTCTGCTTATTCTCCATTTCTCCCATGCCCCTATCGTTTGCATCTTCCGAGGGAGGAGGTCGCTCACTATTTTCTGCTAGGGACACCTTGGTGAGGTTCTAAAGCACAACTGCCATTACCTTCACCTTCTTATTGCTCTCTTCCATTTTGGCTTGCATCCTTTCAATCATCTTCATGAGTTGAGTGATCTTGCTATTCCCTGCCATTAGAATTGGTGTATAATTTCCTATTGATTTAGACGTTGACCTTGATCTAACTAGTGGGGTCTTTTCTGCGTGTTCCTTCGATAGAAGTCTCCCGATTATTGGACTTCACTGGTATAGTTTCTTAGCTTTCCCTATCATTGTAAATAATGGAAAGTCCTCAGGACTACCTCATCTGAGTACCTTTGCTAGGAAAAGAAATATGCAAAACATACTTACCTATGCACTAAAAAGAACTAAGGCCAAGTGCCCAGTGTACTAACTTATGTGCTTACTCAAAGTTAGACCAGATTGTATAGTGCTAGCTGAGTCCTGTATTGTCCTAAACTAGGACTACTTCTAATGTAGTCAGACTCCTAGGAAACTGGTCGGGTTCCCTATTAGGCCTTTGAGGCTGGCTTCCTAACTCCTAGCCCTTTTTTTCGAAGCCCGAAACTGATTACTAGATAGACATATTCCCTTTTAGGATACTGGTCGAGTTCTTGACTAGGCTAGGAAAGTTACTCTTACTCCCTATTTTGAGGTCCAGACTAATAATAATCTTAGCCAAATTTTTCTAAAACAGTCCTAGACTCTTATCGGGATACAGACTCTCCTTTTTTTTTAATACCCAGTCATGCTTACTCAAGCATGGCCGAGTCTCCTTTTAAGACTCTTATTTGCTAGACTAGGGCTAGAGCCTATTCAGTTTTGAGGGCAAGGACCCCTTTAAAGCTCAATTGGCCTTGAAGTCATCTTGATCCATGATGTTAGCCACTAGGTGTGACCTTCCTACCCTAGGCTCTCCTAAGACCCAAAGCATCAATGCATAAACTCTAAGGTCTAAAACAAAAGTTAAGTCATAATACAACACATCCAGCATGTGCATGGGTTACATCTTTAAGCTAAGGTTCTATGTTATAAGGGTTTCATGTCAGGTTTAGAAAATTCCTCTCGCAACCCAAACGTTTCATACATTATCCATGGGATACATGGTAAGACTGGAACAATGCATGTGCAATAGAGTCTGATGGACCCATCGACTTAACCAGTTGATCCTCCGAGGGTTAATAGTAACGTTACTTCCTGGAGGTGTCGTTATCCTGGTTAAGGCAACACATTTCAATGCATGGTGTCTAATGCAAGTGTAATTAAAATGATTTCCAAGATCAAATTTTAAATCTCACCCACTAAAAGAAAACATCCCCAGTAGACCCACCACTGTAAGGATCCACTTCCTGAAGGGTGCGATCCCCTACAAATGATTAGAGTTCCCTTTTGCTCGATTTTTATTTTATTTTTATTTTAAAAAAAGCTTATTATTAATAATTTTTTTTAGAGATCTAAAATTGGAGAATTTATAAGGACGGATCAAGAAACTAGATCCTAGTCCTGATCCAAGAAACCTGACAAGTTCCTAGGCTATAATCAAACATACATACCTGATCCTAATCCACAGCAGTAGTTGTTACCTGTTCTAGGAATAGGCAGCCTGCCTGATCCAGGAACCTAATCAGGTTTCTAGGCTAGAGCAAGGCCCAATTCCTAGGCGAGACTGGTGTATTGTCTTCGATTGAAATGGTTTTACTGAAGTTAAGATAAAAAAAATGTGAAAATTAAAGAAAGGAAACAAAAAGGCAAAGCAATTTTTGTAATAAGTAGAGTTGCCAGTGAGCTTTAGGAAAACCTACAAACCATATTAGTTTTTGAAGAAAATCATATCAATAGGGACAATTGAAGGGACATCAAATAGACAATTGATCTTGCTTCAAAAAGGTTTTCAAAAAGCCCTGAGTAATCTCAAGTGTGGGGATCATCTTGACTTCTCAGTTTTGAATCGAAAATCTAGTTCGGGGGCAATGGTATGATGATGTGATGAAACGCATCATATCACCGATTGCAACCACTGACGGCCTCTACTATTAGATATGGAAAATCATACTTTTAATCACACTAATACACACTCATGCATCATGTTAATATAAATCAGATCAAATCATGCAAAGGTACAAAGTTTATCCCAATGCAAATAAGAGTAAAGTAAATAAGTTATAGTGGACGAGGACTACGTAAAGATTACATCTTTAGCAATGGTGAAATCAAAACCATAATAAAAAGAGATCAAGTAGAAAATTAGGAGAAAGATAGAATTTTTGCCCCTCAAGACAACCCACCTTATTTACCTAGCGAACTCAATGAAGTGATTAATCCTCGGTGCCCTTAATATAAGACGCGGAATTTGATCTCTTGAATTTGTAGAAAACTCCTCACAGTTTTTTTCAACTCTCACAGTGACGATCTCTCATATCTAACTGATCTCAATGGATTGATGATGATTTGATGATCTTCACCCTAGGGGACACACCCCCTTTTATAGCAGATGAATAGACTGACTTAGCCTAGGAAAGGAGACCAGCTTCGAGGTTTATTATACTTAATCTTACTCAGTTCATTAATTTAACTAAGAATCTGATTTAACTAGGCACGAAAGACTAATCAGCCACGGATTAGGACTAGGATTAACCAAACTAACTCGAGCTTCGAACAAGGGAAAGGAAGCTGGAACCTAGCCGAGTTCCGTTTGGGTGAACTAACCGACCTGCAGGCTCATTGGGTCTGTTCACTAATACTTCCACCTAGTTTTATTTCATTAATTGGATTCTAATTCACTTAATTAGACTCCTATTTTGTTAATCACTTCGTTGAGCCTCCGAAAAACTAGTTGGGATTTTATTATGACTGTTGGGTGATTCAATGAAATACAGATGTCATTTTTAGTCATCTACTATTATCCTCTTTCTTGTTGTCCTTGTCGTGCCTCTTTTTGCTTCCTTTGTGTCCTTGACTTGACTCTCTATCTTCAATTATAGGAATCTTGGATGCATGCTCATTTGATGCCAAATTTTGAAGGGGCATTTCCTCTTTCTTACGTTTTAGGGTTCTTTTAGTGTCTTTCCTAGAAGGGGAAAGTTTGTCAACTATAGAAGAAACTATAACAGACCCATCCATACACATTTTATGTTGCTTGAAGTAACTCAAAATACATTGGATTTCAAGCAAGTGGACTAGAACAAAACATTATTTGGCCATCTTATAGTTATTAAACTGACCTGCAAGGAAGCTCTTTCTAGAAGCATCCTCCACCATGTACTTGTTCTCTAATGTCTTCCAAAGTTCCTTGGTAGACTCCACCCCCTGGTACATGTCGAATAAGGCATCTGACATGTTGTTCAATATGTGCCCTTGACAAATATAATCATCATTTTTGAACTTAGATTTCCGGTGGGTTTGCTCCAAAGTCTAATTTCCAATCTAAACGGTGTAAGGAGTATTAAGTACATACACCACCTCTAGAGTAGAAAGAAGGAAGTGCATCTTCTTTTCTCAACGATGAAACTTGACACCTTGAAACTTATTCAATTTCTAAAAGCTGGAATTTATGTCACGAAGTGTTGTTATTGCTAAGAAATAAGTCTTAAGATTGTTAGGGAAATGATGAACTACTACAACAAATTGGTGAATGATATCAATCATATCATTTTCCATAAGACGTATTTGTTACACCGCAAATAATCTTAGGAGTAAGATGTCGTGAAACAAGTGCAAATGCTCCAGGTTTCTCAAAGATTCAATCTATCATATGTTACATCCACTTACATGGATTGTATGTGTTGCTGGAGTATGTTCTTCTTCCTTATGTATATGGCTTAATAATTTAAAAAAACACCAAATTGGACAGGCTTTGGCGAAAAGTTTGGAGGAAGACGATGTATTGTTCTTATCCATTAATCTGGACAAGAAATACTTAAAGAAACTTCTTACCTAGGATTGTGGAAGGGACCACACATTGTCAATTTTTCAACTAGGCAAAAACACAACCAAGGAACCACAGCCCGTAGCAGTGACCATGAGGACCCCGTGGTGCCTACTACCATCAGCATGTGGTTGTGGCTGGCTTTAAAAATTCCCAACATTAATTTCTCATTTAAACGTCAGCATAGTATTGTTTAGTTTGGCCTCATATATAACAAACCTTGGTGCAACATAAGAGCCAAATCCCAAGAAATCATGCATGCAATAACGTGACATGATGATAAGAGAAAGAACAGGAGGATAAGGTTATTAATCGAGCTAATCTATATCCTTTTTTTAAGATTAGTTCATTTACAGTATCCAATCCGGCTATATAGACATATACATACATACATACATACATACATACATATATATACATATA
>JACYFF010019584.1:22405596-22426879 GCA_017589665.1 Selenicereus undatus
CATGACGCATATATATATATATATATATATATATATATGCGTCATGGTTGAATGGGCAACATGTTGGAAACTCACGACGTTTCTGTTGCTACGAATTCAACCTGGACCTAACCCTTTAGACCAAACAGAAAGCTCAATCCTTTGGCTGATGACTATTACCCTAGGCTATAGTGGTGCTTTAAGTTCAACTCAATCAAGTTCCTTTTTTCCCGTTTAAGTAGTACAACCTAAAATTAACGTTCATGTTTTTATTTTTACGGTAGGACCAAGGAAAATTAAAAATATTACTGTATAGACATTCGAAAAGAAATTTGCATATGTTAACTGTCATAAAATGAACATAAGGAAGCCAAAGGAGGATGTGTGAGGATAAATTAATTATTGCAAAAAGAACACAAGGAAGCTAAAGGAGGATAGGTAAGGATAAAAAAATTTAAAAATTGAGTAGTTGATACTGAAATGGAGATAAATAGTTTATAGCTAGTCCAAAATTAAAGATGTATCATAAAGTTGAAGACAAAAGTTGTAATAATTGACTTTTACATGATTCTTTGACATTTATGCCACAAGCATCCTACCAAAATTTCGCAATTTTTTTTGTAATTCTTACTAATTGTTATTCAAAAAACTTTAGTATTTCTTACCCTTTGGCGTTTATGTAATTCTTATGCCATATGCTAGAGCAACTAGGTATTATATGTTCTGGAGCATATAAAATTGTAACTTCTAATATTTTTGTTATGTTTCTTCTTGTTTTTTTTTCTTGGAACTATATTTGTGTTGTTGGTGTTGGTGAAGTACGCAGTTGATAATTGTTATGTAATTATCATATTTGATGATTAACGTACAATATATCTATATTATTTGGTAGACTGTCTAAGCTATTTGATAAGCATTATGATCTATGTTAATGGTTATGATAGAGTACAAAATTTTTAGAAGTGATCCAAACCTTAAGCAAACTCAATCTTATGTTGTGTCATTGCATGGGATAGGCTTTCAAGCATCAAGAGAAGAGAGGGTAGTGGGTGGTTCAGCATTTTGCATTATTGAGGTCAAATAGAACTGTGTTATGTTGAAACTTTGAGTCTTGATAATTTTGCTCAGTATTACCTTAAAAATTCTATATAATCCCATTCTTGCACTTCTTTAATTTAGTGGTTGGCTGATTTTGAACCCAGACACAGAGCAATTTGGCGTCGCCCTAATTGTTGGGTCCAAATACGTATTCTAAGAGAGAGTGAGTATCTAAGAAAGGAAATAAGGAAGATGGAGATTTAGGTTGAACAATGGCAACACCACCCCCCCCCCCCCCCCCCAAAAAAAAAAGAACAACAAAGTAAGAATAGCCGAACAACTTTCCGCTCAGTTCGGTGAAAGGGTTAACAAGGATGTAGAGAAATGCAGACAAGCGTGGAAAAAAAAAGTGGATATACACTTTTACATTATTTTTTTCCCTTTTTCGTAAAGGTGAGGGATAAACAAAGAAGCATCTGAAGTATAGAGAAGGCCCTATTCAAAGGATCTTGCAAAAATAATCTATCCGCTACCTTTTTATAAGAATTGAGTAGAACTTTTTCTGGACGGTTCCTTATTTTAATTTCTTTTTTCACCAGCTCACGGCATCTTTATATAACAAATATAAAGATGTATAAGAAGTTGAGAAAACTTCTCTCATCTAATTCTAAAATCTCAAGCAATAGTGCTTATAAGTCATTGATAATTTTGCAACATAAATCTTAGCTATTATTCTCCATCCCCTTATTGTATTGTACTACCTTTGTGGCTCATTTAAAACAAAAAAAAAAAACATAAATATTACCCTTTAGATTATTTTTGGTTTTTTGTGGAAAGAAAAATTTAATTCCACACTTGCCTCAATTTCAAAACTCCCATAACCCCCTTTCTTCAGTTTAACCATTGTTGCACCACCCTTAACTATTTTTTATCTCATCAATTTTCATAGACCAATAGGTCATATAGTTAAATTTAAAAAAAAAATAAAAGATCACCCAATAAATTATATATGAAGTTGAAAATGTTAACATTTTTTGAAATAAACATTGTTCGCAGACAAAATTATAAAAATAAACCATATTCAACATTGAAAACATCATCATCAATTTTTGTGCATATATTAGAAAGATAATAATGAAGTTCATTCCTAAAAAGATTAAGTAACTACGTTTAAATTATTTTTTGGAGAATAGAAAACTTTAACTACATTTATAAGTTATATCTATGAATCCTAAGAATAAAAAGTCAAATAATTTATAAATCGTGTATAACTATATAGAGTAAAAATTAGAAGATATGGTTTATTTGTTTGGAGTTCACTGCTATATTCTAAATGATAATTTTAATTAGTTTTAATATTTAAATGTTAAGATTAATTATTTGTAATACAAGATATGACTTACTTTTATTATTTAACTTTAACTCATAATTCCTTTTTTTGACAATAACATAAGATTGTTTTCCTATTAAAAAAAAGAAGAAAAGGAGATAATTAATTTTAAATATTTTATTTCTCGAGAAAAGAAAATAATAGTTATCTATAGTACTTATTCTGTGAATTTTTATAATAAAAATAACTAAAATATATTGCATGAAGATTACATAACAATATATACAATTGCATTATTGATCAATAGAGTTGCATTACATAGAGAGGAAAGACTATTGAAACTTCTAACGTTAGGATTTTAGAAATTCCAATGCATAAATTTTGGTCCCCAGTGTCGCAGAAGACCAATAGTTCAAGCGCTTATCTTATATTTCAACATGTGTAACTATTAAACTACATGCCAATAGGAACCGTTTAAAATCTCGATAAACATATGAATATTAAATCAAAGAGCACATTAAACCCTAAACCCAAAGCAATAGTTTTAAACCCACAAGCTGTAAATCTTCAAACCAACTGTAAACCTTACAACCCTTGAGGCCCACACCCTAACCGAGCTTTGCACAGGATCACATTTTTTTAAAAAAAAAAATTACAGGATCATGTTGATGATAGTCTTTTTGACTTTTCCGAGTTTCAAAAATAAGATATAAGGAAAAAAAGAATAGTTTCAAATTTTAAGAAGATAAGAGTTAAATTTATAATAAAATCCTTAATGTTTTACTCTTTTTGGGTATTAGTTATTGTGCATTGTTTCGTTTTAATTCTACTCCTTCTTAATATTTTGCTCTATGTATATTTTTAATTATTTATATCGTATTTTTTATTGTGTAATTTTATCATGTTGTCATTGCTATACATTATGTATTTTTTGAAATTTGCAACATCTCTATCCAAATTTGTACATAATATCCTCCTGATGTGCTTTTAGGGATTGAATATATTAATTTTTACTATGTAAGTATTAAACTATATGTCAGTATGAGCAGTTCAAAATCTCAATAAATATATGAATATTAAATCAAAAAGCACATTAAATCCTAAACCCAAAACAATAGTTTTGAACCCACAAGCTATAAATCTTCAAACCAATCGTAAACCTTAAAACCTTTGAGGCCCACACCCTAACCTAGCTATGCATAGGATCACATTTTTAAAAAAAAATTATAGAAACATATTGATGATAGTCATTTTGATTTTTTCAAGTTTTAAAAATAAGATATAAGGAAAAACAATAGTTTCAAAATTTAAGAAACTAAGAGTTAAATTTATAATAAAATCTTTCATGTTTAATTTACTCTTTTTGGGCTATTAGTTATTGTGCATTGTTTCATTTTAATTCTGCTCCTTCTTAATATTTTGCTTTAGGTATATATTTAATTATCTGTATCGTGTTTTTTATTGTGTAATTTTATCATGTTATCATTGCTATACATTACGTATTTTTTAAAATTAAGCTATTGGAATAGATGCAAGGAGTTGTTGAATTATTAAAAAGTGATATAGTATAATTTGTAGATATATAAGTATAATTGTTGGTCTTTAATGTATAAATTGTGAAAAATTTATTCCATGAAAATAAATTACATGTATCGCTGATATCTATAAAATAAATTTTGTAACATCACTAAAGAAATTATATTTTAACTTTTCTACAATTATTGCTTTGGATAACAAAAAATAATACTGAATAACATAGTTAATGAAAATAAACCTTTAAACAAGTCAATTAAATAACAATAAGGTAACTTAAGCCGACAAATATGTAGAGCCAAATATGTTCCACATTGATGTGATTTTTTGCTATTAACATTAATTTCACCCCTATAAACGAATTAAAAAAAAAACACTTTTCTAAACAAAATTGAGTAGGACCCTAAAAATGAAATCCTATTTGAGTTAAACATTTTGGAATTAAATTCAATCTAATGTTCAATTATACGATGATAGCAACTAGGTTGTCATAGATAAACTTATGGATGAAATAGATAAAATGCTTTTATCACCTACAGCTTAACTATTTTCATACATGATTCATGTTGAAACTAAAACATAAATGCGATTTTTGTATTATAATTTTAAAACATGTTGATTTATTTTTTGGGTAATGTCATATATTCTTCATGTCGAAGCTCAAATATTAATTCACATTCTTAAATTCTACTTTTATGTTTATACAATATTATATTCATAAAACAACTATAAGATTTTTCATATTGGTAATATATAAAAAATATGTACATATTTCTTTAAAAATGAGAAACATATAGATGACAAGTTGAATGTTATAGAAAATATATAAGGAGATATAAGGGGATGTAAGAAACTGTAAGGAGATGTAATGAGATATAAGAAGCTATAAGAAGGTGTAAGCTAAATCCTCCCAATCACAGAAAAGAACAGGGCATTACAGCTCCATATTGCATATGCAATGGTGATTCATGATTTTGGATCATAAGTGGGCGCCCACCGTCCATATCATCCTACAAGCCAATTTTTTCTTTCTTCTCTACATCCCATGGATCACCAAATAAAATATTGCTTTGTGGACCCCACTACTAACATATTTTTGTCCCGGTGAAGACAATATCCAGGAGAATGTTAACCCTAATGTCTGCATATATATGCTAAATGAGTTAAAGTTCAATTTTTTTTTGCCTGCGTGCTCAAAAACTTTAGTCAAATGCAATTTCTTTAGTTGCGGGGTCGGAGTCCAATGAGAAGAATTTGAATCAAATTATAGTCATGAAAGCTGTAGGATTACTATAAACGATCTATGCTTTGAGATTGTTCTTCTACAATAATCTTAAAACCAAAAAAAAAATCTAAAACAAGAACAATTGGATAGGACCCCCCCGGTCCCAAACAACCCCTACTATGGGTCCTAGCCAGGAAGGGTGGGGAAAATTAGTGTAGAGGTTGTTTTGGGACGCTAGTATAGAGACATTATATTTGCACTGGTGGAGACTGTTTAATAAGGAATCAATCACATTTACCCCTTCGACCTTTTTTGAAATGATTTTTTCACCCATCACCTATTGATAATAATTTTTACGCCCTTCACCCTTTGCCTTTTAGATAAAAATTCTTAGAAATTAGATGAGAGATCCTTAGATTGGGTAAACCTATGCAAATAAGTTCTTTTGCTAGATTAAGCCTCTTATAATGACTTTACTGGTACTAGTTATCACAATCTACTAGTCATATCTTATATATTATAATTTCTGTGGTTATAGGCCACCATGTTTAGCAAAAATAATTAAAACTTAATTAGACAGTTTTGACCGTTACCTGAACTTAGTCGGCACTGAACTCTGGCGTTCCTCTAGCTTCCGGTTTACAGAGACTGCTAATCTCAACCCCACCTTGCTTAGATCAGGCACATCACAGATCTGTTTCGTTTCCTACCTCATACCGTAGTCTCTAATTAAGTTTTTAATCTTTTTCAAGGATAGTGGAACTTTAATCAAGAAATTGCAATATTTTAGACATAAGGTTCAATTGGATAACGTTCCCTACTAGTAAACTTATTTTATTAAAAGCTTGAAAGTGGTTATATTACAATGGAATGCTTTTCAGAGGGAATTAAGCTAAGATCATTAGAGATGTTTGCTCATAGAGAAATGGATAATCCCAACCTCTCTTTTGCTCAAGAATGCTCAAATAACCGTGTCTTTCTCAGCTCTCGACCTCTCTATTTATAGAGGGAATGGGGTACATAGGATGCCCTAAAGGCTACAGTACATAAAGATTTTTCACATGGCTACAGTTGTCTACAGTACACTGGTGGCTACAGTACACAGTTTATTTTACAGACCAGACACTTGTCAAAATAGTACAATAATGGGACAACCTTTTCAGAGATTTTAATGATGACAAAACTAGTCATCATTATTGAGATTCTGCATGCCTTCATCTCCAATTTTATCTTCCAGATCATCATTATCTGAATAATCATCAAAATCTTCATCAATTAGCTTAAGATGCTTTGGATCATATTCTTCAAATAACTCAAGGAAATATTTTTTCCAGTTTTCTGATAAGAATTTTCCAGCTCCCACATCAAAGAGATAATCAACGATATCTTCTGATTCTTCACCATCCATTTTCATGTAATCTTTGAACTCATTATTATATGCGAAAGTAGTGTTTCTACAATGCATTAACGTTTTTCCTTTTTTGATCAATGCCCAACATTGATGATAAATGTTAAAAAATCCAATAGCTCTTGCTAATGCAGGATTAATAACTAGATGTACTGGATCTCCATGAATCCAATTTTATCGTTGATCATTGGGATCGTCGCAATCAGCGATTTGGACAAGATAATGGGCTGGTTTGACTTTTCTATTTTCATATTTAATTAGGGCGCTATGAACCTCCAAAGTTAGGTATCTGCGAACTGGAATTTTTATTAATTCCTTAGGAGATTTAAGAATCTAATGGAACCTTTTAAACATATATTGCTGGAACTTAGTCAAGGTTGAGAAAAATGGAAATTTTGGATCTGGGACTTCTGAGAAGTAAAGTACCATCCCATATTTTCAGGCTTTAAAGACAGGATCATTAGGAGATAATGAATTGGCTGGGAAACGAATGCCTCCAACTCCAGATCTGTCGGGAAAATAGATCATTGTACTCCAAGATTCCCAAACATCATAAGAATAATGATGATAAAAGTCGATGCAAGTCGCATACCATTCATTAAATCATTTTTCTTGAATATGAAAACTTATTTTTTCTTGGATATCATGAGGACACCGAAGGTAGCTAATTTGTAATTTTAGAAGGGAAAATCTTTGGAGTATTAGGTAGGCAGTAGAAAGTAGACCAAAGCGCGATCTACTTTTTGTATGAAATTCTAGGTTATCAATAAGGACTTTACTAGAAGGCGTGACCTGTTTTAGTATGACTGACATTTCATTAAGGATTTCCTCCTTTTCTGGCAGGAGGTCGGTTTTGATGATCACCATTGGCAAGTTCTCGAGTTAGACTATCTTCTAGAAAGTTCTTCGATCCCTGTATATGTTCAATAGAGAAGAAAAACTGGTTAAGCCATAATTGTCAACGCAGGAGTCGCCCTTGCACTTGCATATTAGATAAATTTTTTTCACAAAACTAAGTATTCCTTTGCAATCAGTTCGAATGAGAAAAAGTTTAGTGGCTAAAAAAATTAAGAATTTTTTAATTCCCCTTATGACTGCAAGGATTTCTTTTTTCATCTTGGGATAGTTGCATTCTGCTTTATTAAAGCTTCCACTGTAATATTTGCAAAGTTTTTCTCATTCTTTGATTTTGAGTACTACACTCTAGTGTTTATTGCTGGCATCTGTTTCAAGAACTAAATCATCTTCTTCATTAGGAAAATTAAGAACAGGAAGATTTTTACACATCTTCTTGATGTTCTGGACAATTTTTGAATCGTTAGTGGTCCATGTCCAACTTACTTCTTTCTTGAGTTTCTGCTGCAATGGTTTCCTCAGTTTAGCTAAATCTTTAATGAAATCTGAAGCATAGGTAAGGCATCCAAGAAACCTTTCTAGTTGTTTTCTATATTCAATCTTTTTAGGAAATTTTTCTGTTTTTTTCTGAATATGTTTTTATAGGATGATTTGTCCAACTTTTATCTCTAGATCTAAAAACTCAATTTCTTGTTTAGCATAAATGCACTTGTTTTTGCCAAGTATAATGCCATGATCAATGGATCTTTGGGTGACAGCTAAGATAACGTCTTTGTGCTATTCTATGATTTTAGAAAAGATAAGAATATCATCAATGTAAACTAAACAACAATGATTAAGATTCTTGAAGATGTTATCCATTCTTCTCTGGAATATTTGAGGTGCATTTTAAAGACCAGATGACATTACTATCCATTCATAATAACCTTGTGGTGCACTAAATGCAGTTAAAGTAATACTTTCCTCATCCATTTTTATATGCCAATAACCACTTTTGCAATCCATTTTCGAGACCTAAGAGGCTCATTGAATTCTGTTAAAAAGGACTGTGTTGTTAGGAATATAATAACTATCAAAAACAGTATTGTCATTAAGCTTTTTATAATTGATTACCGTTCTAGCTTTTTCTCTTTTTTCTTCAGCTTGATTTCTTACCATGAAAGTGGGACTGGTGTGAAGGTTCTTACTATTTCTAATCAATCCTTTATCTAGAAGTTCTTTGATTTGTTTGTTAAACTCTTGAATGTCTTGGTGGGTATACACCATTTGTTTGACTCGGATGATAGTAATGGGATTTAATAAAGTGATTTTAGCAAATATTTTGTCTTTATCCCAAAATTTCAGAGGATTGTCAGAATACAGTTCTTTGCATAGTCTTTCTTGTAGTTTTTCTTGTTGTTCAATAATCTGCTATTTAACAGATAACTCGAGTAATGAGATTGTTAGTGCTATTTCTTGTTGTGCAGGCATTACCTTCTCACCACGCTGGCTGCATGTAAACTCAATTTTTTGATGAGTGTAAGCCTTATTTAATTTTTCAATAGGAACTAAGTGACCATTTATTGTGAATATTATTTGATTCATGGTCTGAGTGCATGGAGAATATAATATTTGGAAATTTTTTCCAATAATCATTTCATGTGAGGGTTGGTCAGTAGCCCATCGAATTGGTATAATGCATTGGACTCCTCCTAATTCTATGGATAACCCTTATATGGCTTCATTGTGGCTCATAATACTATTATCAACTATCCTTACTTGTAAAGGATTTTTAACTCTTTTTCACATAAATTCAGAAAATAATGATATTTTTCTAAAGCATACAGAACAACCACTATCTATGTAAGCACATAGTTCATATTTATTATATCCATCTAAACATACCTTTATTGGTATGTAGATGCTATTAGGGTTTGTATTAGTAGCTTCGTAGCATATTTCCATAGCCATATTTTTGACTAATTCATCCTCATAAATTGGTTCACTAACAGTTCTTGTTTTGTACCCAATGACCTTCCTATCTAGACTTGTTAATCGATCTAAATTGGGTCTTGCAGCTTCAAAACTCATTCTATTCATTTCACTGGTCATGCTAATTGTGTCATCTTCTTTAAGCTCTTCTTTAGCGAATGAAGATCCTTCTCCCCAATCTAACCTTGTACTCATACTTCTTAATAATTAGAGTTTAATGGTGATTTTACCTTCCTCATCATGTTTTATTATATTTTTCTTATTAATCTTTGTAGGATTGGCAAAGCTAGATATCAATGATTGATCTATATTTATCTCCTGTGGATTAGACTTGATCCTCTGAAGTTTTTGCATGGGGGAAGGACTTTCAAATTTCTCTACTTCTATCATTGTTACCTTAGTCTTAGGGTCTATCGTATTATCTAGATTGTAGATAATTTTCCAAAATATACTTAAAGGATATCCTCATCTTTTCTTGTCCATCCCAACTGTTTTTATCTTAAGGGATAGGAAGTTTTTAGCAAATTCATCCTTTAGACTCACGTAATATCCAGATCGACAGTTGAAACCTACTGACCCATTACATAAATTGGTTTTTATCCTTGTGATTATCTGATTATTAAATTTGGTATGCCTAATATAATAGAGTAAAGTGTAAAGATCTATATCTTTACTATAATATTGTAATGGAGTGATTTGAACTTGGACACTTCCGACATGGATATACCTATACTTTCTATCTTTGTTATGCTTAAGGATATTCTCCCAATTAATTAGATTAACTTCCCCAACGTCATACTCACAATCCTTTATCTCAAGGTCTCCTTCCATCATTTCACATACGTATTTGCTTTTTAATTGAAAGATTGATTTTTTTTATAGATCATGTCTTTTTGGATTATGGGAAGAACTCAATCTCCTTTGACTTCTTCATGATCATTGTCTACTACAAACTCTTCTCCTTGAAGATCATCAAGGCTAACCGAGCTACTTTCCATCATATGACTTGTTTCTTCATAAGCACTTTCTACATATTCATTGTCCTCTATGATTTCAATGATTCCTTTGTTATTGCCTATGACTAGGTCTAATGCTTCCTCTTCACTAAGCTCAACATAATCTAGACTACCCAAAGTTTCAATAAGTTTATTATTCTTTCTGTTTTTGCATTCATTAGCATAATGTCCTACTTCTCCACATGCCCAATATTTGTAGTTGTTTTTTCCTGCCGGGCAATAAGCAGCTTTCCTAAAAAAATCTACGTTTTTTAGGACTCAGTTTGTTGTAATATTTTCTTCTATGTTTTTCGCCTCTTCGCTTGTTAAAGCTCTTTTCCTTATAAAATTTTCTTTTTCTTCTTTTCTCAGACTCTTTCCCCCATTGGTGAGGTGAATCCCAGTAAGTCAAGAATTGCTTCTTAATCTTCTTTTGCTTTTGAAGATCAAGACATCGTTCATTGACCCATTTTCACAAATAGGAAATTATTGAACCAAGGGTATCAACAACATTTGTTCATTCTAACCATGCTATGTATTTTTCATTAATTATCGAATTTATAGGATATGGCAACTTATCATAGAACATGCCAATATTGGTTTCATTATGCCCAATTTTGTAATAATATTGACTTAATTCTACAATATAATTTTCTAGATATCTCATATCCCATGGTTCTATGTTGTTAATTTTTGCTTGCCAGTCTTGTGCTTTTTCTTCAAAATCAATTTTAGCTCTGATGAATTCAGTTTCAATTTCTTTGCACAGACTTTTGAACATAGCAGCTGGTGTTCCCTCATTCTTAATGTGTTTTTAGCATCTTCACTTAATGAATCATACCAGTCAACTATAGTGCTAGAAAAACTATACTCGAGATAATTAAGAAAATTTGCCGCAGTCCATGTAGTATTTAGGTTTAAGACACTGTTCATTCCTCTTTTTCAGTGCTCAAATATCTCTTCTCTATTATGGGCTCCATCAATATTTAAGATATAACCAGTTTGGCTAATCGGGGTAAGGTCAATTTCTTCATAGGTCGTGGTTTTCCTTGGGATAAACCCGAAGAAAAAATTACTTGTTCATCCTGCAGGAACAGACCTAGGTCTTAAGAAATGAGCGTTTCTTCTGAATGGTTCACCAAATTCTTCAGGTTTAGGAATGACATTATTAACAAGATTAGTCTCTGTTTTATATAAGTCAATTTCTTCTCCAATTTCGTTAATCTCATTCTCAGCAACCATTTTACCATATTTTTTATCTAATTTTCGTTTAATTTCTTCTAATGGTATCGCATTAAGATCATTGACTTAAATAAGGTTCATTTGCTGATATATTTCTTCTTCTAGTTGGACATTATTGGTCTCCTCATTATCATCAGACAAAACATCATATTTATCACTAATTGTGCTCACGATTTTGTTTAATTCTTTTGGATTTTGTTCTTTGTCGAACATTTTTTTTAGCTTTTCAAGAGTATGTTGCTTATACTCCATCTTCTTTTTCTTTCTTTTCAATCAATTTTTCACCATATTGTTCTCCTACTTCTTTTTGAATTTTTATCACTTGTAAAGGAAATGGACTCTTGTTTTTTGGGTTTTGAAAATGATATTTATGCTAAAAAGGAATACTAATTCTAGGAGTAGCTTTTTCGCTATGTCTAACTTCCTTAATAAGAGATTGATGGACAAGAGTTAACTGATTTTTAAGATCTTTTAGTTCGGTCTTAATTTTAGCTAATTCAACTTTTAATTCTAAAACTATATCAGTGATATAGTTTAATTGAAGTGCTAATGAGATATTACCCTCCGGTGAGTGAACAATATGTGAATAATTACGTCCAGGGCAAGCAGATGATGGTTCAAGCATTAATTGCAATTAATTAGTTTAATAATCTCAATTATTTTTGTGCACGTGGCTCTGATACCAGATGAAAGAGAACATCGAGATCTATTAGTGAGCAAAAAACCACGAACACAATTTTCAATTTTTCAAAGGTAAGTTTTTAAATATTGGGGTCAAATTGCAAATTTATAAAAGTTTAGGGACTTAAGAAAAAATAGAGGGTACCTAAAAATTAAATTACATAAACGTGGAGGTACTAAAATATTAATTTGAAAAGCTCAGGGTTAAAAAAATGAAAGCAAAAATGTGAGGGTATCCAAATGTAATTACCCCGTTTAATAAGTGCATCGATTACTTTTCATGGGTTTATTTTAACTTCTATCCTTGAACCCACTTATTTTCATGGTAAATTTTTCATTTAGGATGTGTTTGGTAGGGTTGAAAATCATTTTCTTGAAAAATAATTTTCTCATTTTACAGTATTTGGTAAAATAATGAGGCGAAATTTGTTTTCAGTGGAAAATCATTTTGAAAATATTTTCACTTTAAATAGAGCGTAAGTTGATTTTACGTTTCTTGAGCTCTTACATGGTTTCACATTCTTTCTCTCTTCTGTGTCTATTTCCTTGGCATATGGTTCGAAGATTAAGGCAGTGACGTATGGTTCGAAGATTATGCAGCGTATTAGAGATAAGCGTTCCTTGCATCAAATTGTAGGCAGTTGGTAAGACTAAAAAGATTGATAAATGTATATATTGTTACAACTTTGATTTAGATGACACCACTATTGTGCTATAATTCTCAAAAGAACAAAATATAAATTCCCATGTTTCTAAATCTCTTACTTATTTTTTGTTTTCAATTAATGTGTCTCTTTTTAGCTTTTTTGTTCATTTTTTGTAATCAAACTCATTTTTCAGAAAGTTCATTTACCCCTTTACCAAACAACTGAAAATATGAGTTGAAAATTATTTTACGTAAAAAATCATTTTAGATGGAAAATTATTTTCTAAGAAAATAGTTTTCAACCCTACTAAACACACCCTTAGTTAAGCCAACTGTGTTAGTGTAAGTTTGGTGTACGTTTTGGTGATTTATTTAGAATTGTGAAAGTCAATGGTTCTCAACCGTGTATACGCATCAAGATTTACCAAAAAGACTAATTGAAGAGGTGTTTGTCCAGAATCTATATAGCTGAAATTTTGGACTATTTTTTTCAGTTTGGATTATACATACTAAAGCATTTGATTATACGGACTAAAGCAAATTTCTCTCTAAACTTTATCTGTTCCATTTATGTGGAATAGTGGGTATTCTATAGTTTCTAAATCTATGATCAATCGAAATCATTCTCTTTGTAATTTTACAATTTAGGGGCCAAACTGCTACATCTGACCCTCCCATCCCACATGGTGGCGGGATTAGGGGTATTTGATTTGTATTTGGACTATTTGAAGAGGTCTCCTGACTGACGTTTTCAATTTTGTTTCCTTTCCCCTCTCAAATTTTTTGTTTTTTTCCGGAGGGGTGGGGGGAAGGGTTTGCTTATTTTCGCCGATGTCAATGTAGTTTTTTGGTTATATGAATCATATATTATGTGATATCACGTGATATGAAAGCAGCCTCCTCGAGGAAATGCTGGAGGTTATGACTATGATATGATGATCTGGATGAACTTGATGTCCATGACTAATGAAATTAGCAAGGCCTTGCATGGGTGAATCTAGTTATGAAGTAGACTTTAATAACAAAATTGTATCTAGCTTCTGTTGATATTTTGGCATTGTTCCTCTCAGGTTCAGGTTTGAGCAAATCTGTGGATTCTAAGTTGTAGTCAACACTAGCCTATTCGTGTAGAGCTTGTTTAGCTTAAGGTTTTATTGTCCCAATAGTCATTGTCCTCAATTACTAACTCGGATTCCCCCCCCTCCCCCCAAATTTTTTTTTTTGGGGCCGGGGGGGGGGGGGGGGGGAAGGGTTAAATTGACTGATTGCAGTGGATAAATTTATGTTTGCCTAATTGCCTTCCAACCTCTTTGATAGTTTTGTATGCTTGTTTTGAGCTCACTACTAATAATCGTGTCCCCATTTTAATGTCTTTTCCATTGTGAGACAAGTCTCTCTGCTATCCTTGACTATTCTGGGGCAAGTCCACTCTGTCTTTTCCATTGTGACATTTTTGCAAGGAGGTGACATTCAGCTGTCTGGTTCTGTGTTGTACATGAATTTGAGACACTTCATAGGCCCGTTTTTTCTTCACATACCAGATCCATCATGCGTTGTACACTTGTACTTTTGAACTTTCGGTTCAGATAAGGTGAATCTAAATATCTAATACCTTGAATACGCAATAAGTTGATGTGCGGGTTGTAGTTCTGATACCCATTTGTCACAGTCGTGTATGTTGTCCATTTATGATTATTTCTGCAACTTCAAGTATAGTACTTGTAAAGAGATGAATGCAGATTGGATACAGGGAAAAGCAATTGGCATTAATTGCAATTTTATACCCAAGAAAAGACCCAGAGATATTATACTCTACTACTCTTTGAGGAGTTTTTTTTTTTTTTTTTTTGGTTGGGGGGGTGGGGGGGAGCACCAATGAAGGCTGTGTTTGCCTGTACAAAAATTGTTAGTAAAAGTCTGCAAGGATATATATTAGAGCCATTGTTATTGTCCTTCCTTTTCCTAATAACACTACAGATCTAGTAACTTCCTCAAAAAATCAGGGGTGAAATATATTTACTTGTTCATAAATTGGTGCTGTTTGTTTGGCGTCATGCTTGCTCTCGAAAGTCAAGACAGCAAGCCAGTTTCTAAGTCATCTGTTTCATCGGAAGTCCGTGTCAAATCCTCAGACCTCTTTGCCTGATGCTTCCAGTCTGTTCTGATTAATGTGTATGTCATCATGCACATGCATGCTGCCTGAGCTGCTGCCAGCCCAAACCATAAGCCAATAAACCCGACTTTGAGCACGAACGCTATGAGGACTGCTACTGGCAAACCAACAATGTAGAATGCAATGAAGTTTATCTTTGCACCAACTTTAGTTCGAGCTGATCCAGTCAGCACCCCACAGGCAGCTGTTTGGGGCCAGTTTCCAATCTCACAGAACCCTAGAACTGGAAGTGCTATTGAGACCAAGGCAAGAACATCTACCTCCGAAGTGTATATCTTCCCCCACACTGACCTCACAAGAACTGTGAAGGCAAAGGCTGTCATTCCTAAAGCGAGTGCCAGTACAAACCCAAGAACAGCTGTTCGTTGGGCTCCATGTGGTTGGCCTGCACCCAGTTCATGGCCAACCCGGGTTGAGAGGCCCATGCTCAGTGCATGTGGGAATACATAGAGTAAGCCTGTTGTCTGGATGAGTATCCCCATGGCTGCAATGCTGGCTTTTGGGTTTTGCAGTAAGCCACAGAGGAAGAGCATGATTTCATACCACCACCATTCCAAGCACACAGCAAGGACGCTAGGCAATGCCAAACTCAGCACTGTTTTCCACCCCTGAAAAGGCGAAAGAAATGTCAAACCGTTCCAAGGTTTGACTTCTATCTTGGAGAAAAGGAGATAAACCAGGATGCAGAGATCCAAGTTTATGGTGTTACAAGCTGAAGCCAAGGCAACCCCTTTCACCCCCAAGTTCAAATATATGACAAGAAAGTAGTTAATCGGAAGGTGGAAGCCTAAGCACACCATAGTGGCAATAGTTAATGGTTTCGTTATGCATTGTGTCCTGAGGAAAGACCTTAATGGGTGGAGGTGAACCTGAGCCATAAGCTCGGGAATTGAGAATCTCAAGTATATCTTACCGACTTCTGTGATATCTTGGTCCTGACCTAGAAGCAAGAGGATAGGTTCCATATTGAGCCAAAGGAGCGAAATGCCAAGGGCCGCTAGGAGGAGTAGGCAGAGAGTTCTTTGGAAAGTCTGACTTATGACGGTCAGTTTCTTGGCTCCATAAGCTTGACAACAGATGGGTTCCATCCCCATGCTGAGGCCCTTTATGACAGAGAATCCTGTGACATTGGCAAAGCTGATAGCCAAGGAACCTCCAGCTAGTTGAGCATTCCCTAGATGTCCTAGAAACAGCATCGAGATCACAGACTTCGAGTGCAGCAACAGGGTCATCGTAGTTACTGGACACACAATCTTCCCCAGAGATCTCAGATCCTCTGCCACCTGCATTGATTTATAATAAGTTCAGGAAATTATCTCATAATCGCATAACTTGCGGTGTTAAAAGATTTTTTTGAACTGTTAAGGTAACTTGTCTTAAAAAATTTTGGGTCATACACTCAGGGTTGAGCATTGTCGTATATTTGTGTATTCGACTTCTTTGTGCATAAACATGAGATTATCTACTTCTAAATCTTCCATTATTGATGCTGTTACAACGAGCATTATTGTACTGGAATCGAAGCACATCCGACCTGAACCCGACATTGTGTTCAAATGGGGGAGAATATGAATCAATGCTTAGTACTATAATTTTAGTATTTTCACTATTTGAATTCTTGTAGAGATAGTTTTGTTTATTGTTGTTGGAGAAGATGAGCATCTTACCCAGAAAAATGTTAATCAATCAATTGATAGTGCGACGCTGACATGGCAAACTTCAGTTTTCCAATTAAAAATAGTGCAACCCAATCAAAGTCTCCAGAAGTCCAGCTTAATGAGGGGCAAAGGAGCATATACTAAATCACGTGCTTTAGGCCTGTTGTTTAATAACATGCTGAGAAATGCTACTGATTTGATCACCGAACAAAATTATCACTTCCATTGTTATTATATATTAATAAGTTATATGTATGTTTTCTATCCTTAAATGGAAAAAGAAAGGAAAAGAAAACAGCAACGGACTGTTTTTGAGCACTAAAGTGGTACACATGAATTGTAATGTCTCAGCTAAATCAACTCATGCAACAGTAACGTTGAAATAAAAACTCATGTACATCAATGTTGAGATGGCAGTTAGTAGTTACTACGGAACAGCCCCAAACGGGAAAAAAAAAAAGGAAGAGAAAAGATTAATCGTTTAGGCCCTGTTCTTTTCGTTGGGAAATTGACGCACCCCACATCCGTCCATTTCTTCCCTCCTCTTCCTACTCTTTCTCACACTTAAAAAAAAATACCACTCTTTCCCACATTCACCAACTCTTTCCCATATCTACATAAAACAACCATTTCTCATATTTGAAATTTTTTTATAATTTACGTAATTGTGTGTACGAATAATCTGATAGCAATTATGAGCAGTTTTAATTTTTCGGATGTTATGGAACAGTTTTAGTTTTTTTCCTTTTCATTAATTTTTTATTTTTTTTTAATTTTTTTTTTAATTTTTAATTTTTCAATTTTTAAATTTTAAATTTTTTTGTATTTATTTTTAATTTTTAATTTTTAATTTTTAATTTTTTAATTTTTTAATTTTTAATTTTTAATTTTTTAATTTTTTTGTATTTATTTTTTAAAAAAAAATTAAATTATAAATTTTTTTTTTGTATTTTTTTGTATTTTGTATTTTTTTATTTCAGAAAAACAACCAACGGAAAATTCCAAAAAAATAAAAAATAAAAAAATTTATACAAAAATAAAAACTAAATACAAAAAAATATATAAATTAAAACAAAAAAATTTAAGAAAATTAAAATGAAAATAAAAATAAAAATAATTAAAAAATTTTAAAATTAGAATTAAAAAATTAAAATTTAAAAAATTTAAAAATTTAAAAAATTAAAAATTAAAATTAAAAGTGGAAATATAAAAAAATAAAAAAACAAAAAATAAAAAATAAAAAATAAAAAAAATAGAAAAATAAAAAAATAAAAAAACAAAAAAAATAAAAAAAATAAAAAATAAAATAAAAAAAGAAAACAAGAAAGAAAAATTAAAAATTAAAAATTAAAAATTAAAAAAAAATAAATAAAAAAATAAATAAAAAAATAAAAAAATAAAAAAATAAAAAATAAAAAAATAAAAAATACAAAATACAAAATAAAAAATAAAAAATACAAATACAAATAAAAAAACACAAAAATAAAAAATAAACAAAATAAAACAGAACAAAACAGAATAAACGAAAATAAAAAAATTTCATCATTATTAATTACTATCACAATAAAATTGTTACATTATAAAACAAAAAAAAATTTAATAATTAATACTTCAACTTCATTCAACTACATTCAACTTTCACCCACACTCACCCACTTTTTCCCACACTTAAAAAAAAAAACCACACTCACCCACTCCTTCCCCTTCTTTCCCACAATCACTCATTCCACACCCTTCATTTCCTACTGAAAAGAACAGGGCCTTAGTAGATGATCATACGGCTTTGCCATTCAAGCTTGAAGGTCATTCCCATCTCTCGTAAACAAAAGTCTCATTAACCGTGGTTATTTTTTAGAGGGAGTACAAAAGTCAGTGTGGTAAATTTACATCTATAAAGAAAGGTGTAATTAGATATTGGGCTTGATGTACCCATAGATTCAATATTTACTCTACACTTGACTCACTTATAATTTGTGTAAAAGTAGATGTCAAGTTTTATTTTAACAAAACTCTAAATGTTTTACAGCAACCTTAAAATCTTTATCAGCTATATTTGGTTATAATTATTTTTTTAAAAGTTATTTTAAAAGTTGTAAAGTAGTTCATTAAGGGGTCCCATTGTTTATAAAGAAACTTTGCTCGGGGTAGGAATCGTGAAGAAAGGGAGAATAATATTTTTTTGGATGGAAGAAGATGAGGTTAAGGATAAATAAAACAGTATATTATATTATATTATATTATATTATATTTTTGGTATTTCTAATAATTTCCAGAACATATGTCAGAAATTAAGCCAAATTCAACACAGCTTAGTTAATTGAAGAGAGCTAGGAGACAGATTACCAGCTCTGAAATGGAGAGTCCAAAAAGAAAATAATTAATGTAAAGAAATGGTACGGAAAATAATATAAAGAAATTAAAGAGCATCAGTTCCATAATGTGACCACTATCACTTAAAGATGAAACCTCATTTACATTCACATTTACATTTACGTTTTGCCTGTTTTTCCTGATTGATGCGAAATAAGCATTAGGCATTTTCATCTACGTTTTCTTTCTAAGTCAAATTTACAAACCACCCCGCCCCCCTTCCCTTTTATCTCTCTTGCTTGTAATCTTGATTTAAGAAAACGGTGGTAACCGGGGATAATAAGTTACCAATATTAAACATCATCTCACTGTTATTAATGGGATGAAAGGGAAATCAACTTGCTGTCCCCTACTTGCATGTAGGCCTAAAGTTGTTTCATAATTCACATACAAAAATAAAATAAATAGAAAAAGCAACAACCCTTCCAAAACAAAGCAAAATTTTTTTAAAAAAGGAAGAAAATTCCTTCCATAATGCAAAATTAAAAACAAAAAAGGCTTGCTATGAAAAAGCCAACATAAAGTTCTGAATTTTCAACAAATTAAAGCATCAAGATTTGATATTAAAATTGTAGATTGGTTGTTAGACTTGGCAAAACTGACCCGAAATTCGAACCGAACAACCCGGACTTATACTCAACCCGATATTTGAAATATGCTTACCCGATACCTGAACCAATCCGAACAGAACACTACCCGACTCGAAATCTTCTACAAAGTTGTTTGTTTTGGTATGATAAGCGTATTTAACAAAGAAGTGAACCATACCCGATCAAACCGAAGCGACCCGAAATGTCACTTAACCCAAACATGGCCCGACCCGTACCAGAAACGAATGACCCATTTGTCAGGCCTATTTGTTGTTATATCAAAGTTGGAGCTATTCACATTGGAATTCAATATGCTCTACCATTTATTCAAAATGTACATCAAAATGGATTATCATTACTTCTTGATTTTTGTGAAGGAACATAGGATAGACCCTAGATTTTTAAAATTAATCGTCTGAAAATTTGATAAGTTAAATTAACCGACAACTATAAGTACTCTTGAAAATTTCCACTAAATTTGTAAAATTCATTCCCGAAATTTTCATCACTTAAATCAATGGACATTTATGACTGTTGAAAACTGTAACACTCGTAAGACTACATTGAACAAGGAAAAAAACATGGAAAAAAAAAAGAAAAGAATTAAGAGGTATGAAGATGTTATTTTATTTTTTTTACCTCTTTCAAAGGAAGACGATGACGAATGCCATGAAAGAGACCTCCTTTGCTGTTACTACTTGTTCTTGCTCCTTCTTTTTCTTCTTCTTCAAGAATGGGGTGATAACATTCTTCTTGTTCTTCTTGACCCGTTTGGATTAGCGGGTCACTATCCATATTTGCTCCGGATTCATTTGCCGGGCACATTGTGATGAATGAAATCACAAACTTAAGTGCACCCACAACTCCCCAAATCCTAATTCGCCGACCAAACACTGCTTCATTACACACTCTCCTTCAAACCCCCAAACAAGGACAAAAAAGATACTTTTTTTGTCCTCTGTAGAGAGAGAAAGAGAAAGAGAGAGAGAGACAGAAAGAGAGAGAGAGAGAGAGAGAGAGAGATAGCAAGAGTCTTTGACAGACAGAGGATACGAAAATGGGAATGAAGGTTGAAGAAACAGAGGAAGAGTAAATATAGTGTATGGGTTATATCAATATGTATGCGTACAAGATACTAAGAGTACTTAATTAGGTAGTCAAACAAATAACATAAAAATGGATGTGATTAAATGCTGGATTATGAGTTTTAATTGTTGCGAATAAATAGGATACAAACCTTAATATGAGCTGGAAGGATCTTGTTTCCTGGGTCTTGGTCTAGGGATGATATGAACAACCGAAGAGGTGGTAGTACTTAATGTTGTTTTCTTCGGCACTATCGGCTTTTACAAAGAGTTCAGAGCTAGAAGAGAGCAGACAGAAGAGAGTTTTTAAGCTTCGAGAGAGAAACGGAGTCCCCCCCTCTTCCCACTTATGTCTTGGAAGTGTGTAACATATCCACCAAGCACAGGTTTCAATTGACTTATATAATGCCTTTACAAAAAGTTCTATATATACTACTCCTTGTAAAGCAAATGTATGTTTGACGGCAAGTTTAAACTCAGAGTTAAAAATCTATATATACATAT
>JACYFF010019584.1:22431879-22501879 GCA_017589665.1 Selenicereus undatus
CTAGGAGTTTTTGGGGAATGCCAGGATGTTGAGGCAATTGCACGCAATTTCTCACTAGCTTGGAAATTTTCTGTGTGCAGCTTTGTCCTTGAAAGGGCCAGTGCTATATATTTTTCGTCTCTTTGAGAGTGCCACGCTACTTTAGATAAGCAACGAGGGACCATTGCCCATAACAATCTTCTTCACTTGGATGGAGATTTTTCTAAGTTAAGGGGTTTCGTTATTTCCACAGAAAGTGTTTTAAAATCATTTCTCAAAAGTTAAATGACAGCAAGTTTCATGTATGATTGCTTTAGATTTTTCTTCATTAGGATTATTATTCGAGCAGTTAATTTAGCGAAAGCAAAATATAGCATATGATGACAAACAAATCGAGAAAAATAAAACAAGATCAAAGACAAAATTGGAGACAAGATTTTGACGTAGAAAACCTAAGTGAGAAAAGCCACTGACGGCGATGATAAAAACAAATCCATTAATTAAGAGAGAGTATAGCGAACGAACTCAACGAAAGAGATCAACTAGAGAAAGATAGCAATTCACACACAAACTCTCACCAAAACTATCCTCTCACCCACAGAGAATATCTCTCAAATTTTTCGCATACAAAAGGTGAAGAAAAACCTCAATAAATAGAGTGAAAACCCTACATACAACCTGCCTAAATTTAGTCCCCGAAACCCTAAAAAATATCTTGATCATTGATCTTGCCAATTGGGCTCCAAGCATGCACCTCACAAAAAGGAAACTAAGGTTAGCAAGGAATTTTGGACCACAACAAACAATCACTACCTTAGACTAAAATCCATCAATAACACTCATTATCACCTCTGAACCCCAAAGGGTAGAGCCCCTAAGGGCAATCAAAAGATCAGATCACCCACTAAGCCGAAGTACCCCTTGGACTTAGGTAAAGGAACTGACTTGACCAAACCTTTCTTCCTCACATGATCTAGCCATACATGAAACAGATGGGCAAAACCATTATCAGAAGTGGTAATCGAAATGATTGTAGAACCTAAGCACCCCGTTGTAGCAGAATGCTATAAAACATAGAGGCCTCTGTGACTCAAGCCCTTCAACAAGGCTCGATCACCTTTATGCACCTTTAGAACTCCTCTATCAGTTGGATACCCAAATTCTTTGGCTTCAAGAGCACCCAAAGAAATCATATTGTGATTCAAATTAGGAACATGCTGAGCTTTAGTTAATGCCCTGACAACACCACCATGAGTCTTGATCTAAATAGTACCAATTTCAACAACCTTACATGGAGCATCATTGCCCATATTGGCAACACCAAAATCAACAAGGTCATATGTAGAAAACAAATTCTTGTGAGGACATATATGATAAGTACATCCAAAATCTAAGACACATTCAAATGCACTCTTCTTTTCATGAGAAGCAGCAAGCAAAACATCACCATTTGACTCTATTTCAGCAAGGGCTACTTCATAGGAAATATGAGATTTTTCCTCTTTCTCCTTCTTAAATTTTAATTTAAGATACTTAGATATTCTCTGCCCCGGTTTATGACAATAATAACATGGACCCTCAAACTTACACTCTTTTTCCCAAAGCCACCCCTAATGAACAAGCCTTCGGCTTTATCATCTTGTTGCACTTCAAAGTCAATTTTCTCTTTGGACAACAAGATAGACTTGACAGTCCCATAACGTAGAACTTTAGTAATGCTTATAGTAAAAGTGCTTATATGAAGGTGAGAAACAACCAACAATATGACTTTATCCTCATCTGCAAACTCAACTTCCAAATTCTCCAAATCTAGAAGAACATAATTGAATTCATTAACATAAGGTTGAATAGGAGTACCTCTAGCCATGCGTATCATATACAAATGCTCCTTGAGATGAATTTTATTGACAAGACTTTTAGTCATGTAAAGTTGTTCTAACTTTAGCCAAAGATCCGCAGTAGTAGTACAATGAACAACCTCATGAAGAACTTGATTCTTAAGACAAAGTTGAATTTCCATAAGAGCTTTTTCATAAATCTCTTCCTACTTGATATGGAGTTTATTAGTTTTAAAAAACCGACTTATTCGCAAGTGCACAAGATGATTGTAGCCAAGCAAGTATTCCAAGGTTGTGTCTGATGGAAAACAAAAGTGACTCTTACTTTTCTCAACTAGTTAAGAGAATTACTGAGGAGATTAACAACAATAACAACAATAAAGAAAATAAAATGGGAATAAGAGAGACCATGCTAATCAATACGCAAAGAGAGATCAATTTAGAGAGATAACAGGATTTCAATTTCACGAAAACTCTTAATATTGACTTCAATTGGGGTTTAATGTATCTCTTCAAAACTCTTAAGCTACAAGCTTATGGCCAATAGAATAATAAAATGAATTATAGTTATTAATAAACAAACTAAACTAGTAGTTAGTGTGAATTATTTAATTTAGATATAATTCATCTAATTTCTGGTCTTGTTTAGTTAACCAATAACCAAAATTTTAAATGTGATTGCGTAATTATTATATTAGCCAACAATGTCTAATATCAATAAATGAGATAGCAAGTTAATCAATTGTAAAAACATGTATAAATAATCAAAATAAATTGCATAATAAATTAAAAGCAATTAAATAACTCAAATTTATGCAATAAAAAGAGACAATAATATTAACCCCAAAAGAAATTTAGTAAGAACAACACAATAAATCAAGGATCCATCTCAATCCTAGATTAACAACCTAGCTGACCATAGGTAGAGAAAATACTATTGAAATTAGACAAGTTATATTTCAATTGATGGTATATTTCAATCCCTATAACCAAACTTTGATGTTATTGTTACAAAATACTTGCACAATGAAAGATCAAACGCTCTCTAAGTAAGCTCACAAATGAGATGAAAGAAAAAAAAAAGCCAAAATAGCTTTTTTTTCGCCTAATTCTCTCAAGTCACACAATTTTGCTTGGAACAATCTCTCTCTAATTAATGACAATTGGAGGAAAAGAAGTGAAAATTGAAGAATGAAATAAATGATTGATGATGAATTGATGCCCCTTGCTTTATCTATAGTGAAGTTCACCCCTTTTCCTCTTTTTTATATGGTGATTATTTATCACCACAATGCTTGCCTACAAATAAGCAAAATCGACTTCTCCTACAAATCAACAAAATCGACTTCTTCTCTACCAAAAAAATATTCCATCATCAACTTCTTTTTACTAGAAGTGCTAAAATCACTCAAGGCCACATAAAAATGAAGAAGAAGGATGGGGTGCACATTAATTTTGTGGTTGGGCTGTTGCTCATTGTTGTGTGCCAGACTCGGCTACTGGGCCCAGGTCGAAAAAGCCGATACAGTGGAGAGAAGGAAGAGGGAGCAAGAAAGAGATAAGGGAGATTGGTGGGCTCAAGCACTGGGTCGTTGGAGTGCTAAAACAGGCGCATTTTATGTAGAGAGTGAGAGAGAGATATGCTGGTGCTAACAGGTGGATCGCGGCTGATCTTGGAAGAAGACAGGCTCAGCTCAGGCTGGTTGAGAGATGAGGAGAGCACTGGGCTACTTGGTAGAATAGGCCCATGCGGGTAGAGAGACCAGGAGAGAGATGTGGGGGAGCTAGGTTTGAGTGCTGGAGAGTGGCTGTGGTTGAGAGAGAACAGCCCCAACCGGGCTAGGTAGCCTTGGAAGAGAGAGAGAGAGAGAAGGCTGATTTGCTTTGCTCCGCTAGGCCAGACTTAGCAGTATGCACTAGGCTTAATTTGTGCAAAAAACTAGGCCAACTATTGTAAAACAGCCCAATGAGTTGGCTCTTTGACAAATCATGCCAAAATTCTAGATCACTTCATCTTCATTGGACTAAGCACATGCTTGACTTTGTATCTCGTTCCTACCTTTAAAAACATAAAATATGCATTATTTTTACTTGAAAATACTGCCCAAAAGACTTCAAAAATAGGTAGAATTGAGAAAAATCACTCATAAAAATATGAGTTATCACTACTCCTTTGTCATAGAGGTGGACTTAGATCCTATTGTCTTCTTCAATCTGTCCTGTGTGAGTACATCTCTCATCTTGACCCTCCATAAGTTGAAACTAATCTTATCATCAAATTTCTCGATATCAAATTTTGTGACAGTAGTCATCCCATAACCAAAGTTCTAATACCAATTATTAGGGTTAGTATCTGAGCAATTAATTTTGCAGAAATGAAATATGGGATGATAAACAAGTCGAGAAAAATAAAACAAGATCAAAGACAAAATAAGAGATGAGATTTTAACGTGGAAAACCCAAATGGGAAAAACAATTGGCAGCAACAAGCAAAACAAATTTACTAATTGAGAAAGATTATAAGGAACGATCTCAACCCAAGAGATCCAGTAAAGAGTGGGCAAGTCACATGCATAAATTCTCACTAAAACTCTCCTCTCACCACATTGCGATAATTCTCAAATTTTTTTGGCATACAATAGGTGAAGAAAAGTCCTCAATCAACATAATGAAAAACCTAGATACAACTTTCCTAAACCTAGCTCTCAAAAATCCTAAAAAAGACCTCGACCATTGATCTTGTCTTGAGCCCCAAGCATACACCTCATAAAAAGGAAGTTAGGGATAGCAAGAAATTTTGAGTCACACCCAACATCCCCCTTAGTGTACTTGTATCATGATATGATGGATAACATCATGAAATTTTGGAGGAATACAACTTTACAATAGATATTTCAAGATAATATTTCTCTCGTATTAAATTACCATATTGAATCTACACAAATAATAGTGCGCACTTGGTGTAAGGAGTAGCATAGCCCTCTAACCTTTGTTTGAATAACTATATAATGAAATTCTTATTTTCTCTCATTATAAGATATTGATTATCTGCATATACATCGTGTTTTACATACCCTGTTGTAGAGACTATTGCTATTGAACTCAAATTTGCATAGTTAGTCATATAAATGTTCCATAAGCCATTTAAATGTTCCATAAACCAAATATGAATATTAAGCCAACCGAGCATTCCAAGCTTAAAATGTTGATATCTAACTACTATGTGCCTGTGGATAGCAATGCATTCCCATAGCCATCCAAGTGTCTACGACTGGGGACAAGTTTAGGTTGTTGAGACTAGCTCCTACAAATATTCCCATAGCAATGCACTGTGTACTTGTGCCTACGGGATCATTAGTCCTAAAAACTGCCCAAATTCTCATAGAAAAATTTTCAAAATTTTTAAGGTGGACAATCAACCAATGTTTATACTCGATGAAAGAATAAAGTGTTTATAACCTGTCAGTATCAAACAACACGAAATGTTCATAGCTAGAAAGTTTTCATTCAACCAGTTCTGAGTCTTTATATTTATTCAAAAAAAAAAGAACGTTATACTTATAATATACATACACTCTACAATAAGAGGTCCATAGCTAGCTAACAAAATTGTCATTGCTGGAAATTAGAGGTTACGTTGATTGCGAAAACTTGCTTGCCCAGTTCTTACGCCTGCTTGATTGCTACACACCATTTGGTGGCTACCAGAGTCATCAAGTAGTCACGCTCAAAATACGAATCCTCACAGATGGCTAGCTTATGTGAGGGAGAGGGCGGATAGTGGATTAGTTCTAGGGAATGCTTCTTGGTTGCTACTGTGCATCATTCCTTGATCTACACCTTCTTTTTATAGTGGCACAAAGTCTCAAACAAAATTAAGGACTTTAATGGCTTATTATTACTGATTAATACAGAATTAGTCTCTTTTGTAATAGCTGAATCAATTATGAGATTTATAAGCCATTATTATGACCATTACTAGTCAACTGCTCCCCCTCGGTCACGAAGGCCACGATTCTCGTATCTCCTTGCCTACAAATTTTCCTCATGCTTCATACTAGGAATGGAACGTGCGATAAAAAAAAAATAGTGTTATATCAAGTCACCATCTAACTAATATAACACTTTTACAAAATATCAATACCCTGAATCATTCTAAAACACATCCCCAATGGTGTATAATATCCTTTTATGCCTGATATATCAATTGATTATATATTGAATATAATCGCTCGAGCTTGATATGGTGATGGAAAAATTATTCTTCCTTAGACAATTAAAATAATCCATCTTAGTATAACTGATTTCCTAATGTGCCATGTTGGATCGTATACATCTTGGCCCTGGAAAAACACATTAAAGTAGCAACATCATACTTTGACTTCATATTATAACTCTAAATCAAAGAGTTGTCAATGAGGGTTACACAATGACAAGGAAAGGGAACTCGCTTGTCACTCATCAAATAGGTCGACATTTAGCACTCACATTATGAGGATGTGTCATGGCATAGCTCCCACTAAGTTAGGCATGTCACTCTTCTACACCATGCGAAATGTAAGTCTGCCTTTTACCTAGAAACTAACCTAAGTTACTAGACTAGCATACCCAATGTTAATCTCAGCAGTCAAGATTCGGTTATAAGGCTTCGATATGAAAACTTATTTCATATTCAACTCCGTCGAGTCTTATCTTAGTCTTACTAAGGTGACTATTCTTTTATTCATACACAACTAGTATGAGTAATCAATGTTACACACTTAGTGCCAATATGATTTAATCTCATCCTGCTTACTACTCATGCGTCAGGGCAATTGCCTATATGACTAGGCCAATCAGAAGCCTGGTGACATTACAATGTGCCTTATAATGTACATGCATATTTATGAATATTTAAAAAGAAACATCATCTTTTATTTCATAAATGCTCAATATAAGGATAAACATGTCCATCATACACTTAGATACACCCAAAAACTAAGTCCTACATAGACCTAGGCTTATCACATGAGCTTTAAAAGCGTCTCTAGGAACAAGCTTAGTTAAAGGATCATCTATTATCATACTTGTAGATATATACTTAACCACAACTTCTTTCTCTTTTATGGCGTTTTGAACAAAATGATAGCGCCTCGTAATATGCTTGGTCTTCCTATGGAACTTTGGATCCTTAGCAACTGGATAACAACAGTATTGTCGCACATTATTTCTACAGGATCATCAACTTTAGCAGTGAGATTGAGATCCTGAGGGAAACACCTTAGGTATATTGTCTCCTGATTGGCAAGGCAACAAGCAACATACTGTGCTTCTATAGTCGAAAGTGCTATGCAATCTTTTTTTTACTACACCAAGACATGGCTCCTCGCCTAGGGTGAACACGTATCCTGAGGTAAACCTGGATTCATCCAGATCATCGCCCCAATCAGCATCCAAATATCCTCTTTATTTAAGGTCTCCACCTTGAAAAGGACTAGACCACTTGTACATCATAGGTACCGAAAGATTCTCTTGACAGTTTGCCAATGAGCAGGCCCTGGGTTGCTTTGGTAATTGCTTATCAAACCAATCGCAAAGCAAATGTCTAGCCATGTACAGAACATGACATACATTAAGCTCCCCACTACACTTGCATAAGGAACATAGCGCATTCTGTCATTCTCTTTGTCTGATTTAGGGTTCTGATTGAGACTTAAAGTTAGAACCCTTTCAACTGGACTATCCACGGGTTTTGCATAATGCATTCGAAAACATTCCAAGATTTTATTAATGTATGCATCTTGACTCAAACCAAGAAGCTTCTTGGAATGACTTCGAGTTATTTCTACACTTAGGACATACCTAGTCTCACCTATATCCTTCATCTCGAAGACGGAGGATAACCACTGCTTAGTGGTTTGGATCATCTCCATTTTGTTTCCAGCGAACAGTATGTCCTCAACATACAAAGCAAGAAACATACCCCTTTGTAGTTTTCTTAACGCACACACAATGATCTTTATATACCATATTTAAGTCAAAAGAGATAATGACTTCATGGAATCTGAAATACCACGCTTTAGAAGACTGCTTGAGACCATAAATAAATCTTTTAAAAAGAAAAACTTTGTCCTCTTGACCTTTTGATACAAAGCCAATAGGTTGATCTATGTAGATCTCTTCTTCGAGATTTCCATTAAGTAAAGTAGTCTTTATGTTGATTTGGAATAATTCTAAATTCAAATGGGCAACTAGGGCTAGAAGTAGGCGAATAGAGGCAATTCTCACCACAGGAGAAAAAGTCTCTTCATAGTCTACCCCCTTAATTTAGGTAAACCCTTTCGCCACTAAATGAGCCTTAAACTTATCAATTGATCCATCAATCCGACGTTTTATCTTGAAAACCCACTTATTTCCGATCGATTTACGTCGGGGAGGAAGAAAGTTCCCAAACCTTGTTTCTCTCCATAGAGTCCATTTCATCCCTTATGGCTTCCATCCACTCTTTATGGTTTGGTGAATCAATAGCCTCTTGAAAAGAGGTAGGCTCTTCTATTTCTAAAAGAGTGCACAAGAATATCTCCTCTTCGACGTGAAAATATCCTCGAGGAATTCTTCCACGCTCACTCTTTCAGAGTGGGGGACCTATGCTGGTTTGTCCCACTGAGGTACTCATCTCCCTATCTCTAAGAGGTATAGAATTCCCAACTGGTGGAGAATCACCCCTACTATCCTGAACAAGTTGACTAACCTCATATTCATGAATTGGAGAGTGAGGATGAACCTCATTATCAGGTTGATTCTCTTGGGTAACAAACAACTCATAATATCTTCTAACCAATGAAATAGCACTGTCCTCGGTGACACGGTGAGTGTTTAGATTCTCCCTTTCACCCAGAAATAGCTTATCATCTAGCGATAACTCATACAATGCTATGTCCTTTTTTATTTCACCAATGCTTGGGGACTCATATGCAAGATACTCAACATTATGTAAATCTACTTCTGTCATACCGCCATTAGGGTGTTCACCATACATAACATATCCCTTGGAATGTTCGAGGTACCGTATGAATATCATTTTGGTGGCCCTTGGAGCAAGTTTTCCATGTTTGTGAGTTGGGTTGTGTACATAACCAGCTAAACCCCATGGGTGTAAATGTTCCAAGGAGGGCTTTCTAGCATGCCATAACTCATATGGAGTGGCAGACACGCTCTTGCTTGGCATACAAAAAACTAATTAGGAGATTCGCATATGCCATCATTGACCTGACCATGTCAAACAATGTTCGATTCCTACGCTCTGCCATACCATTTTGTTGTGGGGTGCCAGGAATCGTGAGTTGTCTTTGCATATCCTTTTCCTCACAAAACTCTTTGAACATATGTGAAAGGTATTCGCGACCATGATCAGTTCGAAGAGTCTTAACTCTTCATTTTAACTGGCTCTTAACCTCAACTACAAAGCATTTGAACACATCAAGTGCTTCGTAATGATGTGATAATAGGTACACATACCCATATCTAGAATAATCATCTATGAAAGTGAGGAAATAGAAAGCCTCATGACGGGCTTTCACATTCATGGGTCAACAAATGTCAGAGTGAATAAGCTCTAGAGGATTTGATGCCGTTGAAGCCTTACCAAAAGGCTTCGCGGCCACCTTGCCAGCTAGATATGACTCACATCTAGGCAACTTAACCTTTGTGAGTTGGTTTAAAAGATCTTCTTTAGCTAGCCTGCTCATCCTATCTTAGCTAATATGGCCAAGTCTAGCATGCCACTTAATTGATTCTAAATCAGAATCAAAATATGAGACAAAGACTGAATGAGAATTTTTATAACAAACATCTAAATCAAGTACAAGAAAATCATTCTTTAAAGTAGCGTAGCCAAGCACATTGCCACCATACAAAATATCCAAATCATCAAGACAAGAACTAAAACCAAAACCAAACTTCATTAAAGAAACTAAACACAAAAGGCAAACTCACACTCCAGGTGCGTATAGAGCATCAAACAGGAGTAACTTATTCCCTCCTCACAATGTGAGCTAGTACATTCCGACACCTAGAACGTTTTCTTCATTGTCGTTTCCCAACACGATAGATTGTGAACCCACTGGGTAGCAGTAAAAGTCCACGAAGCCAGCTCTATTTTGAATTATATGTTTGCTTGCTCTCATATCTACAATCCAATTAGGAAAAGAATTAGCAGCTAATGCATGTGAACATACATATAATATAAGAGAATAAGTGGAGAAAGGTATCTCTTGAGACTCAGGACACTCCCAAACATAATGACCTTTCTTGCCACAATTATAGCACTTCAAACGCGCTATATTTTTCTCTCCACTACTTTTGGCCTTTTGCTTCTTAGCAAACCCAGTCGTCAGCCTACCTCTCCGAGGGGGGCGTGAACCTTTCTTAGCCTGCCGACCTCGATTGTTCTTATTGCCTCTGGGACTATTTCCCTTGGCAACAAGAGCTACATTAGGAGTACTAAAGACTTTTAGGCACTCTTCTTCCATTTCTAGGTGGCTTTGGATCTCAGCGAAGGTCTTTAAATGCTCAGAATGAGTTAAGGCCAACTTCACATGATTCTAATGCTCAGGTTCATTAGGGAAAGCTTGAATCACAATTAGGGCTCTCTCCCCCTCAGAAACTTCTTTACTAGCAGCCTTGAGATGATGAATCATGGCACTCATGATTCATAAATGCTCAGCCATGGTATGAATGTAATACATTTTGTACTAAATCCATTTCAATTGCAAGGTACAAAGCCTTGTCTCGAATGTCTGTCCAAAATAGATTTTGAGTTGGTCTCACATGTCCTTAGCTGTGGGACACATATCAAATTCTCCAATTAGATCATTGTGCATGCAGAACAACATGGTAAAGAATGCCCTCCAATCCTTCTTGGACCTGTCGTCATAGGCCTTCAAGCTTTCTTGATACTACATAGTAGTAGTATCAATTGACTTGCCATCTTTGTCCTTATCAGATGATGAAAACTTGGCTACCGTCAAGTGTTCCAACAAGTCTCTTTTGTTCAGAAGATACCAAATCTTCCATTTCCACATGCCATAGTGAGTCCCATCTAACTTCTCACTAGTGGATAATTTACTGATCATTGCATTGTTAGTTGCCATATCTACAAGTATAAAAAGATGGACATAAGGCACATTTGTCTAACTAATTAAATTATGAAGAACTTCATTATTCATGTTATATGATCAAAAATTTCGCTAGGCTCACAATCATTTAATACAATCATGAACTAGAAGTTTAAATAATTTAGTTACCTTATTTCCATGAAACCTCATTCATAAAAAGGGGCAGCTCAGTGCACAAGCATTGCGCAGGGTCCGGGGAAGGGCCTCACCCCAAGGGATGAACTGTATGTAACCTAACCTCACTTTATCAATGACTGATTCCAAGGCTTGAACCCGTGACCTTTTGGTCACATGGAGACAACCTTACCGTTGCTCCAAGTCTCCCCTTCATAAAAACTCATTCATATAGGTCACATTTAATATTTGTTTAAAATATCAAATAGATATTTGTTCTAACCATGTAAAGCTAATTTACATTATAATTATATACTCATTCATATGGTTCACATTTAAAACGTTAAACAAATTAACATTTATTTAAAATCTCACATAGATATTTGTTCAAACCATGTAAAGCTAATTCACATTATAATTATATACTTAAAGTTATACATATATATACAACTAATCCATATTGCATCATAGATAGTTAACTTAACACCATATCACGTTGTTTGAAATATAAAACAAATCTATATGTCAAATGAGCATATGGTAATAGATATTTTTACATTAAATGTATTAATGTTACAATACCAAGTTCATCCATTCAAAATCAAAACTAATTTGAAATTATAATTCATATTAAGAATTAATAATATGCCTCAATTTATTTGGATTTGTACATACCAAATTAATCTAGAAATGATTAATAAGCCCAAATAATAACATGCACAAATTTAAAAAATTAACCGACATAAGAACTAAAAAAAAGGGTCTCTTTTAATAACCAAGAACCCCCATTTTTTCGGCCTCTTCAGTCTAGATTCTCTCTCTCTCTCTCTCTCTCTCTCTCTCTGCATTGAAGCATCACCTTTCTGCTCTCTTAACCTACGATAACTCCCCTCTCTTTCTACTCTCGGTCACAGCCCACAACTGAGACAACCAACCCACTTTGGCCCCAAGTTGATGTCTTCTCCGTGGCTAGCTTGAAAAGCCGCCGGGAAAACTCACCACGCAACCCAGATGATGATAACCACCCCCTTTACCTACGCCTAAAAAGCCCCCCGGGCATTATCTACTCATCCTACGACAAAACACAATAGATCGTGTAGATTGGCCACCGACAAAGCACCAAGGGTCATCCATTCGCTGATCACGCCACCTCCGTGGCAGCGCGTGACGTACACACATGACTTCTATGGTGTAATTAAGGTGGTTTTTTTTGGCGCCGGAAATGAGTAGATCGGCAGGGTTTAAGGACAGTGAGAGGAAGCAAACACCAAAAATAGTTTTCATCGGTGGCGCGTGACCCTCCCAGCGGTGCTGATGGGTTTCAGGTAAGATTTGCCTTCCTTTTACCTATTTTTTATTTGTTTGGTCTGTGGGTTGTGAAGACAGTAGAAGGTCTGAGGGGGGTTTATCATCTAGATGTAGGGTCTTGGTTTTCTTTTTATGCATATGAAAGCATTGTCAGTCTCAAAACATGAATTTTAGGGGCATGTCTATTTCAACTTAATATCAGAATAGCATAATCTCTTGATTGATTCAATTCACACAGAAACTTATTAGAATTTTCTAGCATAGCCATTTGAGGCATTTTAATTCTAGCAGATTCACACAGAACAACATTATTGAAATTTAGCATACTAGCATATATGAATTTGAACTCGATTTATGCATAACGTTATGTCCATTAATCACATAGATTATCAATTCATTTACCAGATTAGCATAAGTGCATATAAACCGAGATTCATGCCATTTTATCATATAGATCGGGGCTAGCATCAAATAGGCTTAGCTCTGATATCACTGTTGGAAATTGGAGGTTGTCTCGATTGCGTAAACTTGCTTGCCAAGATCTTATGTCTGCCTGATTCCTATCCACGATTTGGTGGCTACTAGAGTCACCAAGTAGTCACACTTAAAATACGAACCTTCACAGATGGCTAGGCTATGTGAGGAAGAGGCTAGAGAGTGGATTAGATCTAGGGAATGATTCTTGCTTGTTGTTGTGTATCATTCCTCGATCCACACCTCCTTTTTATAGTGGCACATAGCCTCAAACAGAATCAAGGAATTTAATGGCTGATTATTTACTGATTAATACAGAATTAATCTTTTTTGTAACAGCTGAATCAATTATGAGATTTATGAGCCATTATTGTGACCGTTATTAGTCAACAGTCTAGCTTCGTTACACTCCTGTAGTGGTGCCATTTGATCTCGAGTTTGCCATACCAAGTCACTGCATAATGTCTATTTGGGCCATGTCAATGCCAAATTGCCAATGTAGTGTTAATGCCAACAGTATTGCTGGTCTACCGTATGTACTCTGGTGCTCGTACGCTACTTTTGTGCTCATATGATTAATATAATGTCTGAAACCTTTAGCTAATGCGCTATCAAATTGGAGTGTCCCATTCGGATCCAATTATCTATCTAATGTTACATACGTCACTTAATATATATCACCATTAATTAACGAAATAATTAACCATAAGCAAGATTTTGATATGCAAATATATATATATATATATATATATATATATATATATATATATATATATATATATATATAATTACTTTTATTCTAAGAACTGGGAAAAGAACGGTAAACTTGTTATGCATACATAAACAAATAATATAATAAGTATTACTGTCTCAAATAAAGAAATACTAAATTCATGAATTTATCTTAGTAAATCACATTTAGGATTTTACCACGGTGTCACATTTCTTTATTAATTCAATCATTCTCTTCTCTCTTTTTATTTTTGAAAAGAAATGCTGAGATGTTCACGAATTTATCACATTATTACAAAATAGATTAAATGCAATTAGAGAATGCCATTTGACTTGAAATATCACAATTGAATTACATTATAAAATTTCTAAGGTTATATGGCCTGTTCAACTACAAAATTTGTTTAAACTGATTTTTAAGACCAACTTGGGTTGACCTACCCTGACGATATAACCATTTCTTAATTTACTTTTTTTTAATTACAAAACTGCACACTATAAGCTTTGAAAAATAATCGTGGATGACGGTTTTTAAGACAAATTGGGTTTACCTTTTTCTGCAGTCAGGCTTATCCATGTATAGCAAGTACTATGGCAAAAGAAGTGATACCTTATGGAGTTACTTTTCAGGCTCTGGCAATTTGAATTCCAGCACATCTTTAGTCACTGTTCTGTTGCAACATCAATATGCATTGACGCTTTGTCCGAGAATGACAAGCAGACTTATTTGACACGATGTGAAATGTCCGCTTTTTAACATGTTTCCCGGACGATAAGTCGTCATCCACGATTATTTTTCAAAGCTTTTTTGAACTACTGTATATGCACTCGGTTTCTCTTGTTAAGAGAATACACATCTAGCCATTCGAATTAGGGCTGTCAAAGTCTGACTCGATCAGAATTTACTGAGAAAAATACGAATTTGATCCGAACCGAACCGATTTCGACTTAAAGTCGACACGATTTGACCGTTTAATGCGAAAACTTGTTATTTTTCAGTTTTGAGCAAATTTAAGCAATTTTTAAAGCCGACATGAAATTGATCTGTTTATTAAATGTGTCGACCTAACCTGACCCGTTTGATAGCCCTAAATCGAATCAAAGAAAGTCATCACATGAAATAAATTGGCTTTAATATGTTGTTTGTTATATTTGTAATCATGCATGTACCTTTCAACTAATTTAGGTAATGTATATTGTATATTTGGGATTATATATTTCCGTTTTCAACGTATATGTATTTTTTATATGTGTTTGTCATACATACAACATTTAATATATAAGCACTAATGTAACTTGTGAGAATATGTACTCCTAAAAATATAATATGGGCTTTGACCAATTTAGCGTTTATTTTTTTGCGAATGCCAATTTTGTTTATAATTGACCTTTGGACTTGGGCTTTGTGCTTTGCATGCACGTAGACGCACACACCCCAAAAGGTTTTCCCTTGGTAATTTACATATGGCCTTTGGACTACCCCTAGGGTACATGAATATCAAGGGCGGAGCCAGGATTCAAAGCAAGGGGGGGCGAGATTAATAATACACATAACATAAGCTTTAATAGTTCTAAAAATGAAGTACGCTAATACAATTAAGAAAGTTGTTTTCGATGAGATCTCATGTTTTGAAAATAAAGCATGTTATCGTCATTCGATAGACTTTTAAAAATATTCAAAAAAAATTACACAAAAGGCATCACAAAGAGTTGAACCCATGACCTTTCAAATGGAGTAATAAACAGCCAACCAATTTGCTATGCACTCCTTTATGAAATATTTAATAACTAATTAATATATATCTATTGTTTGTTTGCATCAGAATATTTCACATTTAATTTTTTTTTTTCGAAAAAGCTGGGGGGTCAATTGACCCCCCTTGCCCCTTAGTGGCTCCGCCACTGATGAATATTGATTTCGTTACACCCAATTCTTATTGTTACCCACCCCCCCAAATTCAATAGAAATTGATTGATGATATATACTAGACCTAGTAAAACTGACCCGAGACACCCACAATCCGAACCAAATGACCTGGATCCATACCCGAACCGACACCCGAAATGGGATGAATCGATTTGGACCCGAACACCCGAAGTAAACCGATCCATAACCGAACGAAACCCGAATTGTAGCATGACCCGAAATAACTCATACCCGAAATGATCCGACCCAATTTAAACCTGATCCATGGTGACCCGACCCGAAGTGAACCAAAAAAGGACAACCCGAACCCGAATCGAACCGTCCCTGATTGAAAACCGATGCAATTCTTACCTGACACAATTTTACCCGAATAAGTAGTAACTTTTTTTGGGGGTTTTAGTCTTCCACTTTTCGGGGGAATTTTAAAATTTTCAAACTTAATTAGTCGAGTTTAGGTGGGAAAAGAAAAAACCTAGGAGGAAATTTTTACAAATGAAATCAATTAAAAACTTAAGAGGAAAAACACACAGTAGTTGATAGTTTTAAGTTTTTAATTTGATAGATATGTAGTAAAAATATAAGAGAAAAAAATATTTTGTCACAATAGGAATTAAGAAAAGATAAGTATAATTAACAATTTATTAAACTTATTAGGATATAGTAATCCTATTTTACTATTTTATTCACTTAATGACTTAATGCAATGCACTCTATGATTATAAATTTGTAATATCATTCTGTGACTACTGTCAAAAATTCTGCACTACTGATCTACGATTATAAATCATCTTCATAACATGTTTAATTTTACAAAATCATATTTAAGAATGTATCCTCGAATATGATCTCATAATAATGTGACTCATTTGAATTTTGGACAATAAATTCTAAGTCTCAAGTTTCGGTAACGAGCATTCATAATCACATAAATGTAATGCTAATAGACACATGCTCACATATTGTCGTTATTTTTTTGTTTTGACTCATTGAGCAAATGCAGATCAAGTTGTCAATCTCACAAAGACAAATCTTTGAATTTTAATGTATGATCACTTAACAAGTTATCAAATAATATTGATTCGATTACCAAAAACGTTGACTTGAGCCAACATGTTTTTATTTACCAACTCCAAATATGACAAATGTGAATTCATAAACAAACACCAGGGTCTAAATAAAAATTTCATTATTTTCTTTCTTTTTTTCTTCATTTTTCGAGGTATATTTTGGTATTGAGGCTCAAAAATGAGACCATTGACAAATGATTTGCGTTAGGTTGGTCTACTTATTTTGTCATCACATGAACTCAATTGAGATAATTAAAACTTGACTTAACGACACATAATCCTTTGAATAATTGCACAACACATTTGATATAGGGTTAGGGATGAGTTGTATACTTGTATTTGTAATTTACTAACTTTCTTAGTAAATTTAGAACTAACCCCATATAATTTTCTATTATATATATATATATATATATATATATATATATATATATATATATATATATAGCCAGTTATCATTAACGCATGAATTAAAATAGAAATCTAGAATAAATGAGTTTGTCTAATTAAATTGTTTTTATCTTTTAAATATAATTAAAGAGTAAAGAACTAAAGATGGCTACATTGAAAATATACAATGATTCGAAATTAACCCAACTTGATTTATACCCTATTTGATTTACACTTGACCCGATATTGACCCAGACATTGAACTGAATCAAACCTGACCCAATTACACTTGAGTCATACCCGATCCGAACCGGGCTACTATAGACAACCTGAAATAGACCTGACCCGAATTCCACTCGAACTGAACCCGTACCGACCCGCATATGGTACCCGTAAATGACCCGAACCCGAACCAAACCCAACCCGAATATGGTTGACCCGAAAATGACCTAAACCCGAACTTCACTGGAACATAGTTGACCCGAAAGTAACCCAAACCGAACTAAGACCCGACCCGAATGACCCATTTTTCAAGTCTAATATATACCAATAACGTAAGCAATATCCTTGGCAACAATTATCGGAAAAAAAAAAAACATAAGCAATATGTACCTCACAAATGAAGTTAATTCTAACATTTTGTATCCAGGCACATGTAATAGCCATTGAATAATCAAATGTGAAGATACATTGGATCTCAGGTGGTTAACATGCATTTTTTAGTTACTTTAGAAAACCCACCCTTAAAAGGCACTTGACAGTCCAGTGGCGTTCTTACAATCATTATAATAATATGAATGATTACCCTGTAGGACATATTCTTAAAGTGGGACAATAGTGAGATAGCGAAGATACAGGAGAAATTAAAGGGTTTAATGTTGTATTTGTATTTTCTAAGTTACATGTAAGGTGTTGCAGGTAATATTAGTACGTGTTGTGATCCATTTTAGAGCTATATTTGTCACTCTCATCAGATGTTCTTCAGTCCCAATCATTATACAATTCAAAACAACAACTGGACACTTGAGATCAAGCACGCAATTATATGTATTATTGACGATTATTCTCCATGTAGCCAACATCAAGGGCAAAGCCAGGATTCAAAGCAAGGGGGGCGATATTAATAATACACATAAAATAAAATTTAATAGTTCTAAAAATAAAGTGCGTAGCAGGCAGTGACGTTGAGCGTGAGTGAGGGCAGAGAGAGGAGGACGGTGCATGGGCTGAGAACCAAAAATAGAAGAAATTTAAAGGGCATTCGCAAAAATTCAAAAAAAAATGCACAAAAGGCAGAACAAGGAGTTAAACCCATGACCTCCTACACAAAGCAACAAGTAGCTAACCACTTTACTGTGCACATCTTTGTAAAGTGTTAAAAAATTAATTAATATATATCTATTTTTTTTTCCATAAGAATATTCCCTATTTAATTTGTTTTTTTCAAAAAGTTGGGGGTCAATTGACCCCCTTGTCCCTTAGTGGCTTTGCCACTAGCCAGCATCCCAAGCTATAAATTAAATAGTTACAAATGCTAGAGAGAGTCCCCTCTTCATTGTTTTCCGAACCCTGATAGACTTAAAACAAACTCTATGTGCACGCACGCACAAGAATGTTACCAACTTCCCCCTGTATACAGTTCAATATATGGGTGTGTTGGGTGTGTTTGGTAACAGGTGAAAATCATTTTTTTAGAAAATGATTTTCTTATTTAAGGTGTTTGGTAAAATAAGGAGGACAAATTTGTTTTCAAGGGAAAATCATTTTCTCTAGAATGAAGAAAAATATTTTCACTTTAAATGGAGCATACGTTGATTTTACATTTCTTTGGCACTCACACGGTTTCATATTCTTTATCTCTTCCGTGTCTATTTTCTCAACATATGGTTCGAAGATTAAGACAGCAACATATAGTTCGAAGATTAAGACAGCATATTCAAGATTAGCGAAACTATATCGTTATCCCGATGCCGATACCGATACCAATGCTGATGAATCTAATAACTATGGTTTCGTTAAAATCCAAAACGCTTTGCAATTTATCGTCAGTGTTAAGAAAATAGAGAAACTCACCAAGTTTTTCCTCTTCTTTGTTTGAATTCATACTCAAAGGTGAGAAATCGATAAGCATTGTTAGCATCAAATTGTTAGCTTTAGGTAAAATAAAAAAAATTAACAAATGTACATATTGTCATAACTTTGATTCTAAGTAATACCACTATTGTAATATAATTCCCCAAAGAACAAAATATAAATTCTCATTTTTCTAAATATTTTACATATTTTTATTTTTTCACTAGTGTGCCTCTTTTTAGCTTTGTGTTCATTTTTTGCTAATTAAATTCATTTTTCAAAAACTTCATTTACTCTTTCACCAAACAAATGAAAATATGAGCTAAAAATCATTTTACATGAAAAATCATGTTACATGAAAAATGATTTTCTAGAAAAATAGTTTTTTTAGGTGCATAAAAAAGGAAGATTTATTAATGAAAAGTCAAACAACATCTACAATAAAAATTATTTAACGATAATAGATCTAAAATATGAATATAAATTCTTATCTCTAAAAAGTTGGCTCTAAATTCGCAGCATCCTTTAATTAGTAACTATATTATTCAACTTTCTAGCACCTTTTCAAATGACGACAACAAGAAGACGACCTAGTGTGGGTCTCATATTCGCGGGATTTAAGGAGATCCAAACGTAGGCAGCATTACCTCTATAGACATGACTGACCGTAAAGAGGCCTATTACGATAAACTCACATAAAACGTTTTAAGAAAATATTTTAGAATTTGAAAATCGTTTGATCTATCCCAAATAATAGTGACTTATAATATAACTCCTAAAGTAGCAAAGATCTATTTGATGCAATAGGTTATGTTTCAAAGGAAAATCATCATAATAGAAACATATAAAATTCATTGTTAATTCATATTAAACCAACCACACCTCGTACTTAAAGCTAGAAAAACATCCAATGATTCAACCACTTTTTCAATTTTTCGGTCTGACACTTCATTAAGGATATGTTTGATAAAAAAGAGCTTATAGCTCGATTGGTACCTAGTACCCTTTACATCAGAGACGCAAGGTTGAATCCTATCGTTTGCACTTCACCTGATTATGCAAGTATCGTAGGGCCACAACCAGGCCTTTGGACTTGCGTATCGTGTGCTATGCCCATTCCCCTCCAAAAAATAGATATGTTCAATTAGTTGTTTTAATGATTATTAGCATTTTCACGAGGTTAAAGTACCAATTCGCCAATACTAGTGTTCGATGAGCAGCATTTCAATTTGCATTTTGAATAGAATGCGCCTTTTTGAGTGGCATTTTGAAATGTCAAGAGAATTAGCTTTTAACATGTAATAATGGTGTTCCATACTTTTGTTCTTTCAAAATACCCTTCAATAGTTATATATTTGGTAAATTGTATACTCTTCTTTTATGTTGGTTAAACAATCAAACGTTAACAGCTAATTTCTATCAATTACATACTACTAAACAGTTATCTACTATTCTGAGTGTGGTCTTAGTTGTTAAGGTAGTGGATTGATGTATTTGTGTGCGTGTTAAGTATATAATGGCATAAAAGGACACTACAAAGAAAATTTTTATGAAATGAATGGAGAAATTTAAATTATAAATTTAACCATTAGACAGAGGTCCTCCCAAATTATTTTCTCTTATTTTTCCAATGAAAACAAGTATGTCAATGGCATGTAATATTACTCTACCAGAATGAGCGTATGCGTGTGTATAGACTGTTATACGCCATCTTCTATTACCCGTTAGGAGCATCTTGATGCTAGTGAATAACCTCCCTTTTGTTTTGATTTCTTCAAACATTTCATAAACGTGAGATCTAACTTTAACTTATTTTCCAATCAATATTTTTGTTGATTAAATTGCTTTTCAAAACATTTTTGCACTTAGAGGCCAAAATTTACATTTGAATGTGCAAAATATAAGGTGTAATAAACATAATTTAATTTATGTAACAAATAAATATATGCTAATTGCTTCTAGTAAAAATGTCATACAGAACACAAAAATGATCTGATAAGGAACTCCCTTCTTTTAACAAAAAAAAGGGTAAGGAACTTCAATAGGCATGGAAATGTCCTTCCTTCTTTTAATCATAATATTCACACACACACACACACACACACACATATATATATATATATATATGTATGTATGTGTATTGTATAATTACAGTTCTTTATTATATTTTTGTAAACTCTTAATTACTCCATATTGTATATAATGTCAGGATATGTACTGCATGCTTTAAATTTCCAACTTCTTGTTGAAATTATTTCTTGTTTATTGAAATGTCAAAGCATTTAAATTTTATTTCCTTTAGAAGTATAGGGCATTTAACTTGTTTTTCCAAGGTTTTATTTTAGATTTAGATAAAGATATCTAATAAGTATTTATAGAGAAAGCACCGTCTATTGAAATAAAAGCATTGATAACCCCCAATCATAATGGTAAAACAATGTCATGAAGGGGCTTACTGTAACCTTTGACATTAAATAAGAAGGAAAATTTTATTTGGTGCCTTTGTGTTTCTACATATTCTGTTTGATACATATGAAAAAAAAAATTGATAGGAAAAGAGAGGGGTATTATATTAAATTGCCATCAATAAAAGCGTACATATTGTCTGAGGTCCAGGACGTTATATCCTCGGGAACTACAGATTCCCATAACTTGCCCTCAAGACAAAAAGGTTGCCTGTGGTCGATGTCGTGCGCTACCCTATTACCCCCTCCCTTGACGAAGGACCAGCAAACAAAATCAAAACGTGCAGAGAAAGAAAGAATATCTCTAACAAAAAAGACTAACGTCATCATGAACTTGGCGAGATTTAAGACTGGTAATCAAAGGAAGACAATCTCCTTTAACAATAAGGCTACGAGCACCAAAAGCGAAGCACTCTTGATCGCAAAAAGGCACGACCTTGCTTCTTCGATGATGGCCCAGTCGAGTGAGTACCATACTTGGCTCCAGCATGAACTACATCTCCATCATGGTTACGGAGGACAAAACCCCATCCCCAGAAACAATTGTTAAGCGAGGACCCATCAAAGTTTAACTTGAGATATCCGGCCATGGGGGGTCCAGGCAGTGGGATGTCTAGCTGGTTGCAAAGAGGCTTCGGCCCTCTGTGCTTGATGGAACGAGGTGACGAAGTCCATAGCTCTTTTCCCCAGTTTGCTCAGAATCTGGTCGGGAGTGCCAAAAATGAAACGATTGCGTACATTCCAACATTCCCATAGGGCTGCTAGGAAATGCCCAAAGCCTTCTTCGTCGAGGGAGTGCCTTGCTTTATTGAGATAGTCTGCGAGGGTTCAGAAAGGCTCAGTCCACAGAGATGTGTCAAAATCGCAGCCTTGCTAAACCTAGGATGCGAGGGGGCAGCTTAGAACAGCATGAGTATCCATCTCCTCCATATGCCCGCAGATGCTACAACTCATGGAGAAATGAGGTATGCGTCGGGCAATACCCATGGCCGAGGGGAGGATTCCAGATGCAGCGCACCAACCAAAAGGCTTGACACGGGGGGCATTTTATAGTGCCACATTCCGCCATAAGGAGTCGTCCCTTGTCAAAGAAGACCCAACATGAGTAAGAGCCTCAGAGTTGAGCACGTGGTAAGCAGTATGAACCGTGAAGAGCCCTTGTGAATGGTGATGCCAAATAAGTTTGTCGTCTGGCCAAGAGTCGCATAGGGGGATGCTGAGTATGAGGTCAACATCACAGGGAAGGAAAACTTGTCTTACCAAGTCAGCGCACTAGGAAACCGAGCCATGATCTATGAGGTCATTGACTCAAAGATTAGCCCGTTGATGAGCCTTGGGGGTGATGGGTTTGAATGAATGTGGACGGGGGAGCCAACGGTCATCCCAAACATTCAGATTTTGCCCATTTCCCACAAGCCATCTCGATCCACAGAGCACTACCTGCCTTGCTCCCATTAAACATCTCCATGTAAAACGCGGAAGGGGACCCAAGGATGCTACAAAAAGGTTACCGTCTGGGTAGTATTTAGCCCGCAAGAGTTGCGCGACAAGGGAGCCATCATCCTTAAGAGGTCGTTGTAGCTGTTTGGCTAGGAAGGCACCATTAAAGAGGACCATGTCACGAAAACCAAGGCCCCCATCGTCTTTGCTAGCGCATAGTCGAGAGGAGTTTAACCAATGGATTTTACTATCCTCCTGTTTGTGTCCCCACCAGAAGCGGATTATCGATGACTGAATAGTGTGACAAAGTTCCTTGGATAGTTTGAACGTACTCATAATATAGGTAGGGATGGCTTGAGCAGCTACTTTTATCAGCACTTCCCTACCTATCTACAAAATCAATCTATCCATGAAGCCCGATAGCCACCTTTTGATACGGTCAATAAAAAATAAGAACGGTTGTTTCCTAGAATGACCAACGATGGTGGGGGCACCCAAATACTTGTCATGAGACAAGATCTGCCTAATGTCCAGGTAGAGGGTAATCTGATTCCTGCACTCAACTGGGACTCCTTTACTGAATACGACATCTGTTTTCGCATAATTCACTATTTGCCCCGAGGCTAGTTCATATTTTTTGAGGATTTCCTTGAGAACGATAGCCTGGTCCTGGAGTGCATTGTAGAATATCATAGTGTCATTCACGAATAGGAGGTGAGAGATGATAGGAGCAGTGTGGCATAGTGAAAAACCCCAAAGGGAGGCCCCGGCAACCGATCGGCTCAAGAGGCCAGAGAGGCCTTTAGAGCAAAACAAGAAGAGGTAAGGGGAGATAGGGTCCCCTCGCCGGATGCCTCGACTTGGGATAACAAGGCCACGGGGGGTTCCATTTATGAGGAGGGAAAATGATGCAGATTTGACACATTTCATGACTAGATCAACCCATTGTTCGCGAAAGCCCAGCCTAAGCATAATACTGTCTAAGAAAGGCTAGTCGACCCTCTCAAAAGCTTTTGACATATCCAACTTAATGGCCATTGTACCATTTGCACTAGAGTCGCCACGCATTGCATGCAGGAGCTTGAACGCAATCAAGATATTATCAGAGATCAGTCTCCCTTGGGCAAAAGCTCCTTATGTGTCCGAGATGATATGGGGCAATAGTGGCTTAAGACGATTTGTGATTGTCTTGGTAACCAGTTTGTAGATGACATTGTAAAGGATAATGGGCCTAAACTCAGAAATGGACTCCAGTTTGGCTTTTTGAGGTACGAGTGCTACAAAAGTTCTGTTTGGCATAGGAGGAATTGGATGGCCATGAAGAATAGAGAGGACAACAACTGAGACATCATGTCCAACAGTATTCCAGAATTTCTGAAAGAAAAAGGGATTCATACCACCAGTCTAGGAGCTTTGTGAGGGTGCATTTAAGCTAGGGCTTGGTCAACCTCATCACGCGTGTAGGGCTTGCAGAGCGCATCGTTGGATTCATACAATCCAGTACGTCGTCTAGGCCAATGGGGTGAAAGGTGCAAAAGAGCTCTTCAAAATAGGTAGTAACAATGCGAGCGATATCATCCTCCCTCGTACACTAGTCACCATTTGCATCTTTCAACCTAAAAATCATATTCTTTGCTCGTCTCATGTTGGCACAGGAATGAAACCACCTCGTATTGGAATCACCAAAGTTGAGATAGTTAGATCGGGCTCGTTACCACTAGAGGATCTTCTCCTTGGATCATTAGTCACGGATGAGGGCTAAGGTCTAATGACGACTATGAGTGTCGTGCTGAGACTTTAGACGTTGTTCAAGATCGCGGATTTGCTGACTAACGTTCCCAAAGCTCGCCCTATTCCAACAGTCAAGTCCGAATGGGCATTTACTTAAGCTTGACAGCAAGTTATCCACTGCGTTAGCATGCGAGGTAGAGGACTAGGCTGCGGTCACCATGTCCTTACATGTAGGCTCAGTGAACCACATGTTTTCAAACATAAATTGCCTTTTTTGAGCACCCTTCTCGTTAATGCAGGGGTGGCACTTTAGAAGAATAGGAGGATGATCTGAGATGTTAGAGTCGATGTGAGAAATAGAGGCATTTGGGAAGAGTAGGGACCATTCTGTGTCAGCACAGTAGTGATCAAGCCTTTCCTTGACAATAATTCCATTCTGTTGAAAATTGCACTAGGTAAAGTCATAACCAGAGAAAGCACGATCGTAGAGTCCATTGTCAATAAGGATGCCTGAAAGTTATCAATGGAAGACTGCTCCTTCAGGGGTCCCCCCTTTTCTCACTATGATAGAAGATTTTATTAAGATCTCCCCCCACAAGCCAAGGGAGTGAGGAACAGAGCTTTAAGTCCATGATGAGATGCTCGTTCTTCCAGTTTTGTTGAGTCTCGGACCAACCATAAATACCAGAAAATTGCCAAGTGGGAGCATCTCCCTCAAGAGTTATCAAGACATCAATATGGTGTAACGAGTAGGAGAGTAGATCGACAATCACCAGCTTGTCCCAAAGGAGGGCCAACTCGCCTGCCCATCGTCTAGCATCCACAAAAATACCAAAGAAGTCACCAAGCTTAGGCAATATATTTTTCATTTCAGGCTTACTCTTTTTGGCCTCCGATAAGAAGATCGCTTTAGGCACAAGGCTCTGTAGTAGCCCACGGAGATCAGAAACCGTCTGGGTCGCGCCTAGACCCTGACAGTTGAGGCATAGGACACTCATGACACTAGTCGGGGTTGCTGTGCAACCTCCACCGAGAGACCAATGTCGCTGTTACCAATAGTTTCTTTGACTTGCTTGGAGTTACAATTCACACACTTGCTTAATCTGGCATATTCTTGCTTCCTGTTAAATACCTCAGAGCCAGTTCGCAACACATCATTCGAATTAATGACCATATGTGATACTTCCACATTTGCTTCTGGGGGGGCCGACGAGGGGCATCCATGAATGATGGGCTATCATAGAGTAGCTTTGCACAAGCTTTAGAAGATTGTGTCTTGTTCTTGAAAGTCGTATACAACTTTCGTTCCTCGAGCATCTTTGTTTCAACATTACGCGCCTCGATTTCAGCGGAGAGGCATGCAGCCATGCTCTGTATTGCAGGTTAGCCCCATCCTCAGTTTTGGATATCAAGTCACAATTAATAAGCACATGCCCTAGTTTGCCACACCCAAAATAGATTTTCGAAAGCTTGATATGTTTGAATCTAATCCATAATTGCTTGTCTGCAATTTTGATGTAAATGCCTCTTCTCAATGGTTTTGAGATATCGATATCTACCCTGAAACAAAGGGCTTTATCGACCCCAAACATGGTGGCCTTATCACAGCTAATAAAGGTACCAATATTGGAGGCTGAAACCTAGGCAAAGGAGATAGTTTGCTTCTTGCTCGGAACATCATATGCCTTTACTTAGAAACACGCTCTGCGGAATTCAACTTTGGAGGGCACTTCTAGGCCGGTCATTTGTTGAAGAAGGAGGATGCTTCTGTCGAAGACTCAGGGTCCCTCATTTAGGACAAAGTTCCTGTCTGCATTGGAGAAAAACTGGAAAGCGAAGATATTGGCGTCAAGATCCCTTATAACTAGACCTTTGCTCGGCTTCCATACGTTCCTGAGGATTGACTTCAAGGCTCTAGGGTTGAAGGCAAGAGTAGTGTGTAGATGTCCAAGGAGGCATAAGGAAATCAACTCGTTCGTTGTACTATCATCTCCATCATCAGCAATAATCACCTGCTCTTCTTTGGCAGCAAGCGAGATATTTTGCCACTCCTCCTCCATGCCTATCGTCATGGTGCAGGGGTCATAGTATAGAGGGCAAGTAACCGTTGCACTTAAGCCCTAAACGCTGGAGACTACTAAGCCTGGAGAGTGAATGCGCTTGGAGGTAAATGAGGGCAAGAAGGAAAGGAGCCAACACAAACCCACACACCGGTAGGGAGCAACTGGATGACCACCGCCTCATCGGAGGGAGGCAAAAGACTCTCACAAAACTAGGGTTAGGGTTTCCTAGTTTTGAAGAGGAAGTAAAACTATGAAGTAAGACGATACATATGAAAATTTTAAAATCCAAGTGATGTCCCTTTGTTTAAAAGATATTCAAAAAGTAAGCCTTTATTACTACCTATTGTTTAAAAGTAATTGACTTGACCAAAATGCTGTTATTTTCTTTCATCCTTCAACCCTTTTTCCTTTTTCTATGTTTGATGAGTAAGGAAAAATAAAAGTTATTTAGTAAGGCATTTCCCTCCTGCATGCCCTCTCACTAGCCTTATCAGATTTTTCCAATTCTTGTAATTTAAGAATGGCTTCCTTGCCATCCATTCTTTCCACGTCTATAGACTTCTCATTAATTTTAACATAACTACCCACCTTTCACTACCAAAAAAGGGCCAAATAGAGACGAAATCAATGATGAAAAAGATGAAATTAGTGACGGAAGTGGTGACAGAACATATCTGCCGTTTTTTCGCTCGTCGCTGAGAACCGAGCGACGGAACTTGGAAATTCTGTCGCTAGGTGGTGATGGAACCGACGATTGATAACAATGATGGTAGAGTTAGTGGCTTGTGTAGGTGCGACGAAATCCAGGATCCATCGACATTAGCGACGTAAATAGTGACGACTTTTCCAGCGCTAATTGTGTCGAATCCTAGATTTCGTCGCCGTTTGCAACCTTTTTAGAAATACAAACAAAGTTAAGATAGACTGGCCGTCGTCAATCCGTTGCTACTTTTGAAAGTTTTTTAAAAATAAAATCATTGTTTTTTCGAGTATCCCCTAATATAATATAGTTCATTCCATGCAGAAAATTACAAAGGGGATATTCAATCCATTCGACACCATGTTTTCGTCGAAGCATTTTCAACAATTTGCAAGCTAAAAACAAGCCAAATATCACATATAAACCAAATTGTGTCAAGTGTTGCATCACAATTGATGTCATAACTTCACAGAAATAACATACAGTTCCTGAAAATAAAAGTGTATTTAACATCATCATACCATGGCCAACATAGCATTGTCCTCAATCAAACGCACATATATATGCATGGAGTATGGAGCGAATAAATAAGCAACTAAGGAATCAATCTCTGATGGTAATATCATCATACTCTTCATCCTTATCCTCGCCCTTATTCTCATCTTCATCATGTTGTGGAGGGTTCATAAAGGATGGTTGCAATCCCGAGTCAGAAGCTTGTTGCATATGAAAAAAGCCTTGCATCTGCTAATTGATACTCACCTTTTGATGGCTCAATCTCATTTGCTCCTTCAGTTTTCTCCTTGAGTTCCTTTGTTCTTTGGCTTAGCATTTGGTTGGATTCCTCTAATTGCTTATATTTGTCCATAATTATCCCATACATTTCAACTTGTGATGTGAGCTCATTCCCCCAAGTTGGTCACCATGCCCCTTGGATCATTTAACTCCTCTTAAGATGGTAGATGACCTATACCTGCTCAAAACCATTTAAATGAATTATATATTAGTAATAATAATTGAACTTATCCTAAAATTATGTTGTGCTCAAATTTAATATTAATGACTCAAATACGAATAGTATTAAAATTTACTATACCAAGCTCATTGAGAGAGACTGAAGTAAGAGGATTCCATAATATTGATAGTTTTATCTCTAATGTCAAAATAACGGTCTCTTTTGTTCATTGATGCCTTCATCCACAACTCATTTGGATTTGGAAGTGATTGAGATGGATATTGAGAATTTCCATTCGAGGGTCCTTGAGATTTGATGATATTTTAAAATTCTTGTTAAAGGATTTTTACGATATCACAACATTTGCAACAAATCAAATATATTATACTTAATGAAAGTATATAAATCTAGCTTGAACTGCTAATAAATATTTAACATCAAGAATAGCTTACGTATATTTGTTGTGATTTCTTGTCAACCCAAGGTTCATATTCTGTACCATGAAGTTTGTGAGTGCAGGTGAGTAACTCATTAACTGTGGGATTTGTCCCAAGTTGTTCACTCTACATATCAAACAAATTTAGAAAAAACCCATGAAATACCACGCTCAAACAAGTAACTACAAAAAGTTGTAAGAGATAAAATTAGTTACCAGACACCCCTATGCTAACGCATAGAGATCGAGCCACAAGTGTGGAGAGATGGTCCAAGACTATTTGGATCACCAATCCCATTTTTTTGGGTTTGTTCACACAATTTCTTGTGCGCTTTGTTTGCCCAATATTATTTGAGTCCTTTCCATTGATCACCGCCAAGCCATTTTGGCTGCTTGTTGTACTTTCTTACTTTACCAAGGAAGTCCCTCAAATGTGCATTGCCTCTATTTCAAAAAAATTTCCTGATTCAATTCTCATGGATAGGATCACAAGTGAACCACTTCTGCAATTAAGAACACAACAAACACATCAAATAATGCCATAATATGAATCACGTATGCACAAAGCGTTAATATGTAGTCACTTCAGTTACCTTAAACTCTCCAAACCACATATTCCGAATATATTTAAGCACTTTACCCGAACAAGGCTAAGGTGCATTACATTTGCCTTGACAAATCAAAGAAATCCTAGCAATGACACCATTATTTGAGATAAACCCATTCAACAGAACGTATCAAATGAACGCCACATGACACAAAATACTTCAATAAGAAATAAGTAACTCCGTCCAACTTACCCTTTACCATCTGCCACAATATATGTCTTAGTTCGAGTACTTCCATAACTAGACTGTGCTTCACTGTCTACAATTCCAATGTCTTGTTGAGACTGGTTAGAGTTAGGTCACTGGTTAGAGTTAGGTCAATGGTATGGGCAGTGTTAGAGGTAGGGTTCACAGTGTCGATAATAAGGTATTGTTGGTAATGTTATATCTAAACTGTTGGTACATTAATGTCTGGTTGGGAATATATGGGGTATGATGAGGGAATGACACATAAGAAATGTCCCAAAGTGATTAGAGATTGAGATTGTTTCTGAAATACCTGATGTATAAGCACTCATGGTTACTGCTAGGGAAATGTGATAAGAGGTATTTGGGAGGAAGGTTGATCAATGTCCATAGCACTATGATGTGTGCTGGAGCTCCTACACCCTCTTCTTCTACCTCGAGTAGAGGACTTACCTCTACGAAGGGTGAAATTCATACTTGAACTAGTTGAAAACAAATTCAAGTGCAAATAACGATTGTCCATATCAACAGTTGACTGACATAACATAATAGATAGAGAGTAACAAGTTTCAAAACTAACAAATACAATAAAGCAAATTCATAACCAAGTGCTACATTTTGACTTTCCAGTATAACATCACTAACCATGTATTCCATACTATCTACGTAGGATTCATTGTAGTCATGATTAACATGACTTGAACCGCCAGCTTCAGGCATTTCACTAGTTAAATACCCAAAATCATATTGTTGAGCTTCTACTTCTCCGTGACTTATCCAATAACCAATATATTTTTCAAACCCTTATACATTAGGTATATCTTTATCTTATTAGGTGTTAAGTACAATCTATTTTTGCATTTAGCACATGGACATCTATATTTTCCCCCACTTTGGAACTCTAGCTTTCTATGTACAAATTCTTCAAATTGATTTATTCAATTTAGAAATTCTTGTGTATAACCATTACGATCAGGTAATAATCCATTATACCTCCACCAACAATATGGAGGACTTGTCATATTTTATTTAAACAATAATATTTATACAAGTTATTGGATTAGTATTAATTTTACTTTATATTATCATAATTATATAGATATCTCAAATATATATTACATATATTTTAATAGCTGAACACAACATTAACTAATCCACAAAAATATATATAAGTACATACACTGAAATGTGTATAACATTAGAAACATGCATTATATAAGATATGTATTTGAACATATCAGCGTATACACTAGCTTACATTAAGATTTTTAAATATTCATGTTCCATTATTCACATATTCTTAGATTATTAATCTAAATTTCACAGCTTTACTTACCAAAGATTCTATTTAATTTTGAATTACTCCTAAGTACAAACAAAAAGATCAAATCACATCACTCTACAAGCCATATTATAGTATCAAGTTTATGTCAGCAATCTCATTTAAATACATCATCCAATATGAGCAATTATCATGTTCAAAGCATGCCAATTTTTTCACTTCAACTCTAACTACTTTCGCAATTGAAATACAAAATTGCATTAATTTTATACATTTCTACTTATAAATTTAAACTAAATTAAAACTAATTCACCGTATCTAAACCCTAAATTAATTACATTGAGGAAGAAGTGCAACTACATTTAACACAATTACTTCAAGAAAATTTCAATTCTTATAAATTGTTTACTTCAACTCCTACAAATTTGACACAATTACTTCTGAAATATTTCAGCTCTCATAGATTATTCAGTTCAGCTCCCACTAATTTCACACAATTACTTCACACAATTTCAATTCCCACACATTATTCACTCACAAAAGCCACTAATTTCACATTTTAATTCAAATTACACAACCAAAACCCTAAATTATGGTGAGGAATAAGTTGAACAAATTGAAGCAATTACTTCATATACATCTCATAATTCAACATAAATATGAACCAACTATAATATTTCAATAATCAAAACTATAATTTTTAAGAATTAAAACTAAAATAGTGAGAGCAAATTTACAAAAAAAAACTTTGAAGGGGAGGCTAGGTTGGTAGTGACAAGCGGCGGCAAACAGTGGTGGTGGGGTACAACGGGTGGGGCATCGCAAGCTGGACCATTGGTGTTTGCTTTTGCTCGCCCTTTCTCTGGCTTTGAAGAACTGAAGATCCTCTAGGCAAAGGATCTTCCGTCGCTAGTTAATTTTTTTAATTTTTTTTACTGTACAACGGCGGAAATTCCGTCGTTGCACGGTAAAAAAAATTAAAAATTATTTGGCAACTGAATATCCATCGCTACTTACTTAAATCAAGCAATAGAGTCCCTTTTCTATCGCCATTTACGTTACTATATCTGATAGAAATTTTTATCATCTTATCCGTCATTGTCTACAACGTATAAAAATTCCGTCGTTGCTAGGGATGAAGACATATCCTAAGCTTGACCTAGACTCATCTAGGTCACCACTCCAATTGGTATCCGAGTATCCTCTCAACCTTAGATCCACACCATAATAGCAAAGGACCAGGTTGATAGTACCACGAAGATAGCACATGATTCTCTTGACAGGCTGCCATTGAGTAGGTCCTAGGTTGCTTTGGTAGTGAGTTGTAAGACCAACCACAAAGGAAATGGTGGACCGTGTACATAACATAACATACATTATGCCTCCTATGACATTGGCATAGGGAACGTTGCTCATTTTCTGTTTTTCATAATATGTTTTAGGGCAGTGATTAAGATTTGAGGTTAGACCCTTTTAAACTGGAGTGTCAATGGACTTGGAATTATGCATTTGAAAGCGTTTAAGATCTTTTTAATGTATACTTCTTGGTACAAACCCAAAAGCTTCTTGGGATGATTTTTTACTATTTCCATGCATAAGACATATCCAGTTTCACCCATGTCCTTAATCTCAAAGATAGCAGACAACCATTACTTAGTGGCTTTGATAATCTCCAAGTTGTTCCTAGCCATAAGTATGACATCAACATTTAGAGTAGGAAACATTATCCCCTCTATTGTTTTCCTAACATACACTCAATGGTCTTTTGAAACCATGAATAAGTGAAATGAAGTAATGGCTCCATGGAATTTAAAGTATCAAGATCTGGAATGCTATTAAGACCATATATAGATTTTTAAGATGACATACTTTGTCCTATTGGCCATTTAATACAAAACAAATAGGTTGATCCATACATATCTTTTCCTTGAGGTTGCCATTGAGGAAAACAATCATTATAACTATTTGAAATAACTCTAACTCCAAATGTACAATTAGGGCTAGGAGTAGGCGAATAGAGGCCAGTCGCACCACATGAGAAAAAGTCTCTTCATAGTCTATACCCTCAATTTGGGTAAAATGTGTCACCACTAAATAGGTCTTGAACTTGTCGATCGATTCATCTATATGACATTTTATCAGGAAAATCCACTTATTTTGAATTGATTTACATCGAGGTGGAAGAACAACGAGTTCCCCAGTCTTATTTCTTACCATTGCGTCCATCTTATCCCTTCTGACATCCATTCATCCACTCTTTGTAGTTTGGTGAATCAACCACCTCGTGAAAAGAGGTAGACTCCTCTACTTTAAGGAATATTTTGTCTTCGATTTAGAAATATCCTCTAGGAATTATTCTACATTCACGCCTTGAGATTCTAGGACCTTTATCTTTTGTCTTCCTAAATGAGGTATCCCTCTCCCTTTTTCTTGGAAGTGTGGGACCCTCAATATGTGGAGAATGACTCTTATTATGCATTTGAGGTGTCAGATCCAGAACATATGGACTCGCCACATGTTCAGGACATAGATATTAAGGATGAATATCATCCTCAGGTTAATTATCGTTGTGAATTGGACCTTGAGAACGGACCTCATTCTTTGGTTCATTGTCCCAAGCAAACAAACCTCTAATGTTCCTAATGCTTGGAGGAGGTGTATTATCCTTGGTGACTTGGTAAGAATGTAAATCCTTCCCCTCATTAAGAGATGATTGAATATCTTCCTCTAACTTCTACAATTCTACATGTTCTTTTATTCCACCTATGCTTGGAGACTCATCCTTTAGAAAATCAACATTACGGGAATCGATTTCTGTCCTACCACTATTTGGGTGTTCCTCATACATCACATGTCCTTTGGAATGTTCATGATACATTATAAGCACTATCTTGGTAGCGCTTAGACCTAGCTTCCTTTGTTTATGGGTTAGATAATGCACATAGCTAGCCGAACCTTACGGGCATAAGTGATCTAAACACAGCCTTTTAAGTTGCAGGCATAATTTTGCTTGACACATGGTTAAGGATGTAGCCTGCTATTAGTAGTGCATCCCCCTAAAAACTAATTGTGATGTTAACAAGTAACATCATTGACTTAACCACATTCAGCAATGTCTAATTCCTATGTTGTACAATGCCGTTTTCCTACAGAGTGCATGGAATTATTAGCTGTCTTTATGCACCCTTTTCCTCACAAAACTATGTGGAATCATTAGCTATCTTTATATAACTTTTTTCCCATTACATTTCAAACATATTAGAGAGATATTCACAAGTTTGATAGGTTTGAAGAGTTTCAACTTTTTATTGCAACTGAATTCTACTTCCACTACAAAGTGTTTGAACAAATTAAAATGGTGGCAAAAAAGTTGTTTATGACCTCGATTGGTTTGAAGAGTTTTAACTTTTTGTTCCAACTGAGTCTTTACTTTTGCTACAAAGCATTTGACCATGTCAAAATAGTGAGGAAAACTCTTCAAATTGACTCGAGATTGTGAATATCCTTATAATATGTGCAAATATTTTTATGAGGAAAGAGAATACAGCTAATGACTTCGTGTATTCAGCAACAAAATGGTGTTGTAGAGAATAAGAATTGAACATTGCTTGATATAGTCTGGTTAATGATAACACTTGCTAACCTCCTAATTGGTCTTTTGGGGAATGCGCTGCTTACAACGGTTGACATCCTTAACCGTTTGCTAAGAAAAAGTATATTTGCCACTCCAGATGACTTATGGTATAGCAAAAAGTCATCTTTGGATAGCTTAGGTGCATGGAGTTCTACTGGCTGTGTGCATAACCTAACATTTAACCATGGAAATCTATGTCCAAGAACTGCCAAAATGATGTTCATGATGTATCTCGAACATTCCAAAGGGTATGTGATTTACATAAAACACCCAAATGGTGGCATGATGGAAATCAATTCCTGCAATGCTGATGTTCTTGAGGATGAGTTGTCAAGCATTGGCGAAATAAAAGAGGACCTAGAACTGTACGAGTTAAAGGAAGATATTCAAGCATCTCTCAATAAGGGTCGGATTTGTATTATGACCAAGTTACCGATGATGGTACACCTCCTATAGCCCATATGGATAATGGAGGTTTCTACTCAGGAGAATTAACCTAAGAATGAGATTCATCCTCAGTCTTCAATTCCTAAGAAGGCTTAACCTGAAGATGAGGCTCACGCTCAAGCTTCAAGTCCTAAACATGGTGGTAGTCCATATATTCATGATCCCACATCTCAAATGGATAGTAGGAGTGATTCTCCACATATTGAGGGTTTCGCACCTTGAGGAGAAAAGGGGAGAGATTCATTATCTACGTGGACAAATGATAAAGACCCATGAAATGAAAAGAGTGAATGTGGAAGAATTCCTTGTAACATTGAACTAAAGAGAAAATACTCCTATGTCCTCCTTTGGAAGTAAATGAGCCTACCTCTTTTCAAGAGTGGTTAGTTCACCAAACCACAAACAGTGGATAAATACCATAAGGAATGAATTGGATTTAATGTTAAGAAATAAGGTTTACGAACTTGTTAATCTTTCAACTCAACGTAAGTCAATCAGAAACAAGTGCATTTTCAAGATAAAATTCCAGATGAATGGATCGATTAACAAGTTTAAGGTCCATCTAATGGTGAAAGGTTTTACCTAAATTGAGGGTATGGACTTTAAAGAGACTTTTGCTCCCAAGGTTAGATTTTTCTTTATTCACCTTTGCCTATTTGGATTTAAAGTGGTTTTAAATGGTGCAAAGATTACTTTCTTAAATGGCAGCCTTGAGGAAGAGATCTATACAGATTAACCCATTGGATTTATATCAAAGAGTCAAGAGGACAAAGTGTGTTATCCTAAAAGATCTATATATATCTTAAGCAATCTTCCATATATTGATACTTTAGATTTTATGTAGCCATTACTTTGTTTGACTTATCTATGATTTAAGAAGACCATTGTGTCTATCTTAAGAAAGTAATCGAGGAAATTATGTTCCTTACTATGTCTGTTGATGACATACTTCTAGCTAAGAACAACATAGAGATGATCGAAACGACTAAGCAGTGGCTATCCTATACCTTTGAGATGAAGGATATGGGTGAAGCTATGTATGTCCTAGCCATGAAAATTGACATACATTAAAAAGGCCTTAGAACACTTTCGGATACATAATTCCAAGCCCGTGGACACTCCAATTGGGAAGAGTCTGACCTTAAATCTTGATCAATATCCTAAAGCAGATAATGCAAAATAAAAAATGAGCAACATCCTCTACACTAGTGTCGTAGCAAGTTTAATGTATGCCATGTTATGTACATGGCTTGACATTTACTTTGCTATTGGTTTAGTAGGTTGTTACCAAAGTAACCCAGGACTACTAATTAGCAAGCTATCAAGAAAATGTTACACTATCTTCATGGCGCTACTAACCTAGTCCATTGCTATCAAAGTGAGGACCTAAGGTTAAGAGGACACTCAAATGTCGGTTGTGGTGGTGACCCACATGAGTCTAGGTTAATCTTAGGATATGTTTTCACCTTTGGTAGGGGAACCATGTCATAATGCAATAAGAGCAAGACTGCATAGCACTTTTAAATATGATGGCAGAGTATGTTGTTTGTTGTCACAAAAGCAAAAGAGGTCGCGCTTTTATGTTTATATCCACTAATAAGATGATTTTTGATCTCTTGACCAAACTTGTTTCTAGAGATGCTTTCGAAGCTCATACATTGAGTTTAGGACTTTGTATGGTTTAGGTTAGAGATGCATCTTGTTACGTGATGAACATGTTTCTTTTTGTAATGAACATTTATATAATAACGATTGATATTTCTTTTTCTAAATGTTCACGATTTACTATTGCATGCTAGGCATATTGAAGCATCACAAGCTTCTACTTGGCATAGTCACACAAGCAATCACCCTGACGCTTAGTTAATGGGCAGGATAAGACTGAATTCTATTGGCTCTGAGTGCATAATAGTGATTCTTCATCATACTAATAGCGTATGCATGATAAATGATGGTCGCTTTAGTAAGTCTAAGATAAGAGACTCTAGTAAGTGGAACATGAAATATCTGATTTCATAAAGACCTAAAAGTCGAGCCTTGAGTATCAAGAGTAACATTCAGTACATTGATCTAGTGGCTTAGGTTAGGTATTTATGATTTTTAAATCTCTATTGGTGATTCAAATGACATAATAGAGTGACATGCCCAACTACGTCAAAATTCCACGACACACATTTCATATCGCATGTGCTTATAAGTCAATTTGTCAAAGGCGTGACAATTGACTTCCCTATCTTTGTCATTGCGAGACCCTAGGTACGATGCCCTTTGACTTACAACTATTATATGAAGCCAAGGGTTGATATTGCTCCCTCAATGTGTCTTTTAAGGGCAAGATTTATACGGTTCAATAGAACATGCTAAGAAATAAGTTAAGTTAAGATGGATTATCATGAGTGCTTAATGAATAACCTTCTCATTTTCACCATATCAATCCGAATGAATATATTGGGTGTATAATCAAATGACATATCATTAAGCATAAAGGGACTATGATGCCGGCGATGATTGGATGGTTTGGGTTATTGTGTTTTGTGGAAGTGTTATGTTAGTTAGATGGTGACTTCGTATAATACTATTGATTACTTGTTGGTCACACAACCTATTCTGAGTATGAAGTCTAAAGAGTTATGATTGGTGGAAAGACATGTGGCATATGGCTTGGGTCGCCAAGTGGGAGCCGTTGACCAAACCCTAGAGTCCTAGGGTTTGACGAGCGCTTCCCCAAGTAAGTTGTGGGCGGTTAGGACTATTTCCCTTCCCCCTATCCCTCCTAATTATTAAATGTTAGGGGGCTATTTAAAGGTGTGAGGTTTTAGGGTTTAAGGATGCAACTAAGTAGTAGGCCCATCAGAAAATACTCCTTGTCTCTTCCTTTGTCTCACGGCTTAGTTCAACCATCTGTGGGACTTAGTTTTGGCGCGTGATCTTACTAGTAACTCTAGTAGACACTGGTTGTTTGGGTTCAATGATACCATGGGCAATATTCAAGCAGTATGGTTCTTTTGCTTTTGCACCTAAGGTTAGTCCTTACTAACCAACACACCCCTTATAAAGAAAGTGCGAGATGAGAGGGAGAGAGGTATTGAAGAAGAAGAAGAAGAAGAAGAAGAAGAAGCAACAGTAGGAATATGTGTAAACGAAATGAGTCAATTTCAATTCAGCCAATTTCAAAGCAAGGAATGGAAAATTTTCAATTTGTATTTCCCACTTCTCTAAAAGCATTAATTCTTGTCATTAAGCTCTATTTGGACCTTGAAAAATTTGATGGAAAGAAAAAAATTTAGGAAGGTAACTTTTTTTCTTGTGTTTAGTTTAGAGAAAATCACAAAGAAAAAAATAGGGAAGAAAATTAGGTGGAAAAATTGTTAGGAACAAACGATAAAATTTCCTCATAAAATTGTGATGAAAGTTCGGGAAAAGTTCCAAAAAGAAATCCTGACATCCTCCAACCTCACACTATTTAGATGATATCAAAATGATTCAAGTAAGTCATCAATATTCAAATTTCTCATCCAAATTCTTGTATTTTTTCCTCAATTCAAACAAGAGAGAAAAAAACCTCACTCTCCCTACTTTTTTTCCTTCAAAATTTATTTCCACCAAATTTTTTAAGGGCCAAACGAAGACTAAAAGAATTGCTGTTTTTTCCCTTCCTTAATCTAGAGAACTATACCTCATTTTAGTTTTACATTCCTTTTGTCCCCCTTCTTTTTCCCTATTCACTTCATACTCAACTACCCCAACATCCTTTCTCTACCAAGGCATCATCACCACCAATCGTTGAGGCAAATAATTTATCTTTTTCAGTTATGATGTTGGAGCTTCAAATGAAAATTTGGGATGGAAAAGCGCCAGTAGGGAGATTTGTGGTGGAGACACGAGACCTATGGAAGAAGACTCTAGTCCATCAGGTCTGAATGGTTTGCACTTGATGAATCCTGATCTAGCCTGTCATTGGGTTACGATGGATATAATTGCTTCATAGATTAGGGACGGTGGAGGGTGGGACAAATATAGATCATGGGGAGGCAAGATGTATAAAGGGGTTTGGGTTGCTTGAGAGCCTAATTATGATCCATATGTGACGTATATGTGGTTGCTATTGTCATACTCTCATGTATTGGCCTCCTTGAATTAATGACTTCCCAACAAAAATTGACATGCAACTCCCCAAACTTAGTTAGATGATTAATCATGAAAAATTTATTGATTTATCATGTGTTGAATCCCCTAAGTTGCTAAAAAGAAAAAGTTTTGATGAAAAAAAATTAACTAAAAGGTCTTGAGGTAAAATTGAGAGATTGAAAAAGAAGAAACCTAAAGTGACCAAAGGAAACGTGTGGATGCTTGAAAAGATATACATAACCTTGGAAAATTAGTCAAGACAATCACTCTAGCTGATTCATGATTCAAATTTCAATTGGTGACCATTCAAAATAAGAAATCTGCTGAGATTATGGCCTTACATAAAATCCTTGCCATAATGAAATTATATATGAGCCAAATAAGCGGATATTATCTCTTGATTCTATAGTATTTTTTCTGCCATATTTTTGAAATGCAATGTGCAACATTACATCAGCCCAAATTGTGGCAAGGAAGGCAAGAAAATCAAAACAGCAACAAGGATGGGAAGAGAATCAAAACAGATGCTATCAACCAAAAATCAAGAGTCTGAAATGTCATTCCAACATATCATGACAGGTGTTCCTTATTTGATCAACGAATGATGAAGCCTATAAATAGCTGTCAGGTTAAAGCAGAACGAACACATTGAGAAGAATTACGAATTGTAGCATTTGAGTCCTTACATAAAACTATTGTACTGAGGGTTATATTGATCAAAGATTGAGGTGAAAAATATTATTAAGGAGTGAACTTGGAGTTTGTGAGGTCAACTCCACCTAAAATTATACTAAGGAGGTTGGTGTAAGTAATTGGGATCTCTAAAGTGAGGTAGTTCTGAGAGATAGTGAAGATTTCATCTTAATAATAAAAGTAGAGTGTTGAATCCTAGAGTTGGATAACTCTAGGTGGGGATCTAAGCCTGATTGAGACCCAACCTCGTTAAAACATCGCTGCGTTCAATCTTTATTTAATTTATGCATCTCCTTTTAATTTGTTAATTTTAATTTTAATTTATTGCAATCACCATATTCACCCCTCTCTAGGGCGATTTGATTCTTCATCATGTGACTAAGAAAGCTAAAAAATAAAATTAAATATAAAGCTACCAATAAGAATGTGATAAATTAACATCGATTCCAGACCAATCTATCAATTTTCTGCATAACTGTGTTATATGTGATGATAGAATATGTATGTTAATGCAACGCTATGATAAGATGACACATATGCCTCTAACTATTGTTTCAACCTTTACATTACTAAAAACTCGAAATAGTGATCAATATTAACTTGAGCTAATAAAAATATTAACCTACATTTGTACCATCATTGCTAAATTCCTGAACGCAGCTTAAAGAAATTATTGATACACAACATCAATTTATTTTCTTCGTTTGTGAGATTCAAATATGATATTTTATCTGAAAAAAATAAATGACGAATCATTTGAATTACTACCACTTTATTACCAGCTAGCTAATTAATTAATTACCTAGAAAGTGAAAATCAATTAACCTTGTCAACACAATGTCCTCAAGTGGGAAGCAATGTACAGTACGTTCCACTTAGCAAACACGCCGCTCCTTTGTAAAATAATATGATTCCTTTTCCAGTGACAATAAATTTTCTTGAATAAGTAATAATTAAAGAACATCTCAGTACCTACAAATCTTTTCTTTTTGTAATATAAATATAGTGTTCGTGCAGATATATTTTTAATATTGAGTGTGGGAGTACATTTAATTTATTATCTACTTTGAAATTAAAAAATATTTTACTTTAATGGGAAGAGAATAATCAGTGGTCATGGTGCGGTGTGTATAAGTGAGAGAAAAGTTGAGTGTTGGATTCTTGACGACACAAATCATGCCTTTAGCGCATCTCTTAACGGCAGGGTACCCTAAATTATTTATTATTCTATCTCTTTCTGAAATTTAAAAAAAAAACCATTCTTTGTCTTTCTAAGAAAATACAAAAACTTTGTCGCAATAAAAATCATTAACAAATAAATTCATAAGAAAAATGTAAAAATAGATTTGCATTAATTAGTAGGCCATGTTTTTAAACAGATCATCAAAATTCCTATCTTTGGTGGTTAAAAAAATGAGATCTTTAACACAAAAATCTTCATATCCAATTAACAAATTATACTTAAAGTAGATAAAGTAGATAAAAAAGTTACACTAACTATTGTAATTAGCTCATTCTGATTTTTATTTTTAAAATTTACTTTATTCATGGTGATATTTTGCATTTGATTCTACCACACATCATGTCAGTATGGACTTGCTTCCATAGGCGGAGTCATGTTGGGGCAATGGGGGTCAATTGACCCCCCAAGTTTTTGGGGGAAAAAAATAAATAAATGTGGGATAATTTTGTGGATAAGAAAATTATATATATATTAATTAGTTCATAAGTACACATCATAGGAGCTCATAGCAGGGTGGTGGTTGACACTTACTTTGGATGGGATATTCTGTTTTTTTTTTTTTTCCAAAGCGCCCTTTAGTTTTTCTAATCTCGCCCCCTTACTTAGAATCTTGGCTCCGCTACTGCTTGCTTCCCGCTTCAAACCCCACAAAAAAAAGAAGTAAGGTGATCAATGGTCGTCGTTGATGACCTTTTTTTGTTTTTTTTCCCCCTTGGACGGTGCAGTCAAGCTGGTCAGTTGTACATTGTGTGGCTATTTATGTCAATAGAATAATGCATCTGGAAGATCCAATTGTATAAACGTACCAGAATTTAAGTTGGCACTATGAATAAACTATTCAGAAATAGCTGTCCAAAATTACATAATATTATATGTATTATGTCTTTTTTTTTGGTTGAAGTCACCGAATGGTACATGTGTTAACCCTTATCAGTAAATTTTGCGTATAATCTTTCATTATTTTTTATTGAATCGTGAGAAGACACATGATAATATATTTAAATTCATTGTAATTATTGGTAGTGTTTGGTTGGAAGGAAATAGTTTTCTCGAAAAATCATTTTCTGTGAAAAATTTTTTTTCAAGGAAAATTGATTTTCATGTCACATATTTCGTTGTTTGATACAAGATAAATAATTTTTCATGAAAAAAAGAAAAACGACAACTGAATTGTATAAATTGCAAAACATATATCAACTGAATAATCGTAGTAGAGATCAATGTTGATCAAATGAAGGAATTTTGAGCTTAAAATTCATATTTTAGTTTTTTTAAAAAAATATTTCTCTTGGATAATCTAGTTTTGGTCTAAACCATTGAAGTTGTTTTAGTGACAAAAAAATTAATTGAATTATTTGAGTAGTGAAAAATATTAATTGAATTGTCGTGGCCGAAAAAAGTATTGACCAAATGAAGGAATGTCGTGTTCAAAATCTGGATTTGAGCTTTTAATATTTCCTATCCGAAGACCAAGTTTCAATCCAAACTGCTGAAATTATTCTATTGATTAAAGATAGTGACTATGCTATTTAAGGGGCGAAAAATATCAATTGAATTGACGTTGTGGAAAAAGCCTGACCAAATGAAAGAACATCGAGCTCAAAAATCTGAATTTGACCCTATTTTAATATTTTCTATATAATAATCAAATTTCGATTCAAACCGTTGAAATTGTTTTAGTAGCGAGTCAACTAAATTATTTTAGTAGCAAAAAATGACGATTAAATTGTCGTGGTGGAGATAAATGTTGATTAAATGAAAAAAAAATTAGAGCTTAAAATTTAGATTTCAGTTTATTTTAACTTTCTCATAAGATAGTCAAGTTTCAATCTAAGCTGTTGAATCGAATTTTGCATCTAAATTTCTGCTGATCATATCGTCTAAGAGTTGAAGGAAGAAAATCAATTTCCCATCTTTTCAAAAAGGAAATCATTTTCCTCCATTGGGGGAAAAATTGTTTTCCTTTGAAAATAGTTTTTCATCCCTAGTTGTGCCAAACAACGGAAAATTGAAAAATTATTTTCAGCGAAAATCATTTTCAATTCCTTCAACCAAACACTATCTAGGTGTATCTGTATATTCTCTGTAAACTTCATAAGTTAATCTATTAAGTGGCAACTTCTTTATTAAATATCGAAAATAATTTTAATTACGCACAAGGAAGCAACTTGTTAATTTCTTTTGGCTGCACATATGTAAATTCATCAAGTAAATAGTTATTCCCTTATTCCTGTTGCTTGTCGATCGGATTTACTATTTGTTTGCTCCCTCATCTTATCTTCATCCTTTGTTGCTTCACCTTCTCTGGCCTGAAGGCGTTTCTGCAGTCAATAAGGCTCCCTTTCCTCGTTTCACTAAAGTGTGGGTTTTAGTTATGATGATTCCTACCATATTAGATTTTGCTACTAGTCGATGCATGAGAGAATAAAGACGTTTATCATCTTGTGTGGTCCACGAAATTCATAGCATAAAGTATTTTATTTTTCATGGTGCTTAGCTTATAAAGTATCTTATTCACAGCTATGCCATGCTTACAATAAATATATGATCAATTATTTTATTATACTCGGCAATTTATAGATGTGAGTCACTTCCAGAAACACAGGTTAATTTATCATATTTTATGTAGATTGAAAATAAAGCAAAAGATAATCCAAGAGAATGCAGGGGTAAATTCAAAAATTCATACTGGACTGCTCAACAATCTTTGTTCCCATTCAAGAAAAAAAGAAAGAAAAATGCATTGCATTTTCATTTTCAAAAATTGCGTTATTGACATGTATCGTCTCAATTCTTGAGTAGTCCACGGAGCTACCTAACCAATTGTTATAAAGCTTTTATTTTGCTTTTTAGTAAGCCTTTTATTGGTTTTTCATTATAAGAACAGAGATGTTTCAACTTTTAAGAATTCACATCCTTTTGTTCGGAATGGTCTCAAATATGCATACATATATACATATGGTCTCAGACAAATTAACATAGGTGTATGATACGACTCAATCATCTCCAATAAAATTTTACTGACTTGCTTCAGAAATTGTACAGAGGAATTATCTGATTTCAATCGGCAGGCTGTTAATAAGTTTACGACACTCTTAACATTCGGTTTGGAACACTTTTCTGGCTAAAATGTTGAGATGAGTATAGACACAAAGCGGAAGATATTATCTCTTCTAATAACAAACACAAAACATTTATGACGCACACAAATTATTATTTAGTCACTAAGAAAAATCACTTCTCTCATGGATTAATTAGGATGGATTTTTTTTTGGGGGGGGGGGGGGGGGTCAGCTCGTAAAGCAATGATCAAGATCCGAGTATTAGAAAAGCTGTGTTACAGGAGACGCTTCCATAATCTATGGTCGCCAATAAGAAATAATACCAGCAACGAGGGGCGCTAGTCTGATCCGCATGACAATTTTGACCTATGCCTCCAAAATACAAAGGCAAAACGAAGAAAACAGACGTACGTGCAGGTTGTGTGTGAGTTATCCGATGATCACAACGGATGGAAATGGACCATGGATGTTAGTCGTGTGTTGGGCTCAAAATAGGGTAGGTTTCATATAATATTACTGTCACTGTTTCTTACAGATTAATTGAATTCATATTGGAGTCGATATATGAAATAGATTCACCAGAACGTGAACCCAAAATCTGAATCGGCCAAAATCAAATGAACCTGACTCAAAATTTTCTTGCAAAAATTGTCCTTTTTTCTGTGTGTGCAAGGCAAGCTTATTGAGCTAGATATTAGTTGACCTAAAATCAACCGAAATCGAAAATCACCCATCCCAACTCAAAATTGGACCTAAATATCGTTTGATCCAAACATAATCCAAATTGAACTTAACCCGACTAATAACTAAACCGAATGACTAGTTCGTCAGATCAAATTTTAGTAGATCTTCTTGAGTTCATGGGCAAATTATTTATCCCTCGCCTTTCTGATTGAGATGGGATTTTCGTCGGATATTAAATTAAGTGATTAGACAAGAAGGAACTCAGGAGGAAGCATGCGAAGAAACCTTTGTGATGAATACTTGCGGAGGAACAAGTGTTTTCTTTCTTTTTATATAAAGAAGTTATCTTAATAGAGGATTTAAGGAGATGAAAAGAGTCCCCAACAATTAGAAGAATAACCAGAAACTTGCGAAAAGAGTTGGAAAATAAAAGGCAGAATAAAAACTTATGTTCTTAAGATTTTTCTAGACATGAATGTGACTTCCTAGTCGATATTTGTGCTGGATTATTGAGTTGTGTGATTGAATTTGCTTGTGTCTCTTAGCCTATGGGTTGTTCTAGCTGCTTTTTTATGCTTTGTAGTGGCTATATTCCTTCTTATTTGTAAGTGCTATGCGCAACTAATCGAAAAAAAGGAGATGAAAAGGGAAAAACAATTTAGAGGTTTGCTTGTGAGGAATAATTAAGCCGAACTTTGTCCCCATGAGCCAATTAACGGCCCATTTCTTTTTTCTTTTTTTTTTTTGTTTTTTAAGGTTTTAAACTTAACATTTACAATCGAACAACTTCAGATTCGTTGATGTTTAGTTTTCAAATTAGCCAGAAATGGGTTAATCTCTTCGACTATTGTTCTTTAATGGAAATAATGAGTGCCCTTTTTCATCATAATTTTCTTAGGACAAACAACATAGTGAGTCACAGAAAAAACAAATGATGGAAAGCAGAACGGATACAAAATTAAACGAAGGAAAGGAACCCATATATGCACCAACACGTAGCGGGAATAATGAGGCCAACCTCAGCTTATTCCAGTACTATGAAAGCTAAACCAAAATCTACATATAGAAAAAAGTTTGATCTTTCCCAGTTCTCCTTCAATGAGATTTAAGCATGCTTCTACTTCAAGTCAGGAGTGGGACCTACATGATTAATCTGAAATCCATTATTTATAAAGGTGCTACTTTCTTTTTTGTTTATTTTATTTTATTTTTTAAGATCAAATGTGAATGTACTACTTCATTATCTTCTTTTTCAACTAAATCACTATAGTACAAAATCTATTCCTCAACCTTCAATCATCAAATGAAGTCTTTGTTTGAGATTTTTTTTTTGAATATGGTGTCAAATCTTTTATGTGCGAGAGATTTCAACTTTGAATCTTGACAACTGTTATATTAATTATTTTACAAGATAGGTAGGGATCTTTAATTGTGCAGCATGCATCCACGCTTCAACCATAAGGGTATCAACGTGACAGAGCTTGTTAGAATATAAAATCTATTTTTGAACTTTTAACCATCAACTTGATTTGTGGTTGACATGATTCTTATGCATAAATAGGCCAACTTCGATTGATTTATTGTCTAAACAATATTGTGGAGTTCTATCTCAAACTTTAGGTACTATTGTCATAAATTTTACTAGGTGACTAACACAAGAAATGTTTTCATGAAATGCATCGCTTCTTATTGGATTACCTAAAGGAAACTTTCCATGAGATTAATGATTTCTTATAGGATTGCAGTTTAGCAAATCTGACTTCTGTTTTCTTTTTATGATGTGAAAATAAGCTACAAAGGCTTTAGTATAATATAATTACATGATAAAGGAGGATATAAATCAACTTAAAATTTGATACAAACAAAACATCAGTCTTAATCATTAAGTTAAAAACATTATCAATGAACATAACGTAAGTTTAAATAGATATATGAAGTTAATGCTTGAGAAAATATAAGAAATCAAATCAATTATAAGCTTAAATTGATATGACCATCTTTCAATTGATGGATTGCTTTTGTTTTTTTGTTTTTTTTTTTATTTTTAAAAAAAACTCTATCATGCCTCCGTATAAGTGCACACCTATTAAAAAATGTTCTTTTAATGGAGAAAAATAAATCTGCCACCTTGGTTAGTGATAGTTGTGTCCCCAATTTCATGAACGTGGCTTTTTAAATGAATCACGGGCTGGTAACCGTCCTTCTGGGTGGTGGACTTAGCTGTCTGCATAGTACGGCTGCCCTTTTTTTCTGGTACATGAACTAATTCTTAGCTCGTTATGGCCACAATAAAATTAATAATACTACTAAAATTAATAAGGGTATGGGTCCATCTTACTTAATTAATTAGACTTCCACTTTGTCTTATCGAACGCTCCTTTTATTTAAATATTAATTTATTGCTATTATGCAAGTACAATTTCTTTGGAGGGTGTATATCGAGCAATTGACTGATGTACTAGTTATGAGTTTTCTATACACCAAATGGGGTAGGAAAAGCATAATCATTGCTTTAATTGCTGGGAAAATATTATACTCTTTTGTTTGTTTACAAAGATTCTTGCAGATTTGATTTTCTATTAACTAATGGCTACCGGATATATAAATTGTTCTACAAAGATTAGTATGCGTGTAAAGCTTGCTGGGGACCTTGGGTGAAAGGTATTGATGATAATTTAACTTATCTAAGCATCATTAAAGTTTCTCCCTTCTATTTTTTTTTTTTTACTGTCCTAGTCTAACCAATCATGTCACACAGACACATGTATATATATAAACTACAAAAAACATCATATAGTAGCAGAATCAGAGACGTAAAAAGCTCACTTAGCGACAAAAATAGAGAAAATAGTTGAGTTGTTGATTTGTTCGTCACTGAGGACCTAGCATCGGACAACAGGGTAATGGCCAGAGAGAAGGGTGTGCTAATTGGTGATGGAATTTCCATCCGTTGCTAATAGCGACAGCATTAGAGACGGAATATCCGCGTTGATGGTGACAGATATTAAATTTCGTCGCTAATTTGCAACTTGTCTAAAAAAAAGGAAATTTCGTAAAGGCAGGTTTTCCGTCGCCATTTTGTCGGTATTTTTTTTATATTTTTTAAGTAAATTTTTGTTTTGTCGACTATCCCTGAGTATAATACATTCAATTCCTTGCACACAATTACAAAGAGAATTTTCAACCAATTCGAAACCAATACATCCTTCGAAAAACATCCTGAACAATTCTTAAGCCAAATATCTCACATACAGACCAAATAGTTTTCAAGTGTCTCATCTAGACCTTATCAAAATGAGGGTCGGGTCGGATTGAGGGTTGAGTCATGAGGGTAGGCAGACAGGATTATTTCCACCCTGACCCTACCCGACCCTTATGTGGGTCGCCATACTGTTGGCCCTGACCGTGCAGGTACCCTCCGGTCGTCGGTCAGACCCGACTCTCAAATATTGTTGATATAGAAAATGAGATTTTTCGTTAAGTTTCCTTTTTATTATAAAGTTAAACATTAAACATCATACAAAACAAAATGCCAAATGATAATATAATGATCAATTGAAATATATTGCAATTACAAACACTCTAATGTGTAATTTAGTGATTAAAATGATAGTTCATTAAAATAACTACTTCAAACATCAGAGATGGAGCGTTATAAGGTTACAAACCAGTGAGATTTGAGGGAGGGAGGTTAAGAGGAGATGAGAAGGTAGAAAACGAAAAGGTTTTAAATAAATAAATCCCAAAGTATCTTGTTTTGATTTTAAATTTTGATCCTAGGTTTTAATTTTTTTTAAAAGCAAGAGTCAGCGGGTCGGGTCAGAGGGTCAAATTCTCTACCCAAGCCCGACGATCATAGTAGTCGGGTACATACCCTCGATTTGAGGGTAGGGGTGGGTTCGACGGGGCCTCGAATCGGTTGATCAGGTCTAGTCTCATAACAACTTAAGTCACAATCAAGCTTCTAGAAACATGCAGTTCCTAAAAAGGGTAGTTTACTTAACAATGCCAAGAGACCAGTGTCCTCAATCAAATGGATTGAGGGGAGAGTCAAACAACTCAGGAATCAATCTCTAAGAGTAGTATCATCATATTACTCATCAACGTCCTCATTCTCATCTTGATCTTCATCCTCATCTTCATCTTCATCATCTTGTAGATAATTAGTAAAGGGTTGTTGTGATTCCAAAACATAAGCTTATTGCATTTGAAAAAATGCTAGCATTTGTTGACTGATGGTCATCCTTTGTTGACTCAATCGCATTACTCCCAGTCCTAGCATTTCCACCTTAAGTTTCGTTGTTTCTTTGGTTTAGTATTTAGTTAGATTCCTCCAATACCTTATATTTTTTCTTAAGCTTGCGATAATTTTCTACTTGCGAAGTGAGCTCACCCCCCATGTTGGCTACCATACCCCTTAGATCATTCAACAGCTCTTGCGATAAGACGTAACCTTTACATGCCCAAAAAAAACCTTTATATGAAGTCTAAATTATTAACAATAACTAAAGTTATACTAAGGTTATGTTGTGCTCAACTGCAGTACCAATGGCTAAAGTAAAGTATTAAAATTAACTTTACCGGCTTGTTGAGAGGGACTAAAGTTAAAGGTAGCCCTAATATTAACAAGCTTATCTCCAATGTTGTAAATATGACTTTTTTTGTTCATATGGGCCTTCACCCGTAGTTGATTTGGATTTAGCAATGATTAAGATGGATCTAGAGAATTGTCATCCAAGGCTCCTTGAGAGTTGATGATATTGTGAAAATCTTGTTTAAATGATTCCTACTATATCAAAACAATTGCAAAAAAATCAAATATATTATACTTAGTGAGATTATATGAATTCAGATTGAACCTCTAATTAAGACTGAAGGGTAGCTTACGTTTATTTGTTGTGGTTTCTTATCAGCCTAAGGGTCATCTTCTTTGCAATGAAGCTTGTGAGTGCAACTAAACATCTCAACAATTGTGGGATCCATCCCAAGTTGTTCCCTCCATATGTAAAACAAACGTGGAGAACATATAAAACACCACACTAAAACAAATAAAAAAAAAGTTCTAAAAGGTAAAATTAGTTACCAAATGCTTTATATGCTTATGCATAGAGATTGAGACACATATGTGGAGAGATGATCCAAGATTTTATGGATCACCAAACTGATTGTTTTTTGGCTTTTCAACACAATTTCTTGTATGCTTCATTACCCCAATATTGTTTGACCTATGTCCAACGGTGGTCAACGAGCCATATAGGCTGCTTATTGTGCTTCCTGGCTTTGCCAAGAAAATCTCTCAAACGTGCATTGCTTTTGCTTTCAAAATTGTTGCTAATTCGGGGATCATTGGATGGGATCCTATGTGAATGACTTTTGCAATTCAAAGGATAACAAACACATCAAATAATGTCATAATAATGAATCAGGTACACACAAAATTTTAATATGTAGTCACTTTAGCTACCTTAAGCTCTGCAAACTATAAATCTTGAACAGATCTTGACACTTCACACCATGTAGGTCAAGTTTCATCATATTTGTTTTGGAAGATTATAGAAATCTTTCCAAAAACACCATCATCTAGGAGAAACCTATTTTACTAAAACACATCAAATTAACGCCATATGAAATAAAATAATTCAAGCTAAAAACAAGTAACTCCGTCGGACTAACCCGTTACTATCAAGCACAACATACGTCTCTTAGTTTGAGTGCTTCCATGACTAGATTGTACTTTACTATCTTCAGTTGCAATGTCTTATTAGGACTGATTAGAAATAGGATCGCCGATAGTATGAGCAGTGTTGGGGCAGGGTTCATAGTGTGGGTAATGGGGGTGTGGTTTGGAATGTTATGTCAAAACTGTTGATACATTAAAGTTTAGTTTGGGATATATGGATTACATTAAGGGAAAGACCCTATAGGAACTGTCTCAAATTGATTAGGGATTGGGATTGATCCTAAAACACTTGGAGTGTCAGCACTCATGATTACCCCTATGGAAAATATACCATGAGATGTTTAGAGAGGTTGATCAATGTCCATGCCAGTAGGATGTGCACTGGAGATCCTATTGCAACACCCTCTTCCTTTGCCTCAACTAGAGGACTCACCTCGATGAGAGTTAGAATCCAGACCTGAAATACTTGACAATAAATACAAGAAAAATAAAGATTACACATATCAACAGTTTATTCACACAAGATAATAGGTACAAAATAGCAGGTTTAACAATTAACATATAATAACAGTGAATTAATAACCAAGTGTTACAAAACTAAGTAATGAAATGCATAACAATTTCTAAGCATCTAATTGTCGGCATCATCATCATCTTCATCCCCATCCCGATTGTCATTCTCCTCCTCATCATCATCATATGAATTCACATCTTCCTCTGCTTCATTTGTTTTATTTCCATCATCTTATTCAGCCTCTTCACCACTCTTGTCCTGTTATTCCTCATTTATGTCATCATCTACTTGAATAAATGGGAAACCCATATTATTATTCACCTCTTCTAGTGGTGCAATTGTGTACACTAATGATGTAGGAATATCATCACCCACGAGTTCCAAGAGTGTCTTCATGTTTGATGATTGGTAAGCAACAGGTAATGTATTGCTTATCTACTTTGGCCTTTGATTTGGTTGATATGACAACAAGCCAATTCACCCTGTCCCTTGATCGATATGGATGTGGTATAAAGTACACTTACGATGCAGTGTTTGGAAAGATGAATGGATCGTAATTTTTGTACCTCCTTGTGTGATGAACCTTAACAAGTTTGAATCATTTATGAGATCGTATCCCATGATTTAATATGGGATCAAACCATTCAAAACTAAATAGCACACACCTTTTTTTAAGTGGTTCACCTAGACACTTAATTTCGATAATATCTTTTAGTATGCCAAATCATTTTTGATATTGACTTCTCCAGTCCCACATACACCAACACCACAATTATATGTTTTCTTCCTGACATTGCAAGCCTCTATGTGGAATTTAAATTCATTAACTTTATATGTCACCCTCATTGACAAAATGCCTATTAGGCTTCATGGCCAACTATGTCAAATACAAATGTTTGTAGTTGTCGAACAGTTGAATTTAATGCACCTAATGTGACATAGAATGTGGTTTTAGTTCAAACAATGCACCAAATTGTCTCAAAGGATTTATAAAGGAATAAGTTAAATAACTTACATTTAGACTAGACCTATAATGCCCCGACTCCCTCTCGAGTCACGAATAGTTACCAGGATCTGCTTTAAGGATCGTCAATTGGCCCCACAAACCACCACAAGCCTTTCTTGTGTGCTTTGTCCTCACTCACATGTTTCCTGGAAAGCTTCTTAGGAGGTCACACATCATAAGATTTCTCCCCAACAAGCACACTTAACTGTGTAGTTCTTAAGAGTGGACCTCCCTAAAAGAAAGGTGCTCCTTTGGTGATATAAGTAGTCATTTCGATCCTTTTAAATCACACTTGCGGTATTACAATCTATGACACCCCGACACCCTCCCAGGTCGATACAGTTACTAGGAATGACTTTAAAGATAGTCTACTAACCCACAAATCACCACAAGCCTTTTTGGTGTGTTTCATCCTCACTCACATGCTACTTGGGAAACTTTTTAGAAGGTCACCCATTGGAAGATATCTCCACACCAGGCACACTTAACAATGAAGTTATTAAGAGTGGACTTCCTCAAAAGGAAGGTGCACCTTTTGTAATATAAGTAGTTAGTTCATTCCTTTTAAGCCATACTTGAGGTGTTACATTCACCCCCACTTAAAGACCATAACGTCCTCGTTGTGCCTTACTAATTGGCCGACTTACACGTCTTCTTAACTAGTGGTCCATCTAAGTATCTTTGCCCTACTAAGTGACCACCCAGTAGGGCTATTCTTCGGTCCAGGACCGGACCGGACTAGCCTGGACCGAAGACCGGTTAAGATGAACTTCGTGGACTGAGGACCAGACCGGTCAGAAGTTAGTCCGAACCAGATCGGACCGAGGAGAACCCGGACAGGACCCAGACGGGACTGACTTGGGCCAAGTCTCCAAGGCCTAAAATAAATTAAAATAAAATATATAAATGAGAAATGGAATGTTGTCACTACTGCACTTCAAATAATGAGCTGCCACTAATTGCTTGTACTTGTAATAAGCTTGAATAGTTTAATCCACACTAATGAAAGAAAAATCAAATACCCTTGAGTCCACACCAAAATACAATTCTAAAGCAATTTCCAAATGAAAAAATTTTATACAAACAACTAAATTTTGCTAAGCACATAACCAAAGTTTCAAATGTTCAACAACATGTTCTTTTCTCAAAGTGATACAATCTTCAAACCAATGGGATTCCCAAACTTGAAAGCAATTTCTTAGACTTGGAGATGGATTTACTGCTAACAATTTGGTCCTCTCAAATGTTCAACTAATTGTTCAAGTAGTATACAAAATAAACAAAAGATGGAGTTAGTAAATATAATGATAATAATATAATGCGAAATAAACACAATAAAAAGGACAAAAATTACCTCAATATTAAATGTTCAAAGTATCACCCACATTAATCTCATTATCCTTAAGACTCAATTTACCAAGATCTAAAACATACACAATAAAGAAACAAAAATTAAAAGTTAAAACATGTAAATATGTGATCGTAAAAAATAAATAAACAAAATTTAAAGAGGAAATGAAAAATTAAAAGTTACCCTTATCAAGGTCCCGTAATTCATTGAAATAGTCATCCATATCTAATCTACTACTTGGCCTAAGCCAATCTTGTGCACATATAAGAGGTTGGACCATCTATTCACAATCAAACCGAACAAATTCATTAGTTAACAAAAGGCAAATATGTTACAGAATTATAATAGAATACAAAGAATGGAAGAAACACACTAATTAAATTAATTACCTTTGGAGTTAAGAAGTTTTAAATGAATCAAGAGTACCTTTGACCACTGTCGCAAGCACACGGGTAGTCGTAGTATAGATAAAAAGATCGCTCATCAGGGACCAATGTAATCTATCGAGGTTTGTCTATCAAAATATACTGAGCAAAATTCTAATTCAAGGGGTTTTGATTTAACAACTTCTAATTCACTAATTTTAAATCAATTAAGGAAAAATGCCTAGGAATTCATGTAGTTATGAATGTTGATTCGATCAAAATGATAAGCATGTGCTTTTCTCTAATCGATTAATATCGAGGAATTGCAATCTCTCCAAAAATTTAGTCTATTCTTTCGAAATCAATCAAATTTTCCTAAACTAAGCAAAAGTCGTTCTTTCAAACTAATTTGTCTTAATCCAAGTTGAATATCTTCGATTACACTCTAGTCTTCCGAACATACAAATCTCTCTTTTGAGACGACGTTATGTTGATTTTTATCAAGCAGTCTAACAACCAAATGTCACCCATCAGTTTTTCACTCAATTATTTTATTTGTGCAAGCAAACTTTGGCTAAAACTCCACTCACAACATGATAATCACTTGATAAAACGAAATCAAACCAATCATGAAATAAGCACAATTCTATAGATTAAAACATGATCTAACTACACTTTCATAAACTATTAAATCCTTAGACAAAATAAACTACTCACACATGATTAAAATTAAACAACTAACCAACGTTTTGGCGAAATCTGAGAGGAAGAGCTTGACTGAAATAGCCTTTCAACCAAGGGCTTCAAACCGCCTCAAAATCAAACACACACACACACACTCAAGATTTCTCACTAAAACAATAATCAAACTAAGAATCTTAACTAGAAAGAACAAAATTTGAGAAAGAAAATGGACTATGCTATACTAGCTCATTCTCCATTGCTACTGAACGATACCTTTTTATAGAAAAGTTTGGATCATTTCAGCCACACAGTCGAAGGAAGACGAAGAGGCAGCAGTTTCACACCTCACCACAGTCTGTGGCAAGTACCACGGTCCAACCGTGGTATTGGTTGGAACTGATTTTCTACTCTTTTCTTGCTCCACGGGTGTTGCATCACATAGATGTTCGTAAGGAGGTCAAAATACATCCAATAAGGGTCAAATGTTGGGTGCAAAGGCCTAAAATCTTGTAAAACACATTAAACAAGCATACCTAAGCATAAATCGAGAATAGGAGTAAAGATTATGACTCAAAGCACATAAGTCTCCTAAAAATGTGGCAAAATAGCCCTAAAATGATGTATACATTAAGCACTTATCAAACTCCCCCATGCAAGCACATAAGTCTCCCAAAAATGTGGCAAAATAGCCCTAAAATGATGTATACATTAAGCACTTATCAAACTCCCCCATGCTTAAACTGTTGCTTGTCCTCAAGCAATGCTAAAACCAAAAATATACACAACCTTCTCATGATAGATATAGGTAACATTCCACCAGCAAAGCTGATCTAAAGGTAGCCTAAAATGATGCAAAAATCATTAGCAAACAAATTAGGGAATGAAATTTTCGAAAACCACTTGATAGACCACAATGTCAAACTTGAATCATTCCCTCCAAATTGTCAAATACGGTCATTCAACATATGAAACAAGTGAGGCTAGCAGGGTCGGTAGAACCTCACTATAGTTATGTGGTACTCATCACTCATGTGTTTGAAAATGTATACATATATAGTGGTACTCATCACTCATGTGTTTGAAAATGTATACATATATAAGGGTTCCCTCAATTCTCATTCCTTAGACTCAAATCTACCATAAGTTTGACATGACTCTTAAATTCGCCATCACTAAAATGAAAACACAGTAGACAATCATGAGGACTTTCATAGGGTTGTAATGGGGCTATGGGTAAAGGCAAGAGGGGAACAAATGTTTTGAAAATAAGGAGCTAGAAGCCATAAACTAAGAGCTAAACGATTTCAATGCATCATGCTACATCCCTCTTAGATCATTATAATATATCAACAAAATACATCCCCAATTGAAGAGAGAAAGAGTTGAAAATCACAAGAATTGTAAATTCCAACAAGGCTAACACTTTCTTCCCTTTTTTTTTCACTTTTCTCTTTTTTTTTTCATTTTGTGTTTTTTTAAAATTTTTTCCAAATGAGTTAGCCAAGGGAAATTCATAACGAACTTTAAATTCCAGCTCTTCTCTAAACTTTGTACCATTAGATAAGGGATTTATTAAGATCTCACATCCGTTCACTAAACAACCAGCCTACTAAAAGAGAACAATCCACCTTACTAGTGCCCTATCAAACTTGATGCAAAAGAATGAAATGCTCTTCTACTCTTGGCTTAAGGGTAAGATAATAATTTGGCCATAGGCTATAATAGGAGGCTTAAATCAAGAAAAACGGTTATAGGCTCAAAGGGGTTAACAAGGGATATAATATACAACAAAGGTGGCTATTTGGCCGTTGGGTTTAAGAAATTAAAGAAAAACGCCTCGATCATATTGCCTAAATGCTATGCGAAATGTGATATTGAATGAGAATCAAAGCAAGTTCTAGAGAAATGATGTCAAGTGAGAGTCACCCATGAAAAAAATATAAGACTGAATAGATAAACAGTCTCTAAAAGCTCAAAGCCTCACAGGACATCTACCAAGGTCATAACTAGCTTATTAGTAAACACATGCCAAAATTCATGTAAAGACTCATTGGGTAATGAACTCGCACTTAATATATGGTCAAAACATGGATCTCGTTTTTGCAAACTCCTTCTCAAACATTTTATGCACAATTTGGGTGAATCAAAGGATCAAACTAAACAAAAAAAAGTCTACCAAATCTAAAAAGATCATCCTCAGAGGATTTTTTTCCTTTTTCAATTTTTTTTTCAAAATTGTTTTTTCTGGTACATGCATGCTCCTAATAACAATGCAAATGACAATGCAAAGGGACTATTAAAAAACACTAAAATGCAAACTAGAATGAAAAGAAAAATAAATGCACTTACTAAAATACTGCTAAACAAAACTAAAACCTAAAACAAAAACTCTAAAAACTATCACAAACAACATATACAAAGTACAAGCACACCAAACCAAATCAGGCAACAGACGACAAATATAATGAGTAACTCCCCCATGCTTGAATCACACATTGCCTTCAATGTGGGCGCATAATAGAAAAAGGGAAGAGGAGTAGCACAAAGCAATAAGAAAGGAGGTGGTGGAGGAGGATGGGGTGGTTGGCAATAAGAGATATGCCAATTTTGCCAGGTCTCTAGACATGTCATATAGTCCTGGAAGTGTTGAGTCTGGGTAACAAGCATCCTACGAAGCTCATCGTGGTACTCTTGGACAAAGTCCTAAAGAGCGGCGCTCTCAGAAGCAACAAATGCTAGAAGGGAAACTTGCTCCTCTTGAATGGATCTAAGGGTGTGTTGGAGGTCGGTATAGTCAGGAGGGGGTGGTTGAGAGGAAGAACTAGGTCATGCTTGACTATAATGAGGGGCTAGATGATAGGGTGCAGGTTAAACAACGTCGTCATCATTAGGTACTCTATAAAGGTTAGCCCGGTGAAGTAAGGTGGTTCGATCGACATTGGGAAGCGGCAAAAGCCGGTCCCCAGGGTAAATCCAATATAAACGCCCAGCCTCGACTTTGCAAAAGTTCATAATTTCAAAAGCAACTTGATCAAGCCGGTCGGACCTGGAAACTCTATCCTTAGGGTTGGGCTAAATACCCAAAACTCTAGCAATAGTAGTCACAATACCACCTATGATTATTTTACCTTTAGTGCTAACAACAACATTATACAATTGCCTGGACAAAAATGAACTGTGGTCAAGTTGGACACCGTCAAGTATACAGGACAAAAAGTACAACTCAGATAATATCGGGACATTCAAACTGTTATCTCAAGCAAAGAAACAATAAGCTAAGATACGATGAGCTACTCTAATGCAAGGAATCCTAATATGAGTGCAATTCGATGAACTAGTGTTGTACCTAACACTCCCCGAAAGTTCGACCCAAAATGCATTCGGATTGAATTCGCGGGGGATTTGGCAGTTCGGTAAATCCATACTAGATGGAAAACTGAATATACCATTAAATGTACCTAAGTCCAACTCGTGAAATTGTCCATGCAGATAAAATGATATGTACCTGACTTGACATTGAGACCCTTTAGTGACCTCGACATGGAGTGTACTAAGGAAATCTAGGGTCCGGTCCCGGTACGTATGTTTTTTTATTTCTAAAAAGTGTCCCATATCACCTCGTACAAATAACCACCGAATATCATCTAACATTCCCAATTGAGCTAACAATTCCTCATCATAATATCTAGTGGCCACAACCATACATTCATTCAAACAATTATATCTAGCAACATGATCAGGATTCGTTAAACCAAGGAGGTGAGGAATGTTACCTTGAGCTCGCGCATTGGTGGACGTTCGGATGTCCCTTGAGGTCAGGTTGGTGCTTGACTTGAGGATCCAACCCCCTTGATACTCCTTTGTCTCTTGGTAGGTACCATTGTTGCAAAATGAAACAAAAACCAAAACGAAAGCCTAAATAAGAAAATTTGAAGAAGAAAAATAAAGAAAATAAGTAAAAAGAAGAAGAATAAGAGAGAGAAAAAGATGGGTATGGTGGATGAGTGAAGTGAGATGAGTTTGAAGAAGAAGAAGCAGAAAGACATGAAATTTGTGTGGAAAGAGGAAAGATTAAGTACAAAGGGATGATTTTGGGTGAAAATGGGTGAAAATTGAATAGAAATGATGTAAAAATGAAGGTTGTAGTTATAGAGGCTTAGAGAGAGAAAATGGAGGTAAAGAGAGAGAGAGTCGTCAAGAAGATGAAGTGTGAGCGAAAATTAGGGGGTACCATAGTCAAAGACCTAGATCGCAGGCCGTAGCAGGTCACCACGGTCCAACCGTGGTGTCTACTGACTCCTTTTTCTTCAATTTCTCTGGGTTGGCACCCCACGGCCGCAGTGCTGAGTATCCTGGCCATGGCGCTAAAACTTTTATTCCATAGTTTTGTTTTCTTTTTTTTGTTTCTCTTTTTTTCACAAACAACAAAAACTTGACCACTGTCGCAACCGAACGAATAGTCGTAGTATAGATAAAAAAATCGCTTCTCAGGGACCAATGTAATCTATCGAGCTTTGTCTATCAAAATATGCTAAATAAAATTCTAATTCCAGGGGTTTCTATTTAGCAACTTTTAATTCACTAATTTTAAATCAATTAAGGAAAAATGCCTAGGAATTCATGTAGTTACAAAAGTTGATTGGATCAAAATGATAAGCATGTACTTTTCTCTAATCGGTTAATCTCGAGGAATTGCAATCTCTCCAAAAATTTAGTCTATTCTTTCGAAATCAACCAAATGCCGAAACTAAGCAAAAGCTATTCTTTCAAACTAATTTGTCTTAATCCAAGTTGAATATCATCAATTACACTCTAGTCCTCCTAATATGCAAATATCTCTTTCGAGATGATCTTATGTCAGGTTTTATCAAGCAGTCTAACAATCAAATGTCACCTTTCAGTTTTTCACTCAATTGTTTCAAGTGTGCAAGCAAACTTTGGCCAAAAATCCACTCACAACATGATAATCACTTGATAGAACGAAATCAAACCAATCATGAAATAAGCACAATTCTATAGATTAACTGTTAAGTCATAAATCATGCATTGCTTTAATAATTATTTTGATTATATTATATATTATTTCGTCTAATTTACTTTATTTTATATATTTTTCAGGTTAAGCGTTAATAAAATAAAGAGGAGAAGAGAAGACGTCAAAGTTTGGGTTTTATTTACTGAAAGATTTTACAAGTAAATTTATCAAGTCGGTCCAAAAAATAATAATGAATTATGAAAAATAATATTTTCATAAGGATTTATTTGGGCTTGGATTACTACTCCTAATTAAAGAGGGATTAGAAGACTTGGAAGAGAAGGAACCCAAAGAAGAAAATCCTTGTAGAATGATACTATAAAACCTTATCTCTTATCCTCTACAACCCACACACCAAAAACCCTAGCAATCTCTCATGCCTCACGCCTCATGCCTCACCCGGTACACCACTCCTAACCCCCTCTCTCACCTTCTACATACCTCTCATATTTTCCTCCCTCACACCATTACACTCCCCCGCTAACACATATCATCAGCATCATCATCAAGCTACCATCTCCATAATCAGCGTCCAACCCCAAAATCTCCGCAAACTCCTGCCTAACCCCCTCAAAATATCCCCTTCACGTCAGCCGCTCAAGTCTTCATAACCTCCCTTCCATCATCATCATCAATCGTCCCCATCATCATCGATCCTCCATACATCATGAACCTCATCGATCATCATCATCACCCAAACAAAGTAGTATTGGCCTGATTTCTTTTATTTTTATTTTTATTTTTTTTGTTTAGTTTACTGTGAAACATGAAAGCTTTGGTTAACCGATTTAATTTAATTTCAAATACGAGTGAGTAATTTTCTTGTATTTAGTATAATTTATTTGAAACCATACTAAATTAATTATTTTGAAACAAGTTTTATGCTTTATTGCCCAATTGATTTTTATTCGTGATTCTATAATGATTAGTATTTATCGTTTATGATATTCTGATTAGATTAATTAGAATGTACGCTAATTAGTTTAATACCAATTTATATGATAGTTTAAAAGGCTTTAATACGTAAAAGTTATAGTCTTTTAGGCATTAGTATCACCCTAATTAATCGTGGATGACTCAAACCCATCTCTTTTAATTAGATAGTTGTTATAGATCTTTGTTAAATCAATTTGTTAATAAATTGGTTAAAAGGCATTAGATGTCTTTCTAGTACTTAATGCGCTAGTTTGATTAAATTCTTGTGCTGGCGTTAGGTTATCAAAACTAGTAGGGTTTATATCAGGGTTGGACCTAAATAAACTATAATATAAGGAAAAATGGGAAAGATCAGCTGGTGGATGTCTTCTACAGTCTAACTCATGGATAAATCGATTTGTGTGTTGATGATAAATATTAATTTGCATGGTGGATATAGATTATGCTAAGTATTTTTCGTAAATTTGGCAACGTTGATAATTATTTCTTGCTTTTTAGTTAATTTCTCTAGCTTGTCAATTTTTATTCTTCAATTTATAAGCTTTAATATAAATTTTGTTTACCCCCCCAAAAGAGTAGTCTTTTAGGAGTGTTTTGGCAATATTAGATCAGCTAGATTTTGATTTTTAGTGTGGTTATAATTTTCATATTTAATTTCTATTATGTTTTGCCATTTATTTACCGGTTTGTTAGAAATTAGGTTAAAAATAGTTTCTTTTGTGTTTTTTCATGTTTTAGTCCATTTTAGGCTTTATACAGTATCCTATTCTGCCTCTATTTAATTTCGGAATTTTCAGAAACTATTTGATAATTTTTCAGAATTATTTCGTGAATTGGATATGTGCTGGTTTTTATTTAATAAATTTGAAAATTACGTTTTTAATTTTTATTTTATGGTTTGGGTTTTATTAACTCCAGAAAATTATATCCTAAAATATGGGTGTTTTATAATTTATTTTCGTATTTATATTAGTGCAGTTTATTCTTTCTCTAATTTCAGCTTTTATTTTCTGTTTTACTTTTCTGTAGTTAATTTGCTGATTTAATTTTTCTGAATTTAATTACATATAATTTTGGATTTATAAAGTTATTAACTTGTTCAATATTAATTTGGATTACTTTCTGTAACTTTTAATATTAATTTTCTGCTTGTTATTTTCTGTTTTAATTTTCAGTCTAATATTGTGTTATTATTTTTGTTTTTATTTTTTCAGATTATTCAAGATAGCTATTTACTGTTTTGTTTCCAGAATTAAATTTAGAATATTTTGGAGCAATATTAAGTATTTTTCCAGTTTTTTACTTATTAAATTTGGTTTATTTTAGTAATATAAGGAGAAGTTAGAATAAATTAGAGTAGTAAAGTCATTTAGAATTAAACTAGCTTATTATCATAATCTTTTCTTGTGGGATTGATCCCTACTTTTCTATGCTATAAATATTATTTATAAATTGTAGTTGTGTTTTAATTTGTAGCTCTACGACAAGCTCTGCAAATTTTTGCGCCGTTGCCGGGGAAAGAAAATAAAATCATTAGTTTGCTTCTATTCATTTTTACTACTTTTATTGTTTTGTTTTAACTCTAGTATTTTATTTTGGTATGTTGTTTTAGTTTATGAGATGAAGAAGTGGTTGTACGATCAAAGAGGAAAAGGAGCATACGTTTGAGGTGTCTAAACGTGAAGTAAGTGATTCTAAATCTGTAAGCTCCGAATCGGTAAGTTGTGAAATTTTTTAAGTTGAGATGGCTACTTTACGTGAACTTGCTGCACCTGACTTAGTTGTACAACCGTTATCAGTCACATATCCTACCTTAGACAGACCTTTAAAACTGAATTCTGGATTTTTGAACTTATTGCCTAAATGTCATGGATTGCCTGGTGAGGACCCATATAGATTTATTAATGAATTCATTATTACTTGTTCCGCCATGCAACCTGAGGGGATTCACGAGGACCAAATTAGACTGAGGGAATTTCCTTTTGCACTTCCAGATAGGACTAAAGACTGGTTATATTATCTCCCCCCTGGATCATTTACTACTTGGACTCAACTTCACAAATCTTTTTTGGAAAAGTTCTTTCCTGAATCTAGGATAGGGTCGATTAGAAAAGAGATTTGTGGAATAAAACAAATGAATTGGGAGTCTTTGTATGACTATTGGGAACGCTTTAACAGGTTGTGTGCTAGTTGTCCTCAACATCAAATCACTGATCAATTATTAATCCAATACTTTTATGAAGGACTTTTACCATCTGACAGGAGTATAGTGGATGCCACAAGTGGAGGGGCGTTAGTGAACAAAACTCCAGCTGCAGCTAGGGAGTTAATTAACACACTACAAGAAAATTGGGTTTTTGTGGCAACAAGATTTGCCACAATATGTTGATATTTTGCTACAAAAAGTCTTTTGTGGCAACTTAGAAAATTGCTACAAAGTTGCCACAGATAGTCCATTACAAAAGGCATTTGTGGCAAATTTAGTTTTGCGACGAATTATCTAGCTTTAGTGGCAAATTTTCAGTTGCCACAAATTGAAATTTGCTACAAAAGCATATAATTTGTAGCAAGCTCCATTTGCCACTAAATCCATGTTTGCTACAAGAAGGTGATATTTGTAGCAAAATATAATTGCCACGAACAATATTTTGGCAAATATTTGAATACGTTTTGTGGCAGTTCACTTTTGCTACTGAACTTATCGTAGAAAGTGGTAAACTTTGATTGCATTTGTTTTTTTGTTATATATATTGTAATATTGTTTACCGTTTGCTAATAATAATTATATTGTTTGTGAACATTCTCATAAATACATACATGGTATAATAAATTAACTGAAATGAAATGCAATCGTACTTGAAATGAAATTGCATTAAATATATAATCATCATATGATGTTTGCTACAATAGCAGCTAATAAAATTATGATAATTGTATATGCTTAGTTCATAATTCTGAAATGATACTTATCGTAAATGTATGAAACTTATTGTACTCTAACTTATATGAACCTGTGTCCTTGACGAAGAGCCTAGTCTTTCCTCTAGAGCACGAAGACGAGCATCATAAGACTCATGAATGCCTTTTAGTTGTTTAGAAACCCGCCTATTAACTTCAGCATCAATCCTATCTTGAATTGCTTCCTCATTGATACCTTGGTTTTGACAACTCGTAAAAGCTAACACCCCTTGACCCATGCCTCTTTGATGAAGTGATCCTTTCCTATGCTTAAGGACACGAGTAAAAGCCTCTTGTGGTGTAAGGTTATCAACCCCATACTTCTCAAGCTCTTTTTGGTGCACTACTTGGAGGTCTTCATATGCTTTCTCTGCATGCTCATCTGGCCAAGTTCCGTCTTTCTTTTGTCTTTGGATTTTCCATAATCGCAAGTAGTACGGTTCTTCATCCTCTTCTGCTTCTGGCTGGGAGTCCTCAGGTAAGAGGTCGTCCAATCCATCAATTGGTTTCTGCAACTAAAATCATTTAAAAAGACCTTATGTAAAGTGCAATTACTTCCAACAATAAGCAAGTAAAAAATTGGTTTTAAAAAAAGTTTCAGAAAAAACCAAGTCCACAATTTAGTACCAAGTATATATTAGCTTAAGTTACCAACTCATAGAAGGTGCTAGCAATTGATTTTGTGCCGACCTTTGCAAGCATTTTCTGATATGTTTGATTTTTAGTGTTTGTCTCACTTCGACGCTATAAGAAATAGGAAAAACCATAAGGTTTAAAAGATTAGAAACTGAGTTTATTATAATTTCAGGATTATGGTCAATGGACATATTCAAGTGATGTAATAGAAAAGAATATTGAACTTACCCTGAACTTGTCGCTATCCCAATAATTTACTAACCATTTCCATTGATCAGGGTCCACTTCTTTGGGCGGATTATCCCGACGATCAGCCACTGTCGTATAGTTAGTGTATGCTTTTTGCTTCAAATCATACCGCGACTTTCTATACCAAACCTTGCAATGACGCTCTATGGCATTATCGACATGACAACCTTTGGGCAATTTAAACATTTCCTACATGCAATACAAATTATTAATGATGAAACTATTTAAAAAAACATAACTAGACAGGACAAAGTTAGTCTCAAGTGAAAACCTTTAACTTCATGAAATACTTCCTTTTTTTTTCCGGTTGTATGTCATCCCACTTTTCCACATCCAAGGGCATCAATTGCTTCATTAAATAGCTGGCCTCGCTAATGAATTGGGTGCTGTTGGTGCCAACAATACGCTTGAGTTCTGGGGGGATTTCGATCTCTACTTTTGCCGGATGCGCATCCTTTTTCCTTTTCCAGTATAAGCACTTTGTTTTGCCACGTCTGGGTAAGGAAGCTAAGTAAATTAACGAAACAAAAATGGTTAAAAAGAAAGCACCTCTCAAATAATTCAAAAAAATAAAATAATGTTAAATGAAACAATATTGAGAAGCTTGCACCAAAAACAAAAAACAAAAGCCAAAAAAAAAAAAGTTTGCCCAACCTTGTTGATTAGATGACCCAATCAGATTTTCGTCCTCAATGTTGTGGTTCATAGGTGTATCCATCATTCTATCTACATTTACAAGTTCAACCACAAGAGCTCATTTATAACAATTACAAAAGAATCTCCAAACTCAAAAATATCATTACACTTAGCAAATAGATGAGATTATATATTGCGTACTCTTACTGGATAACTCTTTTTCTACATCATGAGAAAGATTTGTATGCTCTTCTCCAGGCATTTCATTTGACTCATGAACTAGAAGTAACAGTATCAAATATGAGTATATAAAAAGACACTGTCGGAATAATGTTTTACTAGAAAGAATCATACAACCATGTGCAGAAATTGATCTTGTCCGTATCCTTTGTTATTCTAATGTACTCCCGCATGAAGAGCTTCCTTGATTAACGCGGTAGACATCATCTAATTGAGCCTGAACTCTTTTACCTAGACAAAATGAAACAATAAGAAAATAATAAATTACGTGGCAATGTCAACTATATTAATCCTTAATACCACCAATTAGTTTTTTTCTTAAATTCTAGGGTAAAACCGGCAGAGTTTTGCCTAAAAACTTACAATTTCCCCGGCTTAAAGCCTTACATTAAATCCCTGTATCGATTAAAAATACAAAAGACACCAATAAGCTCAACGGCTACATGCCGGAGTCCACAGCTCAACGGGCCACACGCCCGGAGTAAACCATTCAATAAATTTCGATAATAGGAAAGAAATGAAAAGTACAACTCAACGGATCACACATCCGGAGTACTAGGGTTTACATCCCAAAAATAAGCAATTCTAGTCAGAAGATTACAGACATTTCAGATTGCGGCCACACCTAAGTGTCAATAACACATATGGGACAACACTTAGGTGGCAGAATAACACGCATGCCCTTCATAGTCTATTCACACAGCCACACAAGATTAGACATATATGTACATAGTCTATTCACACAGCCATACAAGATTTCTTTAAAGGAAGAAAGCCTGAAAGTCAATGTCACAAATCCCAAATGAATCAATCACAAATCCCAAATGTTTGCAGCACCACATATACTTCTACCAACCTTCCAACCAAGAACAAAAATAAAATAAAAAACAAAGCAGAAAAAAGGAATAATACAGAATTAGAGGAATAGATAGAATATACTTGGGTGGAGTGTGGGGATTGATCCAGTCTTTGTCACTTGTCTTACAGGTGTATCTAGTTGGGCATGCATTCTTTCATCTGATTGAGCCTGAACTCTTTTACCTAGACAAAATGAAGCAATACGAAAATAATAAATTACGTGGCAATGTCAACTATATTAATCCTTAATACAACCAATTAGTTTTTTTCTTAAATTCTAGGGTAAAACCGGCAGAATTTCGCCTAAAAACTTACCATTTCCCCGGCTTAAAGCCTTACATTAAATCCCTGTATCGATTAAAAATACAAAAGACACCAATAAGCTCAACAGCTACATGCCGGAGTCCACAGCTCAACGGGCCACACGCCCGGAGTAAACCATTCAATAAATTTCGATAATAGGAAAGAAATGAAAAGTACAACTCAACGGATCACACATCCGGAGTACTGGGGTTTACATCCCAGAAATAAGCAATTCTAGTTAGAAGATTACAGACATTTCAGATTGAGGCCACACCTCAGTGTCAATAACACATATGGGACAACACTTAGGTGGCAGAATAACACGCATGCCCTTCATAGTCTATTCACACAGCCACACAAGATTAGACAAATATGTACATAGTCTATTCACACAGCCACACAAGATTTCTTTAAAGGAAGAAAGCCTGAAAATCAATGTCACAAATCCCAAATGAATCAATCACAAATCCCAAATGTTTGCAGCAGCACATATTCTTCTACCAACCTCCCAACCAAGAACAAAAATAAAAATAAAAACAAAGCAGAAAAAAGGAATAATACAGAATTAGAGGAATAGATAGAATATACCTGGGTGGAGTGTGGGCATTGATCTAGTCTTCGTCACTTGTCTTATAGATGTATCTAGTTGGGCATGCATTCTTTCATCTGATAAACACTCACCAACTTACAACAACACACAATCAAATACTATGAAAATAGCTTATTTAAATTAAAATATCATGGAATAAGAAACGGACGATATGTAAAAAATAAGCAAATAAACACTCACCAACTTACAACAACAGCAAATTATGTTTTTTTTTTTTTTTGGTTTTGGGCCTCCATTAGAATTGGTGAAGCATTTCACTCAACAAAATTCATATCGAAGAAGGGGAACATACCAGAGGCAACTGCTTTGTAACCAGTGGATGATTTTCTCAAAGTCACCTGCCTTTCCAACGTAGGTCTATGCATAGTGAAGTTGTCATTGTCATATGGCACATCCTCCAATTCAGCATCCACTCTTTCATCTTCATTTAGTATATAATCTTCCTCTTCTTCCATAATCAGTTCTCTTCGCCTTACATGTTCGTTGGTTTTTCTAAAAGGTAATCCAAGTTCTTGAAGTACCCTATTGTTTTTTTCAATATTTCTATCACGTTGCTTTTCATATTCTGTAATGCTCTGACGAACAATATGACTGGAATAATTTGGATTCTTTTTAACCCTAGCCATATTTCTCAGACTATCCAGGGTGATATACATTGAGGGCCTGCAACCATGAAAAAAACATATGTTGGAATGCATATACAAAAACAAAGGTTCTAAATATATTTCACAGAAAGTCCAAAAGAGTAAGAGCACTTACCAAGGATATGTCAAATTACAAAATATGTGAACTATCTTAATATCAAGCAGCATATAAGTAAAGATGAACTAAAAAAATGAATCAAACATCCAAGTCAGTATTACACATGTGTTGCCTTTTTGCTAAAAAGGAATCAAATGGCATAAAATGTTTGATTTGTTCCCAAAATAAAACAAAATAAAAACAATGATGTAACGTTTGCAAATGACAACTTTAATGCTAATCATCAATTTCATCAGCAAACAGCGGTATGTCCTCTTCTCCACTTGACCCAGATTCAGTGCTATCAACAATAATTTGCATTTTGCCTTTCTTTTTATGACGTTGCAACTGTTGTGCCACAAGATTACCATCCACCACATCTGGTTCTACATCATTCCTAACCAACAACATTGCAGCATGATTAGACACAGGGACATATGCTTCCTCATGAGCCTCATCGTCACAAGATGAAAATGATTTTGGTCCCTCATCTTCATCATCAGAAGGTACATCATAGAAATTGCGAGGGTTCGTTCTCACCACCACTTGCCAATTTTGCTGTACATGATCCCTCACATAATATACTTGTTCAACTTGAGAAGCTAAGACATATGGCTCATTTGTTTTTAGAAAGCGTTTCACGTTCACTGTAGTTATGCCATATGTTTCTCTTTTGATTCCCAAATTTTCAGAGAACACGTCATACCATTCACAGTCAAAGAGAATAACTTTATGGTTGCTACCATAATCTAGTTCTATAATCTCCTTTAGAACACCAAAGTAGTCTTTTCCTCCACTGTGCACATCACTTTTCACCACAACACCACAATTTTGTGTGCTAAGATTTTTGGCCCGTGTTTTTGTGTGGAATCTATAACCATTTACAACATAGCCATCAAAGCAAGTCACTCTCTTGATAGGGCATTGTGCCAAAATTAGGAGCTCATGACTGGCTTTCTCATCACGTTGATTCCATAACTGGGTAACCTAAACAAGCAAATAAGATGCATTAGTATCTAAATTAATTGGATATGTTGGAGTTACAATGTTTTACTTACTCTCTCTTCAAACCACTCCGTAAAAGTGAGCAATGTAGTAAGCCTTTCATACTCCCTATAAACAAATACAAAAACCGAAATTATGGTTATGAAGATTTTTGATTGGTTCAAAATATTGGAAGTTACAATAAAAATTTCTTACTCAATAAAAGGTTGTGCTTCATCACAATTTCTTAACACATAAAGGTGAGCACGCTTCCAGTCTTCATGGGAAAGAACCTTGATAGTTCCTTGACCCAATGGATTTCCCATCTTCATGAAAATTGTTAATCCCTTATCTTGTCTGTGTCCATTGTCTTCATTCCTTTCTAGACGATTAAATCTAGTCTCAGCTCTATGTAAATACCTTGAACAAAAGGTTAAACACTCATCTGCTATATAAGCTTCAGCAATTGACCCTTCTAGACGAGCTTTATTACGCACAAATTCTTTTAATGTGCGCATGATCCTGACCATCACCCATACCATAACATAAGTGCAGTGCGTAAAACTTTATAATGTGTTATGTTTTTTTTTAACAAGAAGACAAGAAAGAAATCTATAGTACCTTTCAAATGGGTATATCCAACGATAATGAACGGGTCCAGCAAGCTTTGCTTCGGTGGCCAAGTGGATCGTTAAGTGCACCATGACGTCAAAAAAAGAGGAAACAAAAACACGTTCTAGCTTGCAAAGCGTAATTGCAATGTTCTTTTCTAGTCTCTCCAAAACATCAACCTTTAATGCCTTTGAGCATAATTGTTTAAAGAATAATGACAACTCAACAAGCGGTTCATACACATCCTTGTCTAATTTTCCACAAAAGGCAGGTGCTAGCAAATCTTGTATAAAGACATGATAATCATGACTCTTGAGTGCCCCTGTTATTTTTCCCTCATTGACATTAACACATCATCCCATATTGGATGAATACCCATCTGGCACCTTTAAATCTGCTAAGAATTTACACACATCTCTTCTTTCACTCAAACTTAATGTAAATGATGCTTTGGGAATCTCATATTTGTCACCAACCTTCTTCGGGTGCAAGCTCTTTCTGATTCCCAATTGAACCAAGTCTAAGCGGCTCTTCAAATTATCCTTGGTCTTTCCTGGTATATTCATGAGGGTTCCTAGTATACTTTCACAAATGCTCTTCTCAATGTGCATAACATCTAAGTTATGGTGAATCAAGTTCTTCCTCCAATAAGGTAATTCGAAGAAGATACTTTTCTTCTCCCAGTTGTAAATCAACTTCGGTTTTGTTCACTTCCTTTTACCCTCAACCTTGCCAAATTGAATATTTTCAAAATTGCCAAACTGCTCAAGAACGTCATCACCAGATAA
>JACYFF010019584.1:22506879-22521766 GCA_017589665.1 Selenicereus undatus
GCTGGAGAGTCTGTATAGATTACAGAAAACTGAGCAAAGCCACCAAGAAGGACCACTTTCCTTTACCTTTGATAGACCAAATGTTAGAGAGGCTAGCTAGTAGGTCCCATTATTGTTTCCTAGATGAGTATTTAGGGTATATCCAGGTCCCAATAGCCCCTGAGGATCAGGAAAAGACCACCTTTACTTGCCCATTTGGCACTTATGCATTTAGGAGAATGCCTTTTGGTTTGTGTAATGCACCAGCCACATTTCAAAGATGCATGATGAGCATTTTTTTTGACCTTATCACCAAAGTTATGGAGGTTTTCATGGATGATTTTACTGTTCATGGTGATTCTTTTGATGAGTGCTTGCATCATCTCACTTTAGTGCTTAGGCGATGCATTGAAACCAATTTGGTTTTGAATTTTAAAAGGTGTCATTTCATGGTTGAGCATGGTGTAGTCTTAGGACATATTGTTTCTACTAAGGGACTAGAGGTAGACAAAGCAGAAGTTGAAACTATTCAGTCTTTACCTACCCTCTAACTATTAGAGAAGTCAGGTCCTTTTTAGGACATGTTAGATTTTATCGTAGATTTATCAAAGACTTTTCTAAAATTGTTTCTCCTTTGTGTGATCTGCTTGCTAAGGATGCTTGTTTTAATTTTAATGAAGATTGTATGAAAGCGTTCGATGAATTGAAAATGAAACTGACCACCACTCCTATAGTGCAACCCCCAAACTGGGCCTTACCCTTTTAATTGATGTGCCATGCTAGTGATAAAGCTATAGAGGTAGTTTTAGCTCAAAGAGTAGGAAGAGTACCCCATGTAATATGTTATACTTCTCGAACTCTTGACCATGCACAAAGAAATTACACCACCACTGAGAAAGAGTTGTATGCTATTGTGTTTGCTCTTGAGAAATTTCGTTCTTATTTGCTTGGTGTGAAAGTTATTGTATTTTCTGATCATGCTGCTCTTAAAACTTTGTTGCAAAAGAATGACTCTAAACCTAGGTTGATTAGATGGGTTTTATTACTGCAAGAGTTTGACATTGAGATAGTATACAAGCCTAGGGCACAAAATTTAGTAGCTGACCATTTGAGTAGGCTAGAGAATAGGGAAACGGGACACCAACTTAGTGACTAGTGCCCAGATGAGACTTTATATGCTGTGGCTACTCATAGTCTCCCTTGGTATGCAGACATAGTCAATTACCTAGTGACCAAGGAATTCCCAACAAACTTGTCTAGAGCAGAGAAGGAGAAAATTAGAGCCCAAGCCAAGTACTACCTATGGGATGAGCCATACTTATGGAAATTTTGCAGTCATCAGATCATTAGGCGATGTGTAAATGGCAATGAAATTCATTCCATTCTTACCTTTTGTCATTCTTCTGCGAGTGGGGGACACTTTGGTCCCAAGAGAACAGCTCACAAAGTCTTAGAGTCTGGTCTTTATTGGCCTTTGATCTTCAAAGCTGCTTATGAATTTTGCAGGCAATGTGAACCTTGTCAAAAAATAGGCAATCTATCTTAGAAAAATCAAATGCCCTTACATAGTGTTTTTGTTTGTGAAGTTTTTGATGTGTAGGGTGTTGATTTTATGGGACCCTTTCCCCCTTCACGTGGTTATACTTACATTCTCTTGTTTGTGGATTATGTTTCTAAATGGATTGAAGTTGTGGCTACTAGAACGGATGATGCTAAGACTGTGGTTAAAAATTTCAAATATCTTATTCTACATAGATATGGAGTACCTAAAGCACTCATTAGTCATAGGGGGACACATTTCTGCAACAAAACCTTAGGTGCCATGTAAGCTAAGTATTACGTCACTCATAAGGTGTCTACTAGTTATCACCCCCAAACAAATGGCCAAGCTGAGATTTCAAATAGGGAGATTAAAAGTATTTTAGAGAAAGTGGTCAACCCAGATAAAAAAGATTGGAGCCTTAGGTTAGAGGAAGCTCTTTGAGCTTACCGAACTGCATACAAGACACCTATATGCATTTCACCTTATCAATTAGTTTTCGGGAAGCCTTGTCGTCCACTTGTTGAATTAGAGCATAAATCTGATTGGGTTGTTAAGCAATGCAACCTAGCATATGACTTGGTAGGTAAGGAAAGAAAATTGCATTTGTAGGAATTAGAGGAATTGAGATTATAGGCCTATGACAATTCCGTTATCCATAACGGTAAGGCCAAGGCATTCCATGATGCTAAGTTGTCTAGGAAAGAATTTCAAGTGGGTGAAAAAGTTCTGCTGTTTAGTTCTAAATTGAGACTCTTTATAGGCAAGCTTAACTCTATATGGCTAGGACCTTTTGTAGTAACCAGTGTCCACCCTCATGGTGCTGTTGAGATTCAAAGCTTATCCACTAACAAAATTCTCAAAGTGAATGGACATAGGTTGAAACATTTTAGGGATGGGGACTCTGTGAATTTTATTGAAGAAATCGCTCTAGAGGATCCATGAGCTTTATGACGTTGAGCCAACAAATGTAAACAAAGGCACTGGTTGAGAGGCAGGCCAACATTTTTCAGGGGAGTTAATTCGCTTTCAGCTTCTTTTCTTTTATTAATTAGCATGCATTAGGGACAATGCATGAATAAAGTGTGGCGGGGTGGGAGGGTGCATCCTGCATTTAGTTCCTGCAGTATTTATTCTTAAAACAAAAACAAAAAAAATAATTTTTTTAATTTTCTTATAAATAGTGCATGATATGAGTTTATGCTAGACTTGCTTACTTTTAGAAAAAAAAAAAAATTCTTAGCTATTTGTAGTTTATTCTTCCATGAGTGAAGATTTTTGAGCATGCTAGCTGTCATTCAGAGAAGTTTGAGTTGATTCTCATATATCTCTTTAATGAGTAACTGTCATGATTATCTATCTTATTTGTTCATGTTACATAGCCGCTTTAGAGGCAATAAAATAACCTAGCCCGTTTCCTAGACTATTGAATTAGTAGAATAACTCATTAAAATGGTGACTTTTCTTGTTTTATTAAAAAAGAGAGAGAGAGAGAGAGAGAAAAAGAAAAGGAAAAAACGATAAATTACCAACATGGGTAGGAGTAGGTGGCTCGACACCTTTTCTCTTTAAGTTTAGGTCTCAAATGAAGCCTTATGTATGGAGTAACCCATAATTGGGAGAGTCATGTCCCTTTTTGGACTGATCAATGACTCGCACCAAACTCACAGTAAAAAAAATAAAAAATAAAAATAATGATTAGAATAAGTTATTTGCTCCGACACCTCTATTCAGGTGAGTGTGAGATAGGGAGTGTTTAACTTCTAAGACCCTATATGGGCCTCGAATATGTGCGTAAGTGGAGTTTGAAAAAAAAAAAGAACAAAAAGAACAAAAAAATTGCAACGCAAGTTAGAATCAATTTTAATGAGTTATTCCTTCGAGTTCAATTGTCTTTATAGCCATACCGTACTTCAATTTTTCTATCGCAACATTTTTAGACCTCTTGATCGGTGTATGCATACTTAAAAGAAATGGATGATTATTGCTCTTGTTACTTTGTTAAAGAAGTGTTGTGAGGCTAATGAAAAAACTCTTTGATGGTAGTTGGACGCCTAGTAGTTATTCAATTGTTGGAAGGAAAACCAATTAATTTTGAATGAAACTTTTTTTAAAGCAAGCCAATGCCTAGTATAAATATTATATTTATGCATGACTTTATAAGAAAGAAAGAGGGTCAGTTTTTAAGTCGCATCCCATACTTCTTTGCACGAGGACATCCAAAGTTTAAGTCGTAAATCATACATTGCTTTAATAATTATTTTGATTATATTATATATATCACTTCGTCTAATTTACTTATTTTATATATTTTTCAGGTTAAGCGTTAATAAAATAAAAAGGAGAAGAGAAGACATCAGATTTTGAGTTTTATTTACTGAATGATTTTACAAGCAAATTTATCAAGTCAGTCCAAAAAATAATAATGAATTATGAAAAATAATATTTTCATAAGGGTTTATTTGGGCTTGAATTACTACTCCTAATTGAAGAGGGATTAGAAGACTTGGAAGAGAATGAGCCCAAAGAAGAAAACCCTCGTAGAATGATACTATAAAAACCTATCTCTTATCCTCTACAACCCACACACCAAAAACCCTAGCAATCTCTCACGCCTCACCTCGTACACCACGCCTAACATGCTATCTCACCTTCTACCTACCTCTCATATTTTCCTCCCTCACGCCATTACACTCCCCCGCCAACACGTATCATTAGCATCATCATCAGCCTACCATCTCCATAATCAGCGTCCAACCCCAAAATCTCCACAAACTCACGCCTAAACCCCTCAAAATCTCCCCTTCACGTCACCCCCTCAAGCCTTCATAACCTCACTTCCATCATCATCGATCGTCCCCATCATCAACCTCATCGATCATCATCATCACCGAAGCAAAGTAGTATTGGCCTGATTTCTTTTATTTTTATTTTATTTTGTTTAGTTTACTGTTAAACACGAAAGCTTTGGTTAATCGTTGTAATTTAATTTCAAATATGAGTGAGTAATTTTCTTGTACTTAGTATAATCTATTTGAAACCATGCTAAATTAATTGTTTTGAAAGAAGTTTTATGCCTTATTGTCCAGTTGATTTTTATTCGTGATTCTATAATGATTAGTATTTATCGTTTTTGATATTCGTGTTAGATTAATTAGAATGCATGCTAATTAGTTTAATACGAATTCATATGATAGTTTAAAAGGCTTTAATAGGTAAATGTTATAGTCTTCAGGCATTAGTATCATCCTAATTGATCATGGATGACTCAAACCTCTCTTTTAATTAGATAATCGTTATATATCTTTTTTAAATAAATTTGCTGGTAAATTATTTACAAGGCGTTAGATGATGTCTTTCTAATATTTAATGCTCTAGTTTGATTAAATTGTTGTACTGGTGTTAGGTATCAAAACTAGTAGGGTTTATATTAGGGATGGATATAAATAAACTATAATATAAGGAAAAATAGGGAAGATCCGCTAGTTGGTGTCTTCTGCAGTCTAACTCATGGATAAATCGATTTGTATGTTGATGATAAATATTAATTTACATGGTGGATATAGATTATGCTAAGTATTTTTCATGAATTTGGTACCATTGATAATTATTTCTTGCTTTTTAGTTAATTTCTCTAGTTTGTCAATTTTTATTCTTCAATTTATAAGCTTTAATATAAATTTTGTTAACCCCCCCAAAAGAGTAATCTTTTAGGAGTGTCTTGGTAATATTAGATCAGTTAGATTTTGATTTTTAGTGTGGTAATAATTTTTAGATTTAATTTCTATTCTGTTTTGCCATTTATTTACCGGTTTGTTAGAAATTAGGTTAAAAATAGTTTCTTTTTTGTTTTTTCATGTTTTAGTCCATTTTAGGGTTTATATAGTATCCTGTTCTGCCTCAATTTAATTTCAGAATTTTTGGAAATTATTTGATAATGTTTCAGAATTATTTCGTGAATTGGATATGTGTAGGTTTTTATTTTAATAAATCTAAAAATTACGTTTTTAAAATTTAATTTATGTGTTTAGGGTTTTATTAAGTCCAGAGAATTATATCCCAAAATCTAGGAATTTTTGATATTTATTTTCGTATTTATATAAGTGCAGTTTATTCTTTCTCTAATTTCAGATTTTGTTTTCTGTTTTAATTCTCTGTAGTTAATTTTCTGTTTTAATTTTTCTAAATTTAATTATGTATAATTTTGGAGTTATAAAGTTATAAACTCGCAGAATATTAATTTGGATTACTTTCTGTAATTTTTAATATTAATTTTCTGCTTGTTATTTTCTGTTTTAATTTTCAGTCTAATATTGTGTAATTATTTCTATTTTTTTTCCAGAATATTTAGGATAGCTATTTACTGTTTTATGTTCAAAATTAAATTTAGAATATTTAGGAACAATATTAAGTATTTTTCTAGATTTTTACTTATTAAATTTGATTTATTTTAGTAATATAAGGAGAAGTTATAACAAATTAGAGTAGTAAAATCATTTTGAATTAAACTGGCTTATTATCATAATCTTTTCTCGTGGGATCGATCTCTAGTTTCCTATGCTATAAATATTATTTATAAATGAAAGTAGTGGTCTAATTTGTAGCTCTACGACAAGTTCTACATTAACACATGGTCCAACTACACTTTCATAGACTACTAAATCCCTAGACAAAATAAACTACTCACACATGATTAAAGATTAAACAAGTAACCAACATTTTGGCGAAATCTGAGACGAAGAGTTTTACTGAGATAACCTTTCAACCAAGGGCTTCAAACCACCTCAAAATCAAACACTCACACTCAAGATTTCTCACTAAAATAATAATCAAACTAAGAATCTTAACTAAAAAGAACAAAATTTGAGAAAGAAAATGGACTATGCTATACTAGCTCATTCTCCATTGCTACTGAACGACGCCTTTTTATAGAAAATCTTGGATCATTTCAGCCACACAGTTGAAGGAAGACGAAGAGGCAGCAGTTTCACACCTCACCACAGTCCATGGTAGGTACCACGGTCCGACCGTGGTCTTGGTTGGAATCGATTTTCTGCTCTGTTCTTGCTCCGCGAACGTATGCATAAATCAAAAATAGGAGTATAGATTATGATTGAAAGAACATAGTTCTCCTAAAATTGTGCGAACATAGCCCTAAAATGATATATACATTAAACACTTATCAGCCTCCTCTTGCACTGAATGTTGATTCCGATGCAACCATATAAACAGGCACGACCAATACATCACGAGCCATACGGGGCAACCAAGGGATATCAAGGACCACGTACTTTCCACCACCCTAACACATCATCCCCTACTTCATCTCTTTAAGTCTCTTATTTAGATATTTTTTTAACTCCGCCTTGATGATTCCACTTCCTCCATCTTGCCCATTTAACTTCTTTCTTAATTGTGTTGCATAAGAGGCAACTCCACTAGATGCATTACCTTTCTCAACTTCAGAGTATGACCCACTACTTTGCCCACTTTGAGGAGTCAATGGCTTGTACAATTGTCAATACTCATCAAACAAAGCTTCTAATTTCTCTCTCACTTTCAAAGCTATAGCACTACCTTATGCTTCACTAAACAAATCACAAAGAGAAACCTCAAGACTCGGCAACTTGTACCTAGGATCAAAGATGAGAGCATTATACACCAAAGGGTTCATTTTCTCAGATGCATCATAGTACTTATCATATTTCATCCTCATCCTGTTGGCCATTTCTTTAATGTTTGTGACTCTAGAACCAAGGTCCTCAATTTCATCACTTTCTTCATCATTAGCATCAATGGTCTAAACAACTTGTTCCAAGTGTTTCTACATAGTATGAATAGCCACAATCTCAAAGAAAAGCAAGTTGGATGTCACATATGAAGTACCAAATAAACGCAAAGTCACATTATAAAAAACCTCCAAAAAACACTAACAAGTGGTTAACTTGTTTCCAATCATTAGAGTTAGGAGGTCTATCTGCATCATCATCTTTTGCCAACTCCACATTATAATAAGGGTCTTTTTTACTATACTTTGTGAATGCATGCTCATATACTAAAGCAGTGTTGAGCATCTTATAAGTGGGGTTCCATCTAGTGGGAACATCAAGTGACAAAGAAGCATTGCTCTCAATTTTTTCTACAACTGCACATTCTTGAAATCTTTGCAACCTACCAGGAGATTGTTGAATAAACCTCATAGCAGCTCAAACACGTATGACTGACTTCCCAACAACCTTCAACCCATCCTATACAAGTAAATTAAGTATGTGAGCAACACACCTAACACGTAAGAATTCCCCACCAGAGAAAAGATAAAGACCATATTGCTTAAACTCACCAATAAGGGTAGTACAAGCAGTGCTATTGCTCCCAGCATTATCAACAGTAATAGTGTACACTTTAGATGCTAAACCCTAGTCCTCTAAACACTTTCCAAGAACAAGAGCAATATCAACACCGTTATGACTAGAAATGGCACAAAAATTCAGTATTTTCTTATGTAATTTCCAATCATTATTAATAAAGTGGACAGTTATGGCTATATAGTTAATCCTCTGAAGTGAAGTCCATGTCTCTATTGTCACACAAACCCTTTGACATGGATGTGTAAGATATTCTTTCGATTTCACCCTTTCATCTACATACATGTGACAAATGTCTCTTGCAATCGTAATGCGCGAAGGCATATTAAGTGAAGGACAACAGACAGATATCATTAGCCTAAATCCCACATTTTTGACAAACCTAAAGAGCAACTCATCAATTATAATCATTTTGGCCTTAGACTCCTTTGTCTAATGAGGATTCAATACCCACGCCTTCAATATAGCTTCTCCTTCATTGTTTTGATCCATTTCAAATACTAGCTTAGTTTGTGCCTGTTTGCATCGATTATTAGTTTTTCAAGTTCTTTGTTCCATTCTTAGTAGGAGCGGCCTTATATATTATGCCACAATACTTACACTTACCTGCCACTCTTTTGCCATTGTCTTTGATCTCTTAGAAATGTTCCTAACACTTAGCCCTTTTAATGAACTTTCTAGCTACTTGTTTACCCTTACTTTGCCTTTTTGTTGTTCTTTCATTTCCACTTCCTCCTGTTCAATTTCAATTGGGTCATTTTGTTGGTGCTCACTTGGAATATTAATATCCATGTCAACCAATTCTTCCATTGCTGACTACTTCTCTTTTTGTATTTAGAGCTCAACATCTAGCATTGATAAATGATTATGGAAAATATATATAATAAGTAGCTAGCAATATATATAGATCAAGTTACTTTAAAAAAATAAAAATACAAACTTACATTTTGAGAACAAGCCTTAAGGGACTCCATGATGACTACTCAAATTTGAAGTCAAGCTTAAATATTAAACCTGAAAAAAAAAAAACAAAGGCTTATTTTGAAACACCCACACACTTAGCCGAGTCCTCAATATTTTTTTTTTATATTTTGTTTTATAGAGGGTGGGAGATATTCTTTTTTCTTTTTGAGTTTTTTTTAGGGGGTCGGGCTGCTAGCCTAATAGCCTAATATTATCATAAAGAATTCATTAGTTTTTCACATATTAGATGACACAATGTTATTATCATAAATATTTCAATTTTTGATAATTAAGCGAAGGAATCATATATTACAAGACAATAATTTGATTAAGGTGATAATCATTTTGTTTAAATCAATAAACATGCTGAAATACCAAGATGATGATAACATGTGGGCAACTTTAACCTTTATTGATAAACATCAAGTAAAGGGTATGTTATAGTGTTATACATTGATTATAGTCAGTAGTGGTTGTCTTGATTGACATATTTACAACAACAGCATTCATCAGTTTTTCAAATAAGGAGTATAAGCATCAATACATAATTGTCTTGATGATAATAAACACTACTAATTTACCATGAAAGCTAGGTACTCAGGCAAGAAGACCGAGAGATGGAACGTTGATTGGGCAGCGGCGGCTGGCAGCCTAGTGGAGGATCGGTGGGCAATTGTAGGTAGGGAGGGGCGTGCACCGGCGGCGTTGGAACTGGGCAAGCAGGCAGGGGATGAGCCATAGAGAGTGGGGGCTGTGGGGGAAAGGTTGCGCTAAGGAACCATGATTTCGTGAACATGTCTGTGTCTGCATGAGCCGTGAAAGTTGTGACCTGTGATTTTGTAAACCGTGAACGACCATGAAGACTGAAGAGTGAACTGAAGACAGGCACACAACACTGCTAGCTATTGAGTGCCGAAGGCGAGGGCTCCGGGGATGGGAAGGCACTAGGCCGACAGTTACACTATACAAACAATCAAAGACAAACAAAACTAAAAAAAAAGCCTAGCCCAAATGAAAGGAAACCCTAGAATCTTCGGTCCTCCAGTCCAGATCGGGACCAGACTGAAGATCGATGTGGAGAATATGCAAGACTGTAGACTAGATCAAAGAGGCATGGTCCGGACCAGTCCACACTAGTTTTCGAGTCGGTCTCGGTTTGGACCGAATAATGAATAGGCCTATTGCCCAGAGCTCTCCCGCCCACTGGTGGTGCTTACGGTTGCGAGTTGGCTCAGGTACGATTTGTAACACCCCAGCACCCTCCCGGATCATGACAGTTACTAGGAATGACGATCATTAAAGCAGTTCCTAGTAACTGTTCATGACTCGAAGGGGGCTGGAGCGTTACATATGGCATCATAGCCGACCTGCGATTGTGAGTTGCCCCAGTGGATAAGGGAGTCCTGGGCAGTCACCTATCAAGGTAAAGAGACTGGGATGGACTGCAGATTAAGAGGACTCATACGTCGGTCGATTAGTGAGGCATAGCAAGGATGTTGTGCTCTTCAAGTAGAGGTGATTGTAATACCTTGAGTGCGACTTAAAAGGATCGACATGATTACTTATATCATCAAAGGTGCACCTTCCTTTTCAGGAAGTTCACTCTTAAGAACTCTACAGTTAAACATGCTTGCTTGGAAGAAACTTCATGACAGGTGACCTCCTGGGAAGTTTCCTAGGAAACGTGTGAGGGAGGATAAAGCATACCGGAAAGACTTGTGGTGGTTTGTTGGGCCATTCAACAATCCTTAAAGCAGTTCCTAGTAACTTGGTAACTGTCTGTGACTCGAGAGTGGTCGGGGCATAACAAAACTAGTTTGCAAATTGAGTTTCAATGATGTTGTCAACATTAGTCTCACTAGCATTAGGATGTGTAGTTTGTGCTTGATTTGTGAAAATTCTATCATATTTTAAAGGGTGAGAATTAAACTAGTGTTCTCAAGGATACACTTAATTGAAACTTACAATGAGTAAAATAGCACTCACCCAATATAAGGTTTAACTTCATCATAATCTAATAACACGTGAAGATGAGCATCAATATATTCAACATGTGTGAGATATCTTGATGTTTCCCTCTCTATAGTGGTCCCTTGTGATTCAAATACAGATAGAGTTGGAAAATTTAATTATGTTCATCACTATCCTCATTTCTCCAACATCTAGTGTGGATGGAGGGCATATTAAAGACGAAATAATCGGAGTCAAAGATGTTTTTTCAACTTCTGGGTAAGCTTGTGTAATTAAACATTCAAGATACACTTGTTGTTTGATATTTTTTTCCTTCAATCGACCCGAGTGTCTAACAAAATAATATTAAATAATACTTATAAGTGATTTCATAGTCTAGTGCCGTGAATTCATTTCCATCAATTACAATCTATTACCTCTTAAATGAATACATTGATCGGTACTGTCCATGATCGCTAAGTTGTGCCTCTTCAACAAATGCATTCGCAAGTGCTCCATTACATTGAAGAAGCTTGGAGGAAGTATTGTCTCTAACTTACAGAGAGTAATGGGAATGTTATGATGTATTTCCTTAAACACATCCTCTCACAGTGTTGTTGAGCATAAGTTCTTAAAGAACTAACTTATCTCAATGAGAAGCTTCAACATCATTTGGGAGAGCATCGAATGCAATGGGTAAAAGAGTGTCCATGAGCACATGGCGATTATGACTTTTTATATTGTTAAACTTTACATCATTAGGGTCCACAATATTCTTCAAATTGAAGCAATATCAATCAGGCATTTTGAGTCCCTCGACCCATTTGCACAACTCCCTTTTTTTTACCAGTAGGAAGAACAAACTTCGGTTTTGGTTTAACCATTTTACCACTACGTCCCGGTTGCAACTATAATTCTTCTTTATTACTCATATCTACAACATCCATTCTTGATTTGACGTTGTCTTTTGTTTTTCCTTGAACATCCATAATACTGTTAATGATGTTTTCAAAAAAGTTCTTCTCAATGTGTATCACATCTAAATGTGCTCTTAGTAAGGCAACTCCTAGAATATGCTATTATTCATCCATTTATTCTCATTTTCCTTAATGTTGATATTTTAAAGGTTACCGTTTGTGTTTACCATTGGGTAGTGCTCCACTTTAGCATTAATTTGGTTCCCAAATGAGCAGCGAGGAAGACACCTTGTAACAATTATGCCTTTTCAAATTGCAATTCTGTTTCTTCTAAATGCATGATTCCTTGGCAAGAAAAACCGGTGACAATCAAACCATGAGAATTTACCTCCATTCTTTAGTTTCAAAGCTTTTTGATGTTTCATACATATTAGACATGCCAATTGACCATTAATATTCCACCTAGATAGCATTCATATGTCAGGAAATGATTAATGGTCCACTTAAGTGCAACCTTCAATTGAAATATTTGACCCATAAAAATGTCTTTTGCTTCAATTCCAACATCTTACAGTTCCTTTAATTCACCAATAAGAGATTGTAAATATACATTTATTTTGTTATTGGGATTTTTGGGGTCCGGGATCACATAACTTAGGAACATAAATAGTGTGGTCATACACATTTTAGGGGAAAGGCTATATGATATAACTTCCACTCACTAAATGGAATAAGGTATTAAAGATAAAGTGTAGGGACTAAATCCATTGGCACATAAGCCAAGCCTAACATTTTGAGGCTCTGAAGCATTAGCGTACTTGGTATCGAAATGTTTCCATGCTGCCACATCTGATGGAAAACATAAAACGCCATATGATGGAAAACATAAAATGCCGTCATTATGCCTATGTTCATGTTGCTGTCTCATGTGCTTAGTTGTGCTTCTTGATGAGTACGACATTTGAAGTCAAGGTTTCAATGCCAAGTAATGCATCCTGGCCTATGGTAGTGGATTTTGATTTCTCTGTTGTGACCTTTGCCTCTTCCACCTTGAACGCCTATAAAACTTGCATGCATTGAGGTTTGAGTCCTCTTTAAATAAGAGTATGCAACCTTTACGGAAACAATCAATGTGTATCACATCATTATCGACATCTTTAACAACCTTCTTTGTATGCTCATAATTGTTTAGCACACAGTTGTTAAGAGGACACATCTCTTTCATTAATTGAACAACATTATTGAAACAATTTTGTGATATGTTATAATCAAACTTGATATTGAACAGCCTAACAACAGCAGATAGCTCATTGTGGGTAGAACAACCATCATATAAGGATTGTTGAGCAGCTTGAACCATATTATACAATGGTACTTAACAATTGTTTGGCTCTTCATCTCTTACATTTTGATTTTCCACTATGGCATCGCTAACCTGTACTGCATACGATATTTATAGGATTCATTCTAGTTATGACGAATGTGACTTAAACCGCTTGCTTCAGCCATTTCACTATTAGAATATCCAAAATCATATTGTTAAGGTTCTATTTATCCGTTCCTTATCCAATACCAACACTCTTTCACAAAACCCTTATACATAAGGTGCAACCTTACCGCATCGGGTGTTAAGTGCACTCTACTTTTGCATTTGGCATTTGGACATCTATACTTGCCCCCACTTTGAAACTTTGGTTGCCTACATGCAAATTCATCAAATTTATTTACTCCATTGAGAAATTCTTACACATATCCATTACAATCAGGGAATAATCTACTATACATCCACCAACAATGTGTACGGTCATTCATATTCTGCTCAAACAACAATATTTGTGCAAGTTATTGGAATATTACTCTTAATTTCAATTTGTATACTTATAATTATATAAATGACTCAACTATATATTACATATATTTTAATATTCAAAATGTAACATTAGCTAGTCCACAAAAATATATATAAGCACCTAACCTTAAATGTATATAACATTGGAAACATGCATTATTTAAGATATATTATCGAATATATAAATAGAAGCACTAACGTACATGTCGCTTTTTAAATATTCATGTTCCACTGCTCATGTATTCTTAAATTACTCACCCACCTACTCACAGTTTTATGTACCAAAGATATTATTTCTACGTACTCCCAAGTACATAAATGGTGTTTATATCACATTGCCATACATATCTTAGAAAAATTATCACTCTTAAAGCAGGCCAATTTACAAAAAATGTTCGATTGTACTCCTACAAATGTCACAACTGAATTTGAAATTGCAATAATTTCACACATTTCTACTTATAAACTTCTACCAATATATTTCTACGCCAACAAATTTCACAAAGCTAGTAATAGATCCATACTTGAGCATTCCATTTCCATTAATCAATCACATTTTAATTTTGTACATCCATACTTGAGCATTCTATTTCCATTAATCAATCACATTCTAATTTAAATTTCAAAATCTAAACCTTAAATTAGATTGAAATATAAGACGAACCAAATTGGAGCAATTACTTCACACATATTTCATAATTCAACATAAATACGAACTAACCATGGAGTTCAACAATCTAGCTCTATAAAAATGACCCCAAAATAAGCAAGGGTGGTGGCTTGGTAGGCAGCGGTTTCGTTGGCAGTGGCAACCAATGACGACGACGAGGTCAAGTGAGGGGTGACACATGGGGTGTTTTCGGTTTCATTCCCAACCTCTAACTTTAATAGTCATAGTGAGAGCGAACGAACTAGATTTGGCACTTATTTTTAGCCTGCGACAGAATGGCAACAGAACTTTCATCGCTAAACAAAAAAACAAATTTGACCATCAAGCAATACAAAATTTGTTGCCTAGTGTTAAAAAAAATTTATTTTTCGATTGAGCGACGGAAGTTCCATCGTCGAATGCTAAAACATGGTAAAAGAATATGTAATCTATTAGTGACCTCATCTCCAGATCCAACACACTTCACGTACCTCATATCCGTCACTGTCTGAAACAGACCAGAATTCGAGACTATTTTTCGATTTTATTCGACATTTTCCAGTAGTAATATGTGTGTGTGTGTGTGTGTGTGTGTGTGTGTGTATACAAAACTACATGCAAATAAAAATATACATAAATATATATATATATATATATATATATATATATATATAT
>JACYFF010019584.1:22522166-22548687 GCA_017589665.1 Selenicereus undatus
TGTGTGTGTGTGTGTGTGTGTGTGTGTGTGTGTGTGTGTGTGTGTGTGTGTGTGTGTGTGAGTGTGTGTGTGTATATATCTATATATCTATGTATCTATCTATGTATCTCTCTCTCTCTCTCTCTCTCTATATATATACGCATTGGTTGAATTTAGGGGGCTGGTATCCATGAGGCATACGATGAACATCAATCCTTTTCGTATAAGGTTTTGTGTACAAATGCGTCTTGCGAGGTCCTCCCCCCAATTGAGTCTTAACAGCATTCACGATTAGGCTTTGAATATGTTCAACAGACATCGACCCCAATGAGGATTCCTTCTTGTTTTATGCGCTCTTCATCAGAGTCTTCGCTGTGGTTAGACTCCTTGTCAAACTCTTTACTATCCGAGCCTTTGCCAGAAAATTCAAATGGTCGCTTTTCTAACTTCTTCATTAGAGTAGCAATCTGCTCACTTTGGTGCTTAATTTGAGCGTCTTTCTCTAGGCTTTCCTTAGCGAGCCTCTCCAATGTTGCTTTCATATTTGCAAGCTGTTCTTCTAAGTTAGTCGCTTCCGTCACCATGGCTGGCATAATGATAGACTTAGAGGATTGTATCTCTGATTCAATGACTAAATTTCTTGGTGAGGAGGCAGTGCTAGTATGGTCATGATCTTCTTCACCCAAAGGTTGGAAGGTTTGGTCTACCTGACTTCGGAGCTCATCCTTCCCTTAAAGAATTGTTTGATGCATTTTGAAGCCTGCAACAGATCTTTGCTTCAAAGGATGTGAGGTGACTTTGTTGACTCCTTTAGGCAGGTTGGAGTCAAGGCTTGGGATCTTGCAAGACTGTGACGAGACAGTCCCAATTGATTGTTTTATGGCAATCACAGCAGCAACTTTTGTCATACTTCGAGTCATGACTCCGTTAGATGTTACGCTAGCGGTTATCGTCGATCCTTGAGATGTGGATCGGACACCTTTCGTTTAAGGTTAAGGGATGGTATTCTTAGGGCCATGTCATGTTCGAGGGAATGTAGAGTTCGTGGTTTGGAGATAGAGATGAGATGAAGAGAATGTCCTACTGAGCGTGCCAAAAATTGGTAAACACAAATTTCGAGTCTGCAATAAATTAGACAAGAAATTGAGTACCAAATTGATTTTGTATATTTATTTAAAAGAATGGGTGCAATATCTGTATAACTGTTACAAGAATGAGTGTAATAAATCCTCTGATTCACTGTCCTTGAGTAAATTTGAATGAATTTGATCTTGAGAGAGGGCCTGAGAGGCTTAATCTCAATCAAGATGTGAGTTTAATATCCGTGCGTAAACGACACGTATTTGCAGTACTTGTTGTATTCTGCCAGAGAAAAGTCTTGAGCTCTTGTGATTTCTTCTAAAATGTCGACCCCTGAATGAGAGGGGTAGCTCTCTTTTTTTAGAGAAGTTGGGGTTAGGGTTTTCGTTCTCGTCTTTATTAAAAGGGGTAATCATTTATTTTCTGCATCATTTATGCCACGTGACACTTTTTAATTGGCAGCATACATTTTCAATAAGTATTTAATATTTAATGGAATGCCGTAATTAATTTAACATGTGGCGTGCTGTAATTGGCAAAAAATAAAAGTATTCATTTCTTGCCATGTGGCAGGTCTTGATTTGCTAGCAAAAATTGGATTCTACAAATACCGTCTCGAGAGTTGGTCGTACCCATGATCTTGGACTATTTGGTGTGGACGGGTCTCGAAATTCGAATGCGGAAATCTGTACAACTCTAGCTAGAACTCGCAAATGAGTCGTTCGGTTCGGGTATGGGTCGAGTCAAGTTTGGGTTAAATGCGATTTTGGGAAATTTCGGTTTGGGTCTGGTATGGTTCGGTTTGGATCAATTTCGGGTCAACCAATTTTTGGTCAAATACGTTTGTCATGCCAAAACAAGTAACTTTGTAGAAAATTTCGGGTCGGGTATGGTTCGGTTCGGATCAATTTGGGTTTCGGGTCCACTTTAGGGTGAGCATATTTCGGGTGTCAGATCGGGTATGGGTCCGGGTAATTTGGTTTAGGTTTTGAGTCTTGGGTTAGTTCTGCCAGGTCTAACTCTAGCTATGTAGTACCCGAGTCGAAATCCTTGACTTGATAGGGTCTTCAATAAGAGGTACGAACCAATTTATTGGTCTCCCTTTTTTTCCTTTTTTCTTCACTTAAATTGAATATATCAATATACAAAACATCAAGATTCTTTCTTCGATTTGGAATAAGAAACTTGCATGAATAAAATATGTCAATCAACGTAAGAGATTTTGCACTTTCTATTAATGCATAGTACACCCATGAACCTTTTTGGAATGTATCAAATTAGGTCTTAATTTTTATTCTATTGATCTAATCTATATAACATATGGTTATCACCTTCATCACCAAATTCCAATTGGGTGCAAGGTCTAGGTATGCTTTTCCCCTTTTTTTTCTTTTTCTTTTTCTTTTTTTTTGCTGCAAATGCTTGCTTTGTAAATCGTGCTTAAGACAAATTTTACTCCATTATTGTGCGTGTGAACATCTTCTCATCGCATACTTCTTTGTTAGCCTCTCTTCACTTTGATTTCCTATTTGTTATAAAGTGCTCTCCTCTTTTTATTGTTTTACTGTTCATTACTGAGAATTCGCATCGCATCTCCTTTCTATCTCTCTCTACAACCATGAGATTCGTACTAGAAACGGAACTGTAGAAGTGAACAAGCCAATGCAATGAAATTAAATCACTCCATTGTGAATAGTTTAAGGAAGCAACACTCGAAGGTAATTTTGCCCTTAATTCTTCACCTCCCGCCACCTTCTCCTATGTGTCTTCTTCTTCTGTTTGTTTTTTTTAATTGCCGCAACTTTATGCTACTTAGAGTTTTCCCTTCTTCTTTTCCTTTTTCTTTTGCTTAGATAATATCAAGTTGAATCAAATTTGCCTCCTTCTCGCTTGTTTGCTTCAATCTGTCCATTTTTTCCTTATTTGTATGAAGGTTGTTTTGCAAATCTATGCAATATCACTAGTTCTTGGTTTCCTGTTAGAATTTATAACAATTTGTTGTGGTTAACCTTTGAATGCATAACCCTTTTGGCTGCATCAACGGGTAAACCTTGAATCCTCCTAAAGCGAATTTTCCAAAGGCGAAAATTCTGATGAGACGAATTTGATTCAATATCGGTTAACCTTTGAATGTTTAACCCTTTTGGGGCGTATCAACGGGTTAACCTTGAACCCTCATAAGGCAAATTCCTAAAGACGAAAATTCTGAAGAGACGAATTTGATTCAATATCGGTTAACCTTTGAATGTTTAACCCGTTTGGGGCGCATCAATGGGTTAGCCTTGAATCCTCCTAAGGTGGATTTCCCAAAGGGAAAAATTCTCAAGAGGCGAATTTGATTTAGCATCAGTTAACCCTTGAATGTTTAACCCTTTTGGGTGCATCAATGGGTTAGCCCATTTGCTGAAGAGCCATTGCCTACATTTGTTCCTGTCTCTCTTTTTTTTTTTAGCGCCTTTACGTCTAAAATTTTTTTGTAGTCTCCATTCGATTATTGAATTGCTATGGCTGCTAAGTGACGAGTCCTATAACTCAATTTTCTTTATTTCTGCTATTGCTATAGGGTCTATTGGAAATGGTGACTTTTATGGACAAAACCACCAACGGACGACGCTATCTACACATTCAATCAAGTGAAAATGATGTAGATGGGGAAGAGACAAAGTTGCCCATTCACAATTCTATAATGTACTTTTGCAAATCTGATTCCATTTGAGGGCCTCCGAGCCTTTCTTGGTGATGTAAGGATAATTTGAAGACAAGCGAAACATTTTTGCTCTCTAGTCATGTTAAAGTAAAGGAGAATCTCCCTTCTTATTGGTTGTTAGGTTATGACATAAAGTCCTGTCACAAATCATGGGCTAAGTTACCGTTGCATGGAGAATTTTCTTACAAGCCACTTTATTGGGAGTGGTTAGAAGATATCCTTGTTCGTTGCAGAGATAAACTCACAACCTTTCGTCTATTTGATGCTTTGTATGCTTCGCTATTTCTTTATGATCGGTGTTCGAACATCATCCGAGCAGTATGTGAGTATTGGTGTCCAGAAACAAACACCTTGTATACTTCTAAAGACGAGGTGTCCCTCTCTATCTTTGATATTTATAGTTTCCTTGGGCTACCACTCTCAGGGTGTCTTAATGATGAAGTTGTTCGTACTCAGCGGGAACTTACAAGCAAACTTCCGTTGACTTGCACTTATCTATTCATTGCTTACCACAAACTTATGCAAGGTCGCAAGGGCAAGCCAATCATAGAGCAGTGGATTTCCTTTTGGTTTTGAGGGCGCAACAAGTACCATATTTCCAGGAAGTCTGATTAAGACAATTGGATCTCTCATCCAGGAATATTGTCTTCCATCATCGACGCAGGAGCCCGTGGGTGGGGTGATTGTCAGGTCATTTTCGATGAGCTGAGAGTGGCTATAGGGCAACGCACTGAGACCTTTCTAGCTGCATTTATCTCCTGTTGGCTATGCACGTTCATCTTGTCAGTTAGAGATGCTGGTTGCATACACCCCGGCACCTTCGGTGTTGCCTCATTCATGGCATCAGGTGTGGGGTATGGCATCAGGTGTGGGATATGGCCTCCCTATGGCAATTCCTGCAATTGTCTACAAGGGACTTAATAAGATTTCTCGTTCTTCACATCCTGGTAGAGGTGGGGGCTATTTTCTTGCCCATTTTCTTTATGCTTGGTTAGCCAAGAGCTTTAATGCATACGAGCTAGCTAGTGAGGCTTGCCCCAGTCCAGGCATGGTGAAGTTTAGTGGCATGGGTGAAGCCAAGTCGTTTAAGCTCGAAGAGGCCCCGAGAACTCATTAGTTCTAGAAGGGGCTTTCGCTGGCATTCATCCATCATCAACCGAGTTAAAGAGACTCTCGTGGATGACGGCAAGCTATCGAGAGCTGAGTTTGCTTATTTTGTTAACATTCGTTCGGGTTTTGTCTCTTACCGTTGTAAGGACAACCTCGTCATAGAGCACTACTGCCTCGACCGATTCAGTAGACAATTTGACTTCCATCAGGATGTTCCTGCTGATTTGGACTTGGATAATCTTCCTAATCTAGCAACAATGCTTCGTTATCAATAGATACTCACGCACTATGGAACAGGGTCTTAAGTCTTACTTCCTGGGCGATGTAATTTACTCGACAGAAATACCACTCGTGCATTTCGTGAATGGTGGTCCAAGATGTTAATTCCCTTGACTTACAGTCCACATGCTAGTGATTCCAAGACGAAATGAAGTGATTTATTTAACACGAACACTTCAAAGGATGAAGGCAAACTTGGTTCTAAACCCAAGTTGAAGATTGTTCGTTCTAGGAAGCCCTTGGAACCTTTTGTTCCACTGATGGAGGATTGTTCTTCTCGTGTCAAGATTCCAGGAATAGACGTTGTCATCCCAACGACACCCATCCCTATAATCCCTATTCAAAGTATTGTGCCGTTACCACAGGTAACAAATGGGATTAAAGAATCTTTGAAATCTTCCACCTGTTGAGACACATAGGTAAAATCTAAACCTATCATTAATCTTGCTATAAATGGTCAGGACGAGCTACCCAGCGAAGTTTGCGAGCCAAGTACCGAAAAGGTAATTGAGCTTCCCCCATAAGGTGCTGAGAATATCATGGATATCCTCCATGCTAAACCTAATCCTGCTGAATGCATGGTACCCCCTTCTTTTTTTTTTTGCCTTCTTCGCTTTAAAAAAATAAAATAAAAACATGTTTTCTTTCCAAATGTGTATCTCACCTTCTTTGTCCCTGCATACATCCTTTTCTCTCTCTCTTTTTTTTTTTAAAATAGAGGGAAAGCAATGATGTGAACTTCAATGAAGATTGGCACATGTTCCTTTGCCATCGAGAAGTCAATGTTTCATGTTAATTGAACAAATACCATCATTTGGCAATGGTATATTTGACACATATCGAGATTAGTTGACTCGTGAGGTGTTTGTTCCCCGAATGATGATGAGGTCAAGTCCATTCGTAGAGTCAATGGTCCCTCACTAGTACCTTGCCCACAGCGCCCTTTGAGGGCTCCACAAGGGGGATTTCTGTCTTCAATGCTGATGCTGTTATAAAGGAGGTGGATAAGAATGCTGCACGAGTGTTTGATAAAGCCATACTTGACAAGGTTCTCGCACCCCTTTTGATGGACTTCCATCTCTTAAAGGCGATTTTGATAGCCTTTATGCCATTATCCTTCAAAGACGTGTCAACCTCACTCCTTTAGAGAGCAAGGTTGAAGGGTTGATCAAACAAGCATGTGACTTTAAGGACATGCAACAGAGCTACTCTGGTTGAACATTGCTCAAGAGCATGATAGTTGTCGCATAGAGGTGCAAAGTAAGCCTGATGAGGCCTCCCGTTGGCTGAACACAGAAGGCGCTCATTATAAAGTAAAGACGGCTGAGTTGAAGCATGTTGAATTGAGGCGTAAGGAGCTGCTGAAAAAACTTCAACTTTTAGAGGATCAAAAGAAGGATCTTACCTCTCAGGTAGCAGCCAACAAGCATTTGCTTCAAGAAGCTGTGCGGGAAGTTATTGACTTGCAAGGACAGATTGATACACTCGATGCCACTTAAGTAATGGATGCAGCCACAAAAGCTAGTTTAGAGAAGGCTGAAGCCTACATAAAGGAGTCTTTTGACGATTTAAAGAATTTTCAATGGGATCCATAGTTGACCCCTTTTTTTTAAGATGGACTTGTAATGCACCTTGCACTTTTGTGACGTACGCTTGATGTCAAAGAAAATTTTCTTTTATCCCTCATCGCACATGTGTCTTGGTTGATTTTCCTTGTGATTTGGATCCCACAATTATCAACTTTATGATAATAGATGAGTTTATACCCTGCCGAATCTTTAAACTCAAAAGTTGTATAAAATCCGCAATCAGATGAACATTTTTATGAACAAATTTCATGATGACTTTACTTGGGTGTATACCAAAGTTGCCTACGTACCTGAAGGAACCCTAAGGGATCAAGTCATACGTAGTTCAAACAACAAGACCTTTTTTTTTTGTTTAGCCGTTCACAGCTTATACTCTTGCGGGCCAGGAGTAGTACAATGGAGTCTTAAGTTAAAAGAATGAACAGTTTAGGCTCATGTTTAGGAGCTTACATGTATTAATACATTAAGGATATTACAATTTTAGGAACTTGCCATTTATCAGCCCACCTCGCACTCCGTTAGTATCAACAATCCTATAAGCATCGTTGGTGTAGACTTCTCAAATCACGTAGGGGCCATCCCACTTGGAAGTGAACTTGCTTCCAGTCTTTTGTCGGATGATGATTGGCCTTCTTACCGCGAGCACTTAATCTCCAATTTGAAATGAACGCGGTCATACCTTTTTATTGAACGCCCGTGATAAGCGAGCTTGGTAGCATTCCAACTTTTGTTGTGCTAAAAGTCTCTTTTCATCAAAGGCCTCGAGCTCTGCTAGGCGAAACTTGTGATTTTCATCTTCGGTCAAGCCTTCCTGTATGACAATACAGAGTGAAGGGATTTAAAGTTCCAAAGGCAATACCGCCTCAACCCCATACACTAGAGCGAAAGGAGTTGATTGGGTCGACGTCGAGTACGTGGTTCTGTATGCCCAAAGAGCCTCCCCTAGCCTTACATGCCAATCACGTTTTGACTTTGCCAGCACTTTGCTTAGTAAGTTGTAAAGCATCTTATTGAAAGCTTCTGCCAACCCATTTGCATGTGCATTTTACATTGAGGATTTGCATTGGACAAACTTAAACTTTTCGTATAGGGCGATCACTGGCTTTTTGACAAATGGTTTGCCATTGTTAGTGATAATATATCGAGGCACACCATATCGGTAGATGATATGGGTCCGAATAAAATCAACAACATTTTCTTTTTTGACTTCTCTCAGTGGGATTACTTCTGCCCATTTGGAAAAGCTGTAAGTTGCCACCAAGATGTACAAGTGGCCAGCAGAAGATTTTGGAGTGATAGGACCGACAACATCAAGTCCCAAAGCTTCAAATGGCTAAGATGCCATGGTTGGATGAAGCGACTCAGGAGGTTGATGAATAAAATTGGCATGAAATTGGCAAGGCTCGCACCTCTTTGCATAGTCCATGCAATCTTGCATGGTAGGCCAATAATAACCCATCCTCTTGATTCGATCATACAATTTGGGTCCTACTTGATGTGCACCACATACTCCTGAATGTGCTTCCTCCATTGTTTGTCTAGCCACTTTTTTATCTGAGCAATGCAACCAAGGCCAATGATGGAGAGTTGATAAAGTGTCCTATTAAAATACAGGAAGTGGGGAGCTCTTCGCTGAATTTTCATCTTATGCTTCAGGTCATTAGGAAGCTTTCCATGTTGTAAATAATCAATGAGTGGCTAGCGCCAGTCTTCTTCCTCTACTTCCTAGGCACTAACCGCATTGACCTCTTCCTTAAACTCTTCAACAAGGGGTGCAACAACCCACCGGTTGCAAACAAGGACATTCATGCTTTCTTCTGCCACCTGTGCCAAAGTGGCTGTGAGGTTTGCAAGTGCGTTATCCATCTTGTTGGAACTCCTAGGAACATGCTGTAACTTGATGGTTTCAAGCTTATCGAGTACTCATAAGGCATATTTATGGTATGATAGGAGGTCGTCCTTTTTGACTTCATATTCCTCAAGAAGTTACTTGATGACTAATTAAGAATCACCATAGATGTCAAGGTCTTTGATTCCCATTTTGATGGTCATTTGAAGGCCTAGAATCAATGCTTGATATTCAACTGTATTATTGGAACATAACTGAGTTAGGACGAATGAATAAGTGAGGACATGTTTTTCTGGGGAAACAAAGACTACTCCTGCACCAGCAGCATCACGTCTCGTGGCTCCGTCAAAATACATCTTCCAAGGTGGAAGGATATCAATGAAGAACACATCCTCAACAAGCAAGTCATCATTTAGCTCCCAAGCATCACAGATTAGGTGATCTGCCAAGAAATCCACCAATGCTTGTCCTTTAATGGCGTTTTGTGGCATGTAAAGGAGGTTATATTGCTTCAAGATTACGACCCACTTTGCCAATCGCCCGCTTAGAATTGGCCTTGACAAGATGTATTTGATGGGGTTAGCTTTAGAAATCACCGGCACTGTATGAGCTTGTATGTAATGCCTTAACTTTTGAATGGCGAACATGAGAGCCAAACACATAATTCAGTTTAGCCGCAACCAAAGTGCGACTTAGGTAATACAGAACCCTTTCTTTTCCTTCGTTATTTTTCTGGGTGCACAATGCCCACAAAGACTTCTCTTGACCTGCAATGTATAGTATAAGAGGTTTTCCTGGAATTGGTGCCCCCAAAACTGGTGGATTTGATAAGTACTTCTTGATGCTGTTGAAGGCTATCTGGCATGACTGGTCCCATTCAAATTGTGCACCCTTCTTCATGAGGTGGTGGAATGGGTGGCAACGGCCGGCAAGGTTGGATATGAACCTCCTGATATAAGCCAAACGGTCTTGGAGACCACGTAGTTCTTTGAGAATTTTTTGGGCATGTATCTCTCGGATTGCCTTGATTTTTGCCTGGTCAATCTCGATTCCTTTTTGCCAAACTATAAAGCTTAGGAACTTCCCTCAAGTGACACCAAAAGCACATTTAAGTGGATTCATCCTTAGTCGACATCTCCTCAATCTATCAAAAATTTGATGAGGGTCTTGTAGGTGGTTTGCTCTTCTTTTCGACTTGACCACCAAATCATCAACATAGCACTCCACTGTTTTATGCAACATGTCATCAAAGATAGCTTGCATTGCTCTTTGGTATGTCGCTCCAGCGTTCTTCAAACCAAAGGGCATTACCTTGTAGCAGAAGATGCCTTTGGGAGTGCGAAACGCTGTGGCTTCTTGGTCTTCTGGCCCCATTTGAATTTGATTGTATCCCACAGTACAATCCATAAAGGATAAGGTTTCGTGTCCCATGGTTGAATCGATCATGAGCTCGGTGACGGGTAACGGGAAATCATCTTTTGGGCAAGCGCTGTTGAGATCCCGGAAGTCTACGCAAATACGAAGTTGCCCGTCCTTCTTGCTTATAGGGATAATGTTTGCGATCCAAGTCGGGTATTTTACCTCACGAATGAATCATGCCGCTATGAGTTTGTTGACCTCTCTTTCGATTTCAGGTGCTAACTTTGGACGAAAGCGTTGTTGAGGTTGCTTTTTAGGCGAAACACCCTTTCTGAGGGATAAGCGATGGACTGCAACTTTGGGATCAAGCCTTGGCATTTCACTGTAACTCCATGCAAACACGTATTTATATTCTGCGAGGAGATTGAAGTACTCCTTTTCTTCCTCGGGTGTAAGCAATGAACTTACATAGATGGGATAGGGTTTCTTAGCAGTTCCGAGATCTAATTCCTTCAAATCATCAACTGTAGCTTGCCCCCCGTCTTCAAGGATTTCAGGGGTCTCTGTTAGTTCTATCTCTGACTCCGAGTCTTCACATTCTTAGACTGTGATGTGATTAAAAGAAGTTAGTTCTACTTGCTTATCTCCTTTGTCAATGTCAAAACTACTTGGCTGACCAGTAAAAACCACAGTGCGTCTCTTCACCCTTAGTGAACCATTTGTCTTCACATTAAGAGTTGAAAACTGTTTCATACGCGAAGGGATAGAACTTTGCACTTCGTTTCCATCACCAAGTCAATTGAACACTAAATCTTTTAGTTCTTGGGGTAATCAATTTGATGGTTCTTTTGCTTTCGTGATTCTGTTGAACACCGAAGGCCTTGTTCGTGCATGATTCTTTGTTCTCTAGGGCACAGAAGACTTAGGGTTTTGACCACTCTTAATTCTAGTGAAGAAGGATGGGCGTTTCCTTAAGGCAGATGGTTGTAATCTATAAAATACAGAAGGCTTTGTAGGAGGTTCTGTCTTTTCATCCTCACTCTCATCCATTTCTTCAGTAGAGATATGTGGAACCACATTTTTTTTGGCCTTGCATCCCCCTGATATCTTGATCGGTTGCACTGGTGTATAACCAAGGCCCACTTTTGGGACCTCTACTAGACCTCCTTGTTCTTGGATCTTCTTCTACGTTCTATTGAGGCCGTAGGTTTCTACCTCCACTACCTTCCCTAATACAATAGGATTGTTAAAATCATAACCCGCTTTCTCCATAAGTTTATATGCCTTCGGGTCAAGTCCTTCCTTTGTCCGCACATTTGGCAAGTTCTCCTCTTCGTCTAATGAGGTCTTGGAACAAGAGACAAATCCAGTTAGAGGGGGTCTACTCACCTTCAGTTGGTACATAATCCGCATTAGCAACGTAACACTTTCTTTAAGAGTGCTCAAGTTGGCCCGATATTCTTCCTGATAGCCTTACCCCCAGTATTGCCACTTACGGACCTAGAGAAGGGTTTTTCCCTTTTCTTGCGACGAGCTTTGGGAACATATCTTAAGACTGATGGCATGTGATTTGTGGAAACCACCACTTGCTTGGCGATATGTTTAGCATGTTGGGTGATAGTCTCATGTTCAGCGTTTCCCTTACGGTACTCTTGCTGTTTCACACTGTCTTGCTTTAATATTACCTTAGGATTATCTGCAACCTTCGATTCACCCCCACCTATGGAGGAAATTATGGAGGGCATAGTCTCCTTAGGTTCGGTGCCCTCTTCAAAGAATTTAGAATCGACAAAACGCAATTCTACCTTTGTAAATGGCTTGACATCACCGCTGATCTTCTTCTCGCCCTCACGGTAATACGTAAGACATTGATGGAGGGTAGAAGCCACTATTCCATGTTCATAGAGCCACGGGAGTCCAAGTAACAACTTGTACGACATCTTGGAGTCAACTACATTGAAGATGTTAGTAGATCTCCCATTATTATCTCCAGGCGAATCATGCCAATTGCACACTGACTCTCCAGGCTAAACCCCTAAATCACCATGCGACTCTTAGAAAGCTCTTCTACCGTGATTCCCAACTCATTCATTGTAGGCTTAGACATGATGTTAACAGCAGAACCTCCATCTATCAATATGCACTTGACTTTTTGCTCCCTAATATAACCAGTCACAAACAAAGGATGGTTGTGAGGTTTGGAGCCTAGCAATAAGTCGTCATTGGTGAAAGTGATAGCTGTGTTGCAAGTGGCATACTGGTCAAGGCCTTTCGAGGGTTCTTCAATGTTCCCGACCTTGTTAGCAGGTGGTGAAGGGCAGTGGCAACACACTGACGCATCTCTTCTGGTAGGCGAAAGATTTGCCTCCAATCCATGCGTGTTGGTAAAGCCTCTAAGACGATCAGAGTTTTGTCATCTCCTTTTGGAGAATCTTTCTGTTTTTCCTCTTCTCCATCTTCTTCATCTTCAAGCTCAGTACATGAGGTGATGTTAACAGTGACTTTATCAAAAAAGCCCAGTGGGAAGAATTCTTCTAACATGACAGGAGTAAGCGGCTCTTGCTCACGTAGATCTATAGGCTTAATGCCCTGCTTCTTATTTGTCCTTGGACTCTTCCTACTTCTCCCACACTGAGGTTTCTTTTCCCTCCCTTGTCTCTTCCTACGGTGCAGGGGCAGTTGTTGGCCCTGCCTTTGGTTCTAGGGCCTTCGTCGAGTAACAAGGGTCCACCCCTCTTCATCATCCTTCGGGATATTAACAGTGAGTTTGATCTCTAGAGGAGGAGTCTATATAAATATATAAGTTTATATAAGTATGTATACATACATATATATATACATATCTGTGTGTGTGTGTACATATATATGTATATATACATATACATATATATATATATACATATATATATATATATACACATACATATATATATATATATGTGTATGTGTGTGTGTTTGTTTGTGTGTTTGTGTTGGATGGGTGGGTGTATGTGTGTGTGTGTATATATATCTCTCTGTGTGTGTATATTTGTGTGTGTGTGTGTTCGTGTGTGTATGTGTGTGTGTGTGTGTGTCTATCTATCTATCTATATATATATATATATATATATATATATATATATATATATATACATATATATATATATGTATATATATATATATATATATATATACACATACATATATATACATATATATATATATGTATGTATACAAACATATTTTTGTATATGTTGAATCAATCTTATATAAGGTTTTGATGATTACAACCCAAATGTGCTTATTATTCTTGGCTTGAGTTGAGTGCTAGAATCATGTGACAGATTGCAAATGTCGTGGAGCTTAGTTCGAAATATCATGCTTGAAGCTATGTGATAAAATTGTATGTTGAAAGCGACAGAAGTTGCAAACATTCTAAAGAATAGGTCGAAGAAGCTGAAATCATCAAAGTGGATATATGTGCACATCATTGGCAGAGTCGAAGAGTTTTTAGAGTCTTAGGGCTAAGTACTGGTTATATTTATCTAGATTCTGGTTAATATGGCAAAGAAGAACTTGACTTAACACTCACCTTAAAGGAATTATTTAAGCTGACTTAGAACACTGCTTAGAATAATTGAGCTAACAGGTCTGCAGTGCTCTGAGGGTAACGAGTGCAAAAATCGACTTTCAAAGATTTTCAAGAGTGTTCCTACTGCCAAAATTACTAATATATTTAGGATCGATTTTATGATAATATTGTGTGTTAGAAAGAGTAATTTCCTAAATAATATTGGTCTCCTAAAAAGATTTTTCAAAATATTTTATCTTATCTTTTAAGATATGATTTTCTAAAAAGATATTGTTGAGAAATTTAATTCCTATTATCTGCTGAGTATTTTCAGAGTTATTATGGAAATCAAATCCTTTCGTTCTGTGGGTATATAAGCACTTGGTTTTCATCTCTTCAAAATGGGTTTTTCAAGGCAAACATCGAGTTTTTTGTGAGCTTATTCTCTGAGTGAAAAACCTCAAAGGAGTGTGCTAAATTGAGTCATTCTTTCTGGCATAATAGGGTTTGTAAGCGTACCTTACATTAAGCTTGGTTAGAAGCATAAAGGTAAGGTGTTTTTCTATTCTTTTTTGTCATCAGCTAAGTTTAGAGTGTGTCCAAGTCTTAGGAGACTTTAGACGCGTTGTGTGACTGATTCTCAGGTGGAGACTAGCTACGTGTGTGTAACTAGAGTCTCGGGGGAGACTAAGTTACGAGTGTGACGTTGTCACGTGTGTTACATAGTGTAACAAACCTGGCCCGTGTTAGTGAAAGTGTTTGTTGAAATCCTATTGAGGTAGGTCATGGTTTTTACACCTCCATTGTCCTAGAGGTGGTTTTCTGCGTAAAATCTTGTGTCTCCTTTATTTCCGTATTCAAAGTTTTGTTTCTGCCTTACTGCAAACACCTCTCCTAACAGGTCTAATGAGTGTTTTGAAACAAAACGAAAAAATTGAAAGGCACAATTCAGTCCCCCTCTTGTGTCCTTGTGTGGCTTAAAACTTAACAATTGGTATTAGAGCGGGTTCTCATAAATTAGGCTAACACCTAGAGAGATCTTGTAAGAATGAGTGCACCACAAGGAATCTTGGAGGGTCAATCTGTGTCCAAACCTCCATACTTCAATGGACAACACTACAGTTGGTGGAAAAATCGAATGGAGAACTATATTCAAGCTGAGGATTATGAGTTGTGGATGCTCATTGTGAATGGTCCTTACATTCCAGTGAAAGTTACAACTGATGGGAAGATTGTTCCTAAGGAGCCGAAGCAATTCAACTCACATGATTTTAGAAAGATGGAGAAAAATGCCAAAACCATGAAGCTGCTATATTTTGGACTCGAACCTGACGAGTAAACTCGCATCTCAGAGTGTGAATCCGCAAAAGAGATATGGAATGCCCTTCAAGTAGCTCACGAAGGAACCAATCTAGTCGAGCAATCCAGGATTGAGCTATTGGTGAGGAAACATGAGCTATTCGAGATGAATTATAAAGAAACCATCATGGACATGTATGCTCGATTCACCCATATTACTAATGAGCTAAAATCATTGGGAAAATCCTTTACCACTGAAGAGTAGGTTAGGAAGATCCTATAAATTTTACCCCATTCATGGGAATCAAAGGTCACTGCAATCCAAGAAGCAAAAGAGATGAATGAGATTTCCTTGGATGAGCTTATTGGGAACTTACAAACATATGAACTAAGGATATACTCTCAGATGAAGGGGGAAGTGAAGAAAGATCATGGGCTTGCACTAAAGGCAAGGGAAAGTGATAGCTCAGATTTTGATGAAGAAGGAATAGCCATGATTGCACGAAAATTCAAGAAATTTTTCAAGAACACCGAAAGCTTATACAAAAAGGGCAACACCAGCAAGGCTAAAAACAGTGAACGAGATCAATTCTCAGGATGTTTCAAGTGCGGAAGGCAAGATCATGTAGTGAAGAATTGCACTTTGTTGAAGGAAGAACAGGGGTCAGAACAGATCCGAACCAGAGGCAGAAAAACTCAGTTGACTAATGCTGAAAAACAGTTCACCAAAGCAATGATGGAAGCTTGGGGGGACACCTTAGAAGAAGAAGAAGACTCTCAGGATGAAGAAGAAGCAGTGGCTCGAAGTGGATCTGACTCAAACTCTGACGGTGAAAGTCTCAAAAAGGAGGTACGTAATCTTAGTAAGAAAAAACTTGAAAAAGTAATTTTTTCATTGATGAAGGAATGTGAAGCTCTAGCTTCTGAAAATTGTATGCTTAAAAGTACCTGCTCAGATTTAGAAAAGGATGCTAAGAGACTAGAAAGAAAAAGGCAAGAACTTGAACATATGAATGAGGCTCTCATGTATAAGAAGCTTGAAATTAATGAAAAGGCTCTTGCTTTAAGTAAAAAACTAGACATCCTTAAGGACCTGAGTGATAAGAAAGTAGACGAAATCAACACTAAAATCAGAGAGTTGGAAAGTGAGTCTTCAAAACCAAGGCGTAATCTAGAATCCCAGATGAATGACAACAAACAACTTCGAGAACAGGTCTAAAGAGCTGAAACTGACCTCATTAAAAACAGGCGCTGGAATAGTTCCTCAGAAGCTCTGAACTGGCTTAATACTCATCATAACCGAAACAGAAAAGGATTAGGTTTTGTGAATATACATGTTACTAAGCCAGTAGACAAGAAGTATGTTGGTTTGCCAAAAAATATAATGTGTTATCATTGTGGAAAAACTGGCCATTATCGATATAGTTGCTCCTTGAGAAAAAGTGCGATGGAAAGAAACTCATTGTATGTTAAACAAATATGGATTAGAAAGGATGAGTTAAATTCCATGACAAAGAAAAGAATGGGACCCAAGTGGATCTGGGTTCCCAAGACTAACATCTAGCTGTTTTGCAGGTTAAAGTGAGAGGAGGCAACCTATTGGATAGTGGTTGCTCGAGGCATATGACTGGAGATAAATAAAGTTTCCTCTCACTTACAGCCTTTGATGGGGGGAGAGTGGCATTTGGAAACGGAAAATCTAGGACAATTGTCGGTGTAGGTAAGATAGGTAAATCACTCTCTCACTCAATTGATAACGTGTACTTAGTTGATGGGTTACAACATAATTTGCTAAGTGTGTCCCAATTGTGTGATAAACATAATCATGTTGGGTTTACTTCAAATCAATATTTGATTGCCAATATAAAATCTGGAGAGGTTGTGCTGAGGGGGAAGTGACACAACAACAACAAACAACAACAACAAACTCCCAAAGTGGGTCCCGCTTTCGCGGGGTCTGGGGAAGCTACACAACAATGTTTATAAAACACGTGTTCTTAAACTTCCCCAAAATCATTTGACTTGCTTGAGTGTTCTTGATGATGATATTATGTTTTGGCACAAGAGGCTAGGTCATGCTAGTCTTTCCTTGCTAAACAAACTTGTGTCTAAAGGTCTAGTTGTTGGCTTACCTTCCATCAAATACAATGATGACAAGGTATGCGATGCTTGTGCTAAAGGAAAGCAAACTAGAATTGCATTCAAGTCAAAGAAGTATGTTAGTACTTCTCGACCCCTTGAGCTATTACATGTTGATTTGTGTGGTCCCATGAGGATCACAAGTAGGGGCGGCAAGAGGTATGTGTTTTTGTTATAGTAGATGATTACTCTCGTTTCACTTGGACTTTATTCCTAGCATCTAAAGATGAATCTTTTGAAGCATTCGTTATATTTCTCAAGAAAACTAAAAAGAGAATAGGACACTCTTTGATAAGTCTTAGATCTGATCATGGAAACGAATTTGAAAATTCAAGCTTTATTGATTATTATAATGAACATGGCATTAATCATAATTTTTTAGCCCCAAGAACACCCCAACAGAACAGGATGGTAGAGCGGAAAAATCGGACTCTAAAAGACATGACTAGAACCATGTTTGTTGCTAGTGGTCTTCCAAGAAATTTTTGGGTAAAAGCATTAAACACAGCTTGTTACATTATTAATAGATGCATGATCAGACCCATTCATAATAAGACCCCTTATGAACTTTTCAAGGGGCAAAAACCCAATATTATGCACCTAAGAGTCTTTGGTTGCAAATGTTATGTGCACAATAATGGGAAGGAACCCTTAGGAAAGTTTAACCCTGGGAGTGATGAGGCAATTTTCTTAGGATACACTTCACATAGTAAAGCTTACAAAGTATTCAACAAAAGGACTATATGTGCTGAGGAGAGTGTGTATGTATTATTTGATGAAATTGACTCCTTGATTGAGAATGATGTATAGGATGAAGATTTTGATCTTGGACTTGTAAGAAGAGACAATAGTAAGATGCTTGAAAATGAACCACTTACTGAAGTTAATGGTAAGAAAAGTGGGCAGGAAGTAGACCAATCAGGGGGAAGCCTTGCTGACCCTGATATGGACCAAAACCAGCCCACTCAATCCCAGACTTCCCTGACTGATATGGGAACGAGCTTCTAACCTGATCCCACACCTGTTCCTGTAAACAGCCAGGAGAAAGTGAAAAGCAGATCTATGGATCCTTTCACCTCACGACCCTGGAAACACCAAAGCTCGCACCCCTTTCACTAAATTATTTCTGATATTAATACAGGGGTGCAAACCAGATCTAAGCTCAAAAATTTTTATGCCTTTTATGCCCTTTTGTCTCACATTGAGCCTAAGAATGTTCATAAAGCTCTTGTAGATTATGACTGGGTTATAGCCATGCAAGAAGAGCTTCATCAGTTTGAAAGAAACAAGGTTTGGCACCTTGAACCACAGCCTGAGGACAGAACAATTATTGTAACCAAGTGGGTGTTCAAAAACAAGTTGGATGAGTTGGGAAGAGTCACTAGGAACCAGGCCAGGCTGGTGGTCCAAGGTTACAATCAAGAAGAAGGGATTGACTATGAACAAACATTTGCACCTGTAGCAAGGTTAGAGGCTATTCAAATCTTGGTAGCCTTTGCAGTCCACATGGAGAACAAGTTGTGCCAAATGGATGTCAAGAGTGTCTTCCTCAGTGGATATCTCAAAGAAGAGGTATATGTAAAACAATCCCCTGGTTTTGGAAGTCCTGATTTTTCTAACCATGTTCTCAAACTTGACAAAGAACTTTATTGTCTAAAACAAGCTCCTAGAACTTGGTATGAACGATTGTCAAGTTTCTTAATTGTAACACCCCCAGCCCCTGGGGCCGAAAGCGTTACGTTTTCCTAACTTCTTACTTAAATTTTAGGACGAAACGGACAGCATTTCCCCTGAAAACTGAACGTTCCCAGGCTAAACGCCTTACAAAATACCCTGTAAATCAACGGAAGCGTAAACATTTAAAACCTGACTCAACGGCCACACGCCGGAGTTCATAACTCGACGAGCCACCCGCTCGGAGTATACCAAACAGAATAGTTCATTAATACAGAAACAGTAACAAATACAACTCAACGGTTCACACAACCGGAGTATGGGGTTTACATCCCAAACATAACCAACTTCAATCAAAAGACATCTAACTGACTGGATGGTTGGCTCATATAGCCATACAGAGCGACTCATAACCAAAATGCATTACATGAACCTCGAATACTGTTTACAAGCGTTTACAAACTAAAAATACTTTACATGACTTCATTAAACACATAAGTTGGCACAAATGACATCTTGCAAGCAATAATCAATTCCAGCTGACTCCACTTCTTCCTGTCATAAAGAAAACCTGGGGGAAAGGGGAAAAGTAGTGGGATGAGCAACCACACGCTCAGTGAGTGTCCCCCAACCCCCTTAAAACCAAAACCGTTGCAGGCAATAATATCTTACTAATCACATAACACGTATTCATACTATAATATCATAATAGGCACTTACGAAGTTCTTATGAAGACATTGCTAAACCTAGCTTCACTTTCAACATGCTTAGGAATCACTTCATAAAGCATTCATTCAGTACGTTCTTTCTTTTATTTGAAACATTTCCTGAACCTCCTGAGGTTATTGCGCTTTTTAAAAGAGATTTTATTTCGTATTCATATGATATGCTTAAGTCATACACAGATGCCAAGTGTCATTCATAGGTTATGCATAAAACATGCTCATAAGGCCTTCTTTTTCGTAATCGCATCTTACTTAGCATTCCATTATCATTTATAAGAAAAGCATGGAACATACAAAGAAAACTTTCTTTCCTTTCTTTGAAAACATTTCATTTAGCCTCTTGAGGCCCATGAAAACCCTTCTCTTAGCCCCTTGCGGCTCATATTCTTTCATGTCGGTCGCATATTGACCCTTATAAACTTTTCACATTTCATTCAACTGGCCTCTTTGGGCCCGTAAAATATTCTTTTCCTTAAAACCTTAAAACATAATGAATGGCAAAAGCCAATTGCTTTTCTTATCTTTATACAAAGTACTTCTGGCATAAGATCATTACAGGGTGCTGATTAGGTGAGAACTATTCTCGACCTCATAGTGAGACCTAACGCTCACGCTTAAGCTCTTATTCCCGGGATGGCTACATATAACATATCGGACCTTTACATCAACCCTCGTCAGGGCCTCTAGGGTTTATCCGGACTTATCCCCTAGGTAACATTATTCATATCATTTCATATTGTCCGCAGCACATTATCTTAGCCACTTAAAGCGTATCGGCCATAACGGCTATAACTTTGCGTTTCAAATCGTAAAATCATTTAACGTATGACTCACACCTTTATAAAAACTCTTTAGGGATTCCCCCGTTCAAGCGAGCTCACTCCCAAAACTGTTTTCATTTAATTAAAATAGGCCATCATGCATTAATAGTTATGGCTACTATCATTTCAAAACATGAAATCTTTCTTTGAAAAACCCACTCTTATGCACATAAAGCAATTTAAGCATTTAAGCACATACATCACATATATCGCATTTAAGCACTTCATATCAATCACATCAATTCAACACAATAAGCCACATATGGCCTCGCAATCCACACGATTGCGGTAATTCACAACCCAGTCTCCCTCCTCACTTTCACCATACACACAAGACCTCAAACGCTCATGATGTTATCCTCGAACCATCCAACTACTAGCTCGTTTCATCCATTTCTTTCGCATAATAAGTTATCACAAGGACTTATTAAAAGTGGGAGGCTTAGGCTCTTACCTGTGCATACAGCACCTTTTAGCTACATATACATATACATCCTTGTTGCCTTAACTTGAAATAACGCTTAATGAACCAATTTAAACTAATCAAGGCATAATAGATCAACTAAACATGTCATCTTCATGTCATCTTCAAAAACATAAGCAATCAACTAAACATATATCGATTTAAAACATTTTTAGGTTGTTTCATGAATCGCTAATTATTCGAATCAAGGCTAAACATACCAAAACAACTTCGTTTCCGATTCTTTTTAAACCTTAGTTTACTTTAGTCGTGTTCAAGCTAACTACGCCTTTATAACTTTAAAATTAATCCATTTTCAGGAATCGCTAATTAATCGAATCAACGCTAAATATATCAAATCAACTTCGTTTTCGATTCTTTTAAAACCATAGCTTGCTTTAGTCATATTCTAACTAATTACACCTTTATAACTTTAAAATTAATCCATTTTCAGGAATCGTTAATTAATCGAATCAACGTTAAACATATCAAATCAACTTCGTTTTCGATTCTTTTAAATCCATAGCTTGCTTTAGTCATATTCTAACTAATTACACCTTTATAAATTTAAAATTAATCCATTTTCAGGAATCGTTAATTAATCGAATCAACGCTAAATATATCAAATCAACTTCGTTTTCGATTCTTTTAAAACCATAGCTTGCTTTAGTCATATTCTAACTAATTACACCTTTATAACTTTAAAATTAACGATTTACACATAATTCCCACTCACGTCCAATTCACGCATAAACCCAATTACATGCATAAAACTTGCATCGATTTATAATTTCAGGCCACAATCAATCAAATGGTTCAAACCTAAACATATATAGCCCATTACTTGGCATTTCCAACAAATCTAACTAGTCCTAACTTGACATGCAACATCAATCTGCTGAAAATATTTTCGAAACTAATACTAATTTAGGAGGCAAGGAACACCCACCTCGATTCCATGCTAGAGGACCCGATTTGGGGCTTTGGGACTCGATTTGAATGCTTCAAACTAGGGATTCGACCCTCCTCTGCTGCCTTGCCCAAACCCACACGAACAGACCCCATTTCACGCTTATACCTGCGTAATTCGAACCCTAATTTCACCCAAACGCTCATTCACTGACTTGGATTTGTGGAGGACGCTTGAGGCTACGAATTTACTAGCAATTTGTGGAGGAATCGAAGTAACTAAAAGCTAGATTGCTTGACCGAGTTTGGGCTTGCGTCTGGGGGATCGAGTCGCCGCCCGACTCCACCGAAACATGGCCAAATCCTTCGAATTTCTTCCAATCTTGCAAAACAATGTTCGTTTGAGGTTAAGGGAGGTAAAATCCGAAGATTTTCGGGTTGGCCGACCGAAAATTGGGGGGTTTTGGGAGCTTGGTGGTTGGGCATGGTGATGGAGATGAGGAAGAAGATGAAGAGCAGCAAGAGAGAGATGAGGCTCCGGGGGGGGTGTTTGGCTAGCCATCAAGAACAAAAGGGGCCAGCGCAATGACAATAATACCCCTCCTTTTCTCTTTTTCTTTTTGTTTCAAACTGTTTAATAACAAGCACCGCTAGTTTAGTTCGTATCCCGAACTCTAAACCCAAATCAATAATATAATCCTCGATCAAACATTCGATCCCAAATATGTCTTGGTTCAATTAAATAAACCCTAAACTAATTCTAAGGTTGAAAACCTAATCGTACTCGGGAAACGACTAAATGAATCGAATAACGACTAAATTAAACTATCGATGTAATTTAAAGGCGCAAATAGCACGAATTAACTTTAAAATCAATAATAGCTATAAAAATCCTTTTAATAAAATTACAGCTTCCAAAACCAAATCGATAATCATTTAACTCATATAGTTACTAAAATACGATTTTATAACGTAAAAAGGTAAGACAAGCAACTTAATAGAAAACGATAAGGTGGGGTCTTACATTAATTGAGAATGATTTTCAAAGAGGCAAGATAGATAATACCTTGTTTCTCAAATCTAAGGGGGAACATTTGTTGATTGTCCAAGTATATGTCGATGAAATTATATTTGGTGCAACCAATAATGATTTATGTGACGAATTTTCAAAATTTATGAGGAGTAAGTTTGAGATGAGCATGATGGGCGAGCTTAATTTTTTCATAGGCTTGCAAATTAAACAAACCTCAAATGGAACTATGATCCATTAACAAAAATATGTCAAGGAACTACTTAAGCGGTTTGGGATGGAATCGGCTAAGTCTATGGACACTCCTATCTCTCCTTCCACCAGATTGGTGATGGATGATGGAAGTCCTTCAGTTAATGAAAAATCATATAGGGGCATGATAGGGTGACTCCTACACCTAGCCGCTAGTAGACCTGACATTGTTTTCAATGTTGATTAGTGTGCCCGTTTCCAGTCAAATCGAAAAGAAACACACTTGAAAGCTTTAAAAAGAATTTTTAGATATTTAAAAGACACCTCTGATCTGGCACTATGGTATCCACATGGATGCAACTTTAATCTCATTGGGTATGTTGATGCTGACTATGCTGGATTTCTAGTTGATAGAAAAAGCACCTCAGGTATGGATACTTTTCTTGGGCCCTATTTGGTCTACAAAGAAACAACACTAAGTTGCCATGTCCACAGCAGAAGCCGAGTATGTAGCGGCTGCTTCTTGTTGTGCTCAATTGTTATGGATACGGGAACAACTCAAGGATTTTGTTGTTGACATGATATGCATTCCCATATTTTGTGATAATACAAGTGCAATTAACATTCCCAAAAATTCATGTCAACATGAAAGGACTAAGCATATTGATGTTCACCATCACTTCTTAAGAGACAATGTTGAAAAGGGCTTGATTTCAATGAATTTTTGTGCCACTAATAAACAAATTGTTGATATTTTTACCAAGGCACTAAGTAGAGATCAATTTGAAAGGAATAGGCTTGAATTGGGTTTGATTAAAAGAACTTGAACGAACTTCATCAACCCCGAATGATTGACTAGTAAGGGCTTAGGCCAAATAAATTATTTCAAGGGATACATTCAACTTGTTGTGCAGTTAATTGCATACGTGTGGAATCTGCTATGGATGACAGTCGTTGAGGTCTAATGATACTATCCTTATTGTCCTTTGATACCGAATATATAACATTCAAGAACAGGCGCTAAGAACAGGTTAGACCACCGGTTGTATCATATGTTATGAAGATACCATATTCTTATGTGTGTTGGGAATTGGATTTTTCTTTTATTACACCTCTTCTAACAATTGCAGCTTTTCCTAAGGTGTAATGATTTCTTAGCATGCAAATTCCTCTCTCTCTTTAAAACCGGCGACCTAAAAAAGGGGGGAGGATTTTTTGTTTTTTGAGAATATTGGTCAACCTTTTCCAAATCACTTCCCAATTCCTTAACCACCTTCTCTCCTCTCCTCAAGCACCCCGTTCTCCATCCTCTTCCTAAAACCCTCAAAACCCTAACTCCTTCGTTCCTCAAGCTCTCCAATGGCACGAATTTCGGGCAGCGGCACATGCTCCGGTTGCAAGGCACGTCACCCACACTCACTTCAAGCCAAGAAATCAAGACACAGTCAAGGCGCCACCACCATCGCCGGTGGCAGATACCCTGGTGCCCACTTATGGTATTTGTCCCTTTGTTTTTCAATTTCTGAAAAGTATTGATTTGAGGCCGGTAGGAATTGAACTTGAAGCCATACCCCCTGTTAAGTCAATTTTGGGATGGGATTTGGTGTTGTATGAACCATATATGACTGAGCTGAAATTCCCTAAAAATGGTGGAGAATTTGTGATTGTGGAGGATTGGGTTGAAGAGCCAAACTTGAATGATGATCATGTGTGTGATCTTGAAGAGGATGAGCCTCTCGTTCGGTTCAAACGCACTGTGAAAACAGCCCCCAAAACAACTCCTCAAATAGTGCCCAAACCACCCATTCGCCGAGTCAAAACCACCACTAAACCCAATGTGCCTCTCGCCCTTACCATGTGTCGGCCTCGTACTAGGAGTATGGGTCCTGCCATCCCATTGGACGTACCCAAGGAGAAGGTTGCTCGACCTTCAAAGAAGCCTAAGTCCACTTCCAAAACTCCCAAATCAACTGTGCAAACAGCCTCCTAAACGCCTTCCCTATCTGTGCCCTGGAAGAAACGTGCCCCAAAACAGGGTTCTCCAAAACGGGGGTCTGACCTGGGTGAGAGAAGGGAGGAACCCTTGAAAAAGAAATTACGAAAGTCATTGATCTGAGGGGAAAGGTATAGACATTTCCTGCAGAAAGCCGTGATGCGAGGGAAGATAGTGAAGGTTCTATATTTCCAAGAATAGGGCTTAGAGGTGTTCTTGGACAAATTGCGAACACGGAGTTGGCTAGATACATTTACCAATTCTAAGAGGGGCTACTCAGTACCTGACTTAGCAGAATTTTATGCCAATTGTGAGGTCACTAATGGGATAGTGACTAGCTCTATTCACGGTCAGGAACTGTGTTTTAATGCTGATAATCTGGGGGATTGGCTTGGGGTACTGTCTAAAGGGTTTGATGTGTATGTCAGGGAGGATAAAACTATACTGAACAATGACCAATTGTTAGATCTCACTAGAAAACTAGCCCAACAACTTGACCTAAGTGCACCCCGATTTGTAAGAAAGGGGAAAATGCAGCCTTTACATTAGTTGTTTTTTTTGTTTGTCATTAAGAATGTTATACCTTAGGGGCAAGGACGCAATCTTGTGGACTCCATGGACATTTACCTTACTGACCTCCTAGATCGGGGTGAGCCTATTAATTTGCCTGCTATCATGATTAGTCACATTAGACGGATTGCCAACACTTCTAGAAGCCATGGTCTGGGCTATGGTTTTCTTTTGACTTCGGTGTTTGAGGCTCTGGGGATCCCTTTGCAAAAGAGAATGGGCTTTCAGGTAACCCATGAAATAGGGAGCAATACTTTACTTGGGTGTGGGTTCCAGATTAAGAAGAGGGATGGAACCGTGTTAGAATAAGGACCCAAAACACCCTTTGGCCCTGGTCCCCATCCTGGTTCTAATACGACAGCATTGTCCAGCACTACCATGGTTGCGACTTTCATCCAGGATCAACTCCATGTGAAGGAGGAGATTGCTGAAGTGAAGCAAGCACTGACTGAAGAAAAGGCCTTGAATGCGCAACGCCATGAGGATATTCTTCATGCCCTCTCTGCCCTTACGGCTAAACTTGCTCCGTCCCCCTCTTCTCCCTGATTCAACTCTATTCTTTGCCCTATTCCCACCAACATTGTTCGCTTTTTTGTTTCGTTAATCTTGATTCTGTATGTGATTGACAGTGGTTATATCTATTTTTAGTTTGGTTTGGTTATGTCATGCCATTGCTTGCCTTTGCTGTTGTGTATTTGTGCATAACTAGGATGGCCAATACCATTATGTACTGTATACTTGAGTGTATCAGGGATTATTTTCCCTCATTACCTGTGGTGGTGAGTGCATCCCCACTGAATTTATGCATGTGGCCTCGTAGATCTTTTCGATGATGTCAAAAAGGGGAAGATGGTATGACCATGTTCCGATTAAATCAGCCTATTTAAGTTGACGTCCTATTCTTATGTATCTCTCCTATGTGATCTAGATACTTCGAAATAAGTTTGGCACTAATGTTTTTGCCCTCTGCTATGTCTCACCTTTGATAGTCATGTGGTTTGTCATCATAAAAAAGGGAGAATTTGTTGAATCAGTCTTACATAAGGTTTTGATGATTATAACTCAAGTGTGCTAATTATGCTTGGCTTGAGTTGAGTGCCAGAATCATGTGACAGATTGCAAACATCCTGGAGATCAGTTCGAAATATCAGGCTCTAAGCTATGTGATAAAATTGTATGTTGAAAGCGACAGAAGTTGCAAAC
>JACYFF010019584.1:22608457-22630796 GCA_017589665.1 Selenicereus undatus
ATATATACACACACAGAGACACACACCCACACCCACACAAACACACACACATACACACACACATATACATATACATATACATATATATATATATATGTTTGTGTGTGTGGATAGTCGGAGGTCTTATAAGGATTTTAAGGTGATCCCTAGTGAGTATCTAGGGACTCAGCATAGGTTACTAGTGTTGGATGTGGAGTTCAAATGTTCAAAGTGGAAGAAGAGGAGAGTCAAGGAACCTAGAATTAAGTGGTGGACCCTTACGAAGGAGAACGCCAGGTTATTATAAGAGAGGATTACTGAAGAAGGAGCTTGGAGACGGATAGAGGATGCAGATACGATGTGGGAGGCAATGGCAGACTGTATTCGGAGGTTAGCTAAGGAAATCTTAGGTACTTTTGGAAGAGGTGGTAACAAAATGTAGGGTGTCTGGTGGTGGAATGAGGAAGTAAAGGAGAAAGTCAAGGAGAAAAAAGAGGCTTATGCTGATTTCATGAACCGTAAAGCGGATGAAAAAAGAGAGATTATGAGAATTAAGTATAAGGCAGCCAACAAAGTTGTGGCAGTAGCTAAAAGCATGGCTTTTGATAGGTTATAGCATAGACTGGAGACCAATGAAAGGGAGAAAGAAGTCTTTATAGACTGCACAAATTCGTTAAGGGTAACAATTTCCAAGCAACGAGAGAGAGCAGGAATTATGGGGTATTTTTGCCAGCCTGGTCTAACTCTGAGAACAGGTGTTCTCAGGGTGTTTTCACCAACCCCAGTTCCAGTCTGTTTCTCTCGAATTGGTCTCTACTCAGTGCCTTAGTGAATATATCAGCTATTTGATTTTCAGTGGAGCAAAAATTCATTGAAATAAAGCTTTTTTCCACATTATCTCTTAAAAAATAATGTCGAATGTCAATATGTTTTGTCCTTTTGTGTTGACATGTGTTTTTAGCAATGTTAATGGCACTAGTATTGTCACAAAAAAATAGGAATGCATCCAGTGTCAACACAAAAATCCTTAAGCTGTTGTCTTATCCACAACAGTTGAGCACAACATGAAGTTGTTGCAACATATTCAGCTTCTGCTGTGGACATGGCAACAGAATGTTGCTTCTTGGTAGCCCAAGATACCAAACAAGGTCCAAGAAAATGAGCCATACCTGAGGTACTCTTTCTATCAACTAGAAAACCTGCATAGTCAGCATCAGCATATCCAACAAGATCAAGATTGCAACCTCTAGGATACCATAGAGCTAAATCAAGTATATGCTTTAAATATCTTAATATAAGTTTAACAGCCTTAAGATGAGTCTCTTTAGGACTAGACTGAAAACGGGCACATAAACCAACACTAAAAACGATATCCGGTCTACTAGCGGTTAGGTATAGGAGTGACCCGATCATGCCCCTATAGAGTTTCTCCTCAACTGAGGGACTCCCATCATCCACAACCAACTTGGTTGAAGGAGAAATAGGAGTGTCTACGGGTTTGGCTGACTCCATCCTAAAACGCTTAAGTAGCTCCTTGATATACTTTTGTTGATGGATCATGGTGCCGTTTGGAGTTTGCTTGATTTGTAAGCCTAAGAAAAAATTAAGCTCACCCATCATGCTCATCTCAAACTCACTCCTCATCATATTTGAAAATTCATTGCATAAATCATGATGAGTTGCACCAAATATAATGTCATCTACATATATTTGGACAATCAATAGATGTTCCCCCTTAGATTTTAGAAACAAGGTATTGTCTACCTTGCCTCTTCTAAAATCATTTTCAAGTAAAAAGCTTGACAACCATTCATACCAAGCTCTTGGAGCTTGTTTTAAACCATAAAGTGCTTTGTTAAGTTTAAAAACATGATTTGGGAAATCACCATTTTCAAAACCAGGGGGTTGTTTGACATACACCTCTTCTTTAAGGTATCCGTTTAGGAATGCACTTTTCACGTCCATTTGATATAGCTTGATTTCCATATGAGCAGCAAAGGCTATTAAGATTCGAATAGCCTCAATTCTAGCAACTGGTGCAAAGGTTTCTTCGTAATCAATCCCTTCTTCTTGGTTGTACTCTTGAACCACCAGCCTTGCCTTGTTCCTAGTGACTGTTCCTGACTCATCCAGCTTATTTCGGAACACCCACTTGGTTCCAATGGTTGTTCTGTCAGCAAGTTTAGGTACAAGGTGCCACACTTTGTTTCTTTCAAATTGATGAAGCTCTTCTTGCATAGCCGCGATCCAATCTGAATCTGCAAGAGCTTCATTCACACTTTTTGGCTCAATGTTAGAAAGAAAAGCATAGAAAGCACAAAAATTCTTAAGTTTAGATCTAGTTTGCACTCCAGTATTAATATCTGACAAGATTTGATCAAGAGGGTGCGAACTATGGTGCTTCCATGGTCTTGGATTAAGTGGATCCACAGACACATGCTCTACTCTAGTCAGAATATTTGAAGAATCAGGCTCACAAACACCTCCTGAGCCTGTTTCTGCACCTGTTTGTAAGTCTGTTCCTGAAGAACATGGTCCCGAACAGGGTTCAACGGTGTTTCCCCCTGTTTGGTTCTCACCTTGCCTGTCATTTTGAGGAAAAGCTTCTGTACCTGTTTCCTTCAGGGTGTTCTCACCTTGTTTTTCTTGATTCAACAGCTCCTTTTGGACAAGACCTAATTCAAACTCTTCATCCTGTGCATTACTCTCATTCAAGGAGTTAGCTTCATCAAAAAACACATGTACACTTTCCTCAACACACAAGGTTCTTTTGTTAAAGACTTTGTATGCCTTACTGTGAGAGGAATAACCAAGAAATATTGCCTCATCACTCCTAGGATCAAACTTTCCTAAGGCATTCTTCCCGTTGTTATGCACGAAACATCTACAACCAAATGTTCTTAGATGCATAATGTTGGGTTTTCTGCCTTTAAAAAGTTCATAAGGAGTTTTGTTCAAAATGGGTCTAATCATGCATCTGTTTATAATGTACCATGATGTGTTCAAAGCTTCTGCCCAAAAGTTCTTAGGAAGACCACTAACAATAAGCATTGTTCTAGTCATGTCTTCTAAGGTACGATTTTTCCATTCAACCACCCCATTCTGCTGGGGTGTTCTTGGGGCTGAGAAGTTTTGATCAACACCATGTTCATTACAAAATTTTGTAAAGCTCGTATTTTCAAATTCAGTACCATGATCAGACCTCAAGCTAACCTATGAGTGTCCTACTCTCTTTTCAATCTTTTTCAGAAGGGCAATAAAATTCTCAAAAGTTTCATCCTTGGAGGCCAAGAATAGGGTCCAAGTAAATCGAGAGTAATCATCCACTATTACAAGCACATACCTTTTCCCACCTCTACTAGATATCCTCATGGGACCACATAGATCAATGTGTAATAGTTCCAGAGGTCGGGTAGTGCTAACACATCTTTTTGATTTAAAAGAAGATCTGACTTGTTTTCCTTTTGTACAAGCTTCACATACCTTGTCATCATTATACTTGATGGAAGGTAGTCCAACAACCAAATCCTTGGAAACAAGTTTATTTAACAAGGACAAGCTTGCATGACCTAGTCTCTTGTGCCATAACATTATATCATCATTTAATGCATTTAAACAAGTCGGATTATTTTGGGGAAGAGTGAAAATACTAACTTTATAAACATTTTGACATCGCTTCCCCCTCAACACAACATCTCCTGTGTCGTCATTCACAACCAAGCAACGTGTTTTTGAAAACAGTACTAGGTTGTTCTTGTCACACAGTTGGGACACACTTAGCAAATTGTGCTTTAACCCATCAACTAAGTGAACATTATCAATTGAGTGGGAGAGAGTTTTACCAATATTACCATACCGACGATTGTCCCAGATTTGCCGCTTCCAAATGCTACACTCCCACCATTTAAAGTTGTAAGTGAGAGAAAATTTGATCTTTCACTAGTCATGTGCCGTGAACACCCACTATCGACATACCACAACTGCCTGTTTTCAAGGGTGTTTATGGGGTTGTTCGTAAGGTTGTTTTCTCTCACTTCAGCCTGCAAAACAAATCACGGGTTAGTTTTGGGAACCCATATCCACTTGGGTCCCATTCTTTTAGACATGTAAAGCTCATCTTTTCTAATCCATATTTGTTTCACATACCTTTCATTCTTTTCATTGGCATGTTTTCTTAAAGAACAAGTATATCTATAATGACCCGTTTTACCACAATGAAAGCAAACGATGTTTTCAGGTAATCCCACATACTTTCTATGTATTGAGTGAACGGTCCGGTTATGCTTGTAACCCAGTCCCTTTTTGTTTCGACTGTGGTGAGTGTTTAACCAATCAAGGACTTGTGAGGACTTGTTCCAACGCTTGGTCGTGGCAAGTTCGGTTTCCAGTTTTTCTATATTAGCATGCAAGCTCTTGTTCTCTTTGAGCAAGTCTTCAACCATACCTTCCACTTCAAAGAGTTTTTCTTCCACTCAAGTATAATCTCCTTCTTTTATAAAGAGATTTTCTTTGAGCATGTTAATATTTTCATGTAAAGCAAGTTTTTCATTTTTAAGAATTTCATTTTCAAGCTCTAGGTCACGAACTTCTCTTTTTAGATCAGCACAGGTGTCTATCACATTATATAGAAGTTCTTCTAAAGTAGCTTTGTTAAGACCATGTACCTTGTTCTTGAGATCTGAGAGGCTGATTGTTGATTCATCACTTGAATCTGAATCACTTTGTGCCATCAGTGCTACACCCTCTTCTTCAGCTTCAGATTCTCCTTCATCCTCAGAGGAATCTCCCCAAGCAGCCAGCATAGCTCTCGAGAAACGCTTGCCCAGATTATTTACAGGGTGTTTTCGACCCTGTTTTCGGGGTTGTTCGGGCATCTGATCTTCTCGAAGCAGAGGACAATTTTTTATTAAGTGACCTGGTTTGCCGCACTTGAAACACCCTATGAGCTGTTCTTTGGGGGTGTTTCTGCACTTACTGAAGTCTTTTCTTTTGTTGCTTTCCTTGACCTTTTTGAAGAATTTCTTGAATTTTCTGGTCATTAGGGCCATGTCTTCATTTTCAAGGTCAGAGTCAGTGTCCTCATGTGCTTTCAAGGCAAGTCCACGATCCTTCTTCTGCTCCTCTTTTTGTTGTGAGTTCTTTCTGAGTTCATAGGTTTGAAGATTGCCAATCAACTCGTCGAGGGTGATCTTGTTCATGTCTTTAGCCTCTTGGATGGCTGTCACTTTGGCCTCCCACATACGAGGTAAAATTCTGAGGATTTTCCTTACCAACTCTTCAGTGGTGAAAGACTTTCCCAGAGATTTTAATTCGTTTGTGATGTGGGTAAACCGTGTGTACATATCCATCACAGTTTCACGATCACCCATATCAAACAACTCATATTGTCGCATAAGTAGCTCAATTCTAGATTGTTTAACTTGACTCGTACCTTCATGAGCAACTTGCAGGGCATTCCAGATAGCTTGGGCTGATTCACACTCAGAGATGCGAGTGTATTCATCTAGACCTAGGCCGAAATATAATAGCTTCTTGGCCTTAGCATTCTTTTCCATTTTCTTATAATCTTCAGCATCAAACTCTTTGGGTTCCCTGGGAATCATCTTGCCATCTTCAAGCACCTTGGTGGGAACAAGGGGCCCGTTCTTGATGAGCATCCATAACTCATAATCTTCTGCTTGAATATAGTTCTCCATCCTATTCTTCCACCAACTATAATGTTGGCCGTTGAAATAGGGTGGACGAGTAATGGATTGTCCTTCAAGAATTCCTTGTGGTGTACTCATCTTCAGAATCTCTCAAGCTGTTAGCCTTTCGAAAGAGAACCTGCTCTAATACCACTTGTTGAATTTATGAGTACACTTCCACAAGAGGGGGGGTGAATTGTGGTGTCTGATTTTCGCGTTATAAGTAACAAACACCCTGACAGAGGTTGTTCTCAGATGACGAACACCCTGTTGACTTGTTTGCAGGGGGTGTTTTCAAATATTGCAAATACGAAAACCACCAAGATAAATGCGGAAATAAAGCACACACAATTTTTACGTGGAAAACACCTCTAGCCCAACTGAGGTGTGAAAAACCACGACCTACCTCGTGTAGGCTTTTAACCACTTCACTATAATCGGGCTTAACTCATTACAAATGTAACACACCTTGTTACAACTTGCAACCACGTAACCTTCTTCCCTAAGAACGATTACACCACGTCCAAATCTCACCAGATTGGATACGTCCAAAGTCCACACGACTGAGGACCACTCACTCACTTTTCTGATCCAAGATCAGGGTTGAAAACACCTTACTGGGGGTGCTTCTCACTAAGCAGATGTAAGGTACACTGAAGATCCTATTATGCCAATGGTTTGAAAACTCAAATTAACACAGCTTGCCACGGTTTTTCTTTGCGAATTGAAGCTCAAGAAATCTTTTCTTACTTTTGAGTAAAAACCGGGTTTTCAGAATTTTTCTATTTACCACACTGTGTTTTCTCAATATCCGTTCTATCTTTGAATGGGAGAGAAGAGCTAAGCTTTTAACCAAGAAGATCAACGGTAAAAAAATCAAGGAAGTTGCTGAGAATCTGCCAAGTATGGCATCAAAGGAGATTTCCAAGCAAAGTATTTTCCAAACGGCTAGTGGATAAGAAATTTCCAAAATAAAAGGGATTTGTTTCTAAAAGATAAAAACTTATCCTCTTTGTTTGAAATAGCCGTGGAGAATTTAAAATAAGGAACCAGAAATCTCAACTTTGAAATTTGAATAAATCACTTCCTAAAATATAGATGATAAAGATCTTCTGATTTTGGAAATTATTTAGCAAGACAATTTTGGCAAATCTCCCATAATATTTCGTATCTCAAAAAAAATATCCTATCCTGGGATTTTAAGAAAGTATTTTAGAGCTTTTGGCCAGCCGAAATAAATTTTTCCAAAATAACGGGCATAGCCGTTTCAGTTCAGAAACACCCTAGGCACCCTATTTGCAGGGTTGTTCGCAACTGGTGTTCTGAAGCGCTTAGCGCAACTGTCGATTCAAGAGGTGTTTAAAATGATGTTTTCAATATTGGCATATTAACAAGAGTCTAAATAAATAAAACCTATATACCTAAGACTTCTTGTTTTGAACCAGTCATCTTGTCCAAGATTTGTAGAGCTGCTGTGAACACCAAGGCCACCTTGTTTGCTGGGGTTGTTCTTTGCATTGCTAGAGTTTCGGAACCACATGCTTTACATCAAGCTGATCTTGCTAGAGTTCAGGAACAACATGCTTTTACAATCGAGGTGTTCTTAATATAGAACCACCAAGTAGAACCTGTTTTAAAGACTTGTTCTCACATGTAGCAAACCAGTTAATACACAAAAGAAAACATCAGTTAGGCCTGTTTGGAGATCGTGTTTGGAGCAACATTACTTGGACAAATTTTTACACTTGGATTTGTTATCATCAAAACTTAATCAAAATAACTCAACAATTGCCCTAAATCAATACATGTTAATTTAGTTAATTCATGCTTAGAAGTAGTTTCGAATAGTCTAAGAATGCTTCGATTCGATATATGTTAATTTAGTTACTTCTTGCTGAAAGTAGCTTCGAAACAACCTAAGAATGCTTCAAATCGATGCATGTCAAGTTAGTTGATTCAAGTTTGAGAATGCCCTTTGAAATGACATAAGAATGCCATAAGCTGATGCATGCTAATATGGTTAATTCATGCCCGAAATGACCTTGAAAACGACCTAATAACCTTGGTTAGTTTGAAACAGATACGTAAGCCTTAACGTGACTAAACTATGCTTTAAAAATGACACGAATTAGGAATGCTTATTTCCTAGTTGTGAGCTGTGAATGCAAGTTAGCTTAGTTCATGCCTTGTTGTTCATTTCGGCCATTGAGGGCCTTGTTGAAGTTAATAAGCTATATATATGATTATATATGTCATAATGTGCTGCTGGATTGATGATATTTGCTCGGTAAGTTCATATGTCGCTATTACGCATTTCTTTATGACTTTTATGATAATATGCTCTGGTTACGAAATAAAGAACCAAGTTGGTAGTCGGATGGCTTGAGGATGAACTAATGAGAGTTTGGAGGTTCTTTATGGTCGGTGTTGTGTGAGGAGGGAGCTTGGGTTGTGATTGACTATATTCGTGTGGATTGCGAGGCCATGTGTTGCTTATTCTACCAAGTTGAATTATGAAGTGTTTGAATGTGTTACATGTAAATGGTTCCCCTTTTACAACATTAAGCTGTATCATGTGTGTGAGGGAGATTTTTGAATAAAAAAAGGTTTTCGTGGTTGAAAATAATAGTAGCCATAATTATTAGCGAACGATGGCCTATTTTTAACTATACGAGTACAGTTTTGGGAGTGGACCTACTAAAATGGGGGAGTTGTATGATAAATGATTTCTCTATAAGAGATAGCAAACTTGTTAGCCGCTATGGCCATACACTTTAAATTGGCTAAGATAACATACTTAGGGACATATGTAAGATGGGAGTGAGCCTGCTAGAACAGGGGAATCCCGAGCCCAGGAGTAAGTCCCAGTAGTGGGAGACCCTAGAAGACCCTGACGAGGGTGTAGGTCCATTTATGCAGGCATCCGGGAAGTAAGAGATTATGGGTGAGGATAGTCTCACCATTGGTTTAGAATAGATCTCACCCCATTAGCACATTATGATGATCTTATGCTAAGAGTTTTTTCCTAATAAGTAAGAAAAGCCATTGGCATTTCGCCATTTTAAGTATTTCAGGAAAAACGAAGATTTTAAGGGCCATTAAGAGGCCAGTATGAATAAGTTACCGCAGCTCATAAGAGTCATTAGAGGACCAATACAAAGAGATTTCTTTCTAAAGAATATGAGCCTCAAGAGGCTAAGTGTTTTCATGAGCATCAAAAGGCTAAGCAAAGTGTTTTCAAGAAAAGAAGGAAAGCTTTTTGTGCATATTCTGTGCATATCTTGTGAATGAGATTTGAAATGTATATATCCTATGCATACCCTATGAACGGAATTTCAAGTAAGGCCAAGAAAAGTGTTTTCATGAAAAAGAAAGATTCCTGTGCATATCCTGTGCATGTCTTATGAATGAGCAAGAATAGTTCAAATGAAATCCCAAGTAAAGTATGGTCATGTTCTTGTAATGCATCGAGCATGTAAGTTTTAAAAGTGTTCATTCTATGAAAGAAAGTTTTGTGCGTGATCCTCGTTGCTCATTTATGTGCTTAACTGCTTGTTAGTAAGGAGATTTGGTCATTTAGGGACCTAGAAATGAGTTGAATGGCTAGAATGAAGTTTATGGGTAATAATCTATCCTCGGGTTTAATGATTGCGTAATATGACAGTAATACATAAGTACGTAATATGTGACTATTATTGGTATTATTGCCTCTAATGATTTCAATTTTAAGGAGTCACGGAATACTCATTGAGCGTGTGGTTGCTCATCCCATTACTCTTTTCCCTTTTCCTAGGTTTTTTGTTTGGAAGGTAGAAGTCGGTTCACCTATATTGAGTTGGAGTTTACCCTTGCTTGATGAGGTGTCATGTGTGCACATATAGAAGTGGTTTTACGTGTTTAACGATGTAAAATGATGTATCCTAGAATTGTAATTGTACGTGACAAAGTACTCTAGATCATGTAATGCATATTATTTATAAGTCACTTTGTATGGCTGTGTGAGCCAACCATCTTATTAGTCAGTAGCCTTTTTAGCTAAAGTTGGGTATATTTTTGGGATGCAGACCCCATTACTCCGGATGCATGATCCGTTGAGTTGTGTCTTTTATTTTCTTCTTTATTATTGAACTATATTGTTTGATGTACCCGAGTGAGTGGCTTGTTGAGTTATGGACTCCAGCGTGTAGCCGTTGAGCTTATTTTAGAGTTCTATATGTTTCTATTCAATGCAGGGGTTTATTGTAAGGCTTTTAGCCTGGAAAATGATAAGTTTTGACGGGGAAGCTCTGTTTGTTTTGCCCTAGAAGTTTAGTAGGTTTAAGCAAATGTAATACTCCTGACCCTAGGGATTGAGGGTGTTACATAAAGCACATAAAGGAGAGGCAATCTTAGAAAAATCCTTGATAAATCTCCTATAAAAGCTAACGTGACCTAGAAATGACTTCACCTCCTTGACACACTGTGGATAGGGCAAAGATTGAATTATTCTACTTTAGCCTTATCAACCTCTAAGCCCTTGGAAGATACTACATAACCTAGTACTACCCCATGCTCCACCATGAAATGACACTTTTCAAAATTAAGCACTGAATTAGCCTTAATACAATGCGTAAGTACTAATGTAAGATGACGCAAGCACTCATCAAAGGAACCACCATGTACAGTAAAATCATCCATGAAAACTTCCATGATTTTGGTGATAAAATTAGAAAAAATACTCATCATACATCTTTGAAATGTAGCAGGTGCATTATATAGACTAAAAGGCATCCTTCTAAAAGCATGGGTGCCAAAAGGATAGGTAAAAGTTGCCTTTTCCTGATCCTCTGGAGCTATAGGGACCTAAATATATAACCTGAATAGCCATCTAGAAAGCAATAATGTGATCTCCCAGCTAATCTCTCTAGCATTTGGTCCATAAATGGAAATGAAAAATGGTCCTTCTTTGTGGTCTTGTTAAGCTTTCTATAGCCAATGCACACTCTCCAACCACTCTGGACTCTAGTAGGTATTAACTCACCTTCCTTGTTTTAAACTACTGTTGTTCCCCCCTTTTTTGGAACCACAAGGATAGGACTAACACACTCAGAATTAGCGATGGCGTATATCACTTCAGCATCTAACCACTTAAAAATTTCTTTTTGAACTACCTCCATCATAGGTGGATTTAGTCTTCGCTGAGGGTCTTTTTTAGGCTTAGCATTTGATTTTAATGTGATTTTTTGTGAAACTAATGTGGGGCTAAGTCCTTTAATGAGAGTGAAGCAAGGCAATATTATTTTTAAGTGATCTTATATGATTCTCAAAATTTAAAATTCAAATTTGAATAAGCTAGAGTATAGTTTCCAATCAAATAAAATCCTTTGATTTTGAATGATACTCAAATATATTCTCTCCATAATCATTTCTATGATTCACTAATATAAAAGGGTTGCTTCTCTCATGTGTATTTCGAATTTGTAAACCATTTAATTTCATAGCCAACGTCTTAGTTAATTTTGTGTTTCATCAAAACCGTTTAGCTACTAAGGGAGTGAACATCGCCCACGTGGGAAACTTCAGGTTGCGTTGACAATTGTTTCAAGTTTATCGCATTATTGCGCCATAACTCTTTAGTTCAACAAGTCTATGTGTCTACAATTAGTTACTTGCTTCAAACCTTATGACACGATGACTTGGATAGACGCTATAATTTTAATTGGAGTTGTTAAATATTTATATTATTATAAGGTCCTTTACTATATAGGTCATAGTCATAGGAAACTTGCTTTCAGCTACCAAGCTAATCCAATCATTCCGGCTAAGCTGAAGAAATTGGGAGATTCAATTAACAACTAAAAAAGGAGAACTGAAAAATTAGATACTAATACCTCTCACATTGGAATTAAGCACAAAACCCCTTTGAAATTCTTCATGTATGAATAAAAAAGTGAAAGAACGTCAATTAATGCCCATCCCTTCTCTCTTTAAGGGTCAAAGACTAATCAATAATATGAATTATCTATTTTATGGTACTAATAGTGAAAGGACTATAAGATAAACGATATCTAATGTCAATTAATACCCTAATTGTTTTCATATCAAAGTCCTAATCATCAACTAAGTCATGCTAGGGAAAAGAATCATCGTTCAATGTTCCTCTAAACTTGAATAAAAATTAATGAAAATTCTTTCAAACCTTCCATCGAAATTGTGGTAACCAATAGTGCAATTTAAAAATGCAAGCAGGCAGCTAGCTAATTTAGGTGGTGCTAATTGATGATTAGCAAAACATAATTGGTGTTCATTCCAACTCAAGGTTGAAAATTTAACCACTAAAGATCCACAACACAATACGCACAAATCACCATCTAAACAATTACTGAAAAGCTAAAATTAACAAACAAAGGAGAGAGAATATTAATGGAACAATACTCAAAAATAGAATGTTGTAAGTGATAACGATCTTAACATCACCCAAATTAAGTTTCAATAAAAAAAAATAGTATTAATATACTAAAAAGTAGTCCAAACCCTAATCACAACTAAATAAAAGATGATTTCAACAATTCACAAAAGCTACTACTTGACTGTCACTGAAGGAGGTGCCAGCCCTGTCGAGTTAAATATCCTTAAGTTGGTGTTTCCCACGACTCACGTTCGCGGCCACCACTGCCCGTGGCAGTGCCCTGGAAATATGCTGCAGGAATCCTTCTGAGGCACCGTGTTGTTTAATGGAGGTGTTTGTATCTATGCTTCCTGGGCCTCTTCTTGCCTCTTCTTGAGTTCTATCTCCTCATAATTCATTCGTTTACATATCAACGCAGCATTCTTCCAATGTGAAGATCAAGGAACTCGAAAATAATATAACTTCTCAAGTAAGATTGACATGATTAAAAGGATATGAAAGCTTCTAAATCCTCACTAAATACAACGAAAAGAGCACGGAGGGTAAAAATAAGCGGAAATAGAAGTTTATCAGTCCTCTTTCTAAAATTTGTACAAATTAAACTTCATTCTATTTCTAGATTGTGTCCATGAGTCATTTGGAGCAATAAGTTAACTGAGGTTTTATCTTAAAGTAAATTGACAATGAGGAAAGCAATGCATTAATCTATATGCATGCACAAGGATAATAACTTTATCAATATACGACATATGTCACTTTCATATTTTGACAACCCTCCTTATATGTTGGCTGCTAGCGAACAGGATCCATTGATCATATGCATTCAATTAACCATACAGGGAGATTCCAAAATTAATGATCACCTTGCCTCGATTTCATGTCAAATTTTGTATAAATTAAATCTTGTTCAATCAAACAATGCTCATGAATAAGGTTCTACCCAAAAACCCATTTATAATGAGTAGAGCAACTCATCCGTTAGTATGCATGATCATGACCACTAACTTTATGAATATGAGACTAATACCTTGAAATTAAACATCTATATGCATTCAATTAACCATACAGGGAGATTCCAAAATTAATGATCACCTTGCCTCGATTTCATGTCAAATTTTGTATAAATTAAATCTTGTTCAATCAAACAATGCTCATGAATAAGGTTCTACCCAAAAACCCATTTATAATGAGTGGAGCAACTCATCCGTTAGTATGCATGATCATGACCACTAACTTTATGAATATGAGACTAATACCTTGAAATTAAACATCTATACTATATATAAAAGAACTGTTGTGATGATGTGAAATTTTCTTGCATTCTCATTAATTAGAGATTTCGAACCCTTGGATTCATTCTCTCTCCTCATCACAACCGTTCGATTGTTGAAAATAATTAATTTATAATTTTCAAATCTCTCACATAGTAGTAAGGGAAAAAAATCATTAATAAGGAAATAATCATAAGAAAGTATAATCTTATGAAGTATAATTTCATAATTTTCGAAATGAGGATTATGGAGTAATTTTTTCTAAAAGGAATGATTATGCAGTAATTATTGAATATGAAAATTATAAAAAAATATCCTTCTTAAACCTTTTGAATTCCTTCTGTCTCCTTATCACAACTAGATTGTATAAAAAGATTAATCTCGGGAAGTATAATATCAGGAAGTATAATTCCGTAATGGTGGGAAAAAATCATTAACAACTAAGGAAATGATCATAGGAAAGCATAATCTCGGGAAGTATAATTCTGTAATGTTTGAAATAAAGATTATGGAGTGGCTATACCTTTAGTATTTTTTTAAATAATAAAGTCAAATTCCAATAAAGAATAATCCCATAATTATGGAAATATGAATTATGAAGTAGTTAGTGACAAATAACTATGAAAATTATAGATAAAAAGATATCATTCTTGAACCTTCAATACTAGTGTAAATAGTCAGGTAGTTCTTATAGTTAAAATTATACATTAGAATACGTCTCACAGTTGAAATCAATTTTGCCATCTTGCTCATTGCTCATGTGTGTCAAAGTGATCTTTTTTATCTCACTTCCAGATGTATAATAATTATCGTTACCTTTCTGATATATTTATTTGTATTAATTTGTTAATTCGTTAGCAAGTGACCTCCTCTTTTGTAATTAGTAGAGTCAAAATGCTTGATCATATTTGATTGAAATTTTTGTACTTTTTTGTTGTAATTTCCTCCTATATGTGGCTTAATTTTCTTTTCTTGATATTTAATCTTTCACTAATTGACGCCATCAGTGATTTCTTGCTACATTTTGTAATCTCACATTTTTAGGTGTAGTTTTTGTCAATCTTGATTAATAGTGGTGGTGTTTGGTTTGATTCGTGTATATTCTTAATTATTTCCGTCCGATTTATGACTTAGGTTAAAAACTTTTTACTTATATTATATTATTTTGTATTAGTAACTTAATTGTATTTAGATTCTTTCATGTTCTATTTATGTCGTTCATTTATGGATTTTTGTTTTTTTATAAGAAAAACTCTAATAATTTGATCCTCTACCTTGGCATTTCAAATTTTTAATGGAAACAACAATACAAACTATTTTACATGTATCTAAATTGTTTGGTAACCTATTTATTTACATCAATTAAAAAATTTCAAATATCTATACTACAAATTATAATTTGATTTTCATAATTTACAAAAGTTATTGTTAAGATATAAAAAAGAAACCACAAAATTTATCTTCCTTTTTTACATATGTAGATAAGAGTATGGTCCTCTATATCTTCAAAAGTTTTGCTATTTTGGAAATTGAGTGAGGTGGTCAGGTTAGGGTTTAGAACAATATGGAAGGGGTGTTGGGAGATTTCATTGGGTTAGGAACCCTAGTAGTAGGATCAAATTGCATTAATGGACATATGGGATGAGTTTAATATTAAAAAGTTGATCCTAATTTATAAAGTCTTTAGAACGATTTTGATTAACTTATTCACGTTCAAAATATGCCTCCAACATTAACAAATGTACTTTTTTAGTTTTCTCTTTAAAATCATTGCATACGTTCAATATTACATGCATGTTTGAATCAATGTAATTTTCTATTTCCATTATTCAGTTAGAAACTATAATGTATGCTTGAATATTTTCATTGTTTAGTTAGAAATTACAATGCATACTTGAATACTATATCTATATATTTTTTTTTTATCATGGCATACATTTAATACTGTAATAGATGAATAGTTTTTGTTGTTTAGTAAAATACTGTAATATTAATGCATTCTTGAATATTATTTGTAGGTTTTTTTTTATAAATCATGACAAATGTTCAAAATCATTAATCATGTCATATAGTTAACTTAAGACACAAATCAGAAGGTAAGGTTATAGAAAATTTTAATTTCTTGGGTTTCTTATTTTTAAATCACGTGTTAATTGAGATTTTAATGGGTCCTTCTGATTTGAAGAAATAAAATAACCCCATTTTAGGTTAGCTAATCGAATGAACAAATTTGAAAATAATATTTTTGAGGTTTTAAACTATTGGTTAACTAAATAGACAGTCAGAATTCTATGGGTAATATGCTGCAACTAATTATGATGCATGATTTAATTAGAATATCTTAACATGTGCCTTTATGCTAACTCATTATCTTTTGGATAGCTTATATAAATTGGTAGGTAGTTTCAAACCAATAGACTAGCTACCGTATATGATAATTTTTATTGCTTTTCTAAATCCATCCACTATTTTCCTAGTCCCCCTTTTCCTAAAAAAAATTGCTTAATTCAAATAACCTAAAATCACTAAATCTATGGTCCTATATCTACAACAACTCATTTGTGTTGCAACTCATGATTTAAGTGGAACACTAACCTTAGGGAGATATGTTGTCTAAAGAAGAATTCGATGACATATTTTCCAACAAAAGCTCACCTAACTTCATGATTTCAAAAAGAGGAGCCTAAGCACATCATGGATGACTCATTTTGACGTATTGTAACTACATATTGAGATAATTTGAATGAAATTGTGACCAGAATAGATCTATTTTCAAAGATAAAAATCCCCTAAAAGAAAATGATAAAAAAGTATATAATACTAAAAAATTCTAACTATAATAACTAGGCTTATTAAATTTTTATAGTGAAAATTTGATTCTACTTATAACAACATCACTTACTAAGTAACTTATTTGTGTCTTCTTTTCTAAATAATAATAGCAACTATGTATCTTTTGTAAAATACTTATTATCTATTTTATAAATTACCGTGCAAAGCATGGGTCTATACTAGTATATTTTCATATTGATGTTTAAAGGTTTTTTTCTTAATTGTAGATATATAAAAATGGTTATAGGTAAAGGAAAGATCTATGAGAGAGGAATACTATTGACACATTGCGGAGTCTTGAGGGATAGTGTGAGCTCCGAGTATTTGCCAGGTGTATTCAGAGCACCCTAAATCCCAAGTAAGAGGAGAGTGAGTAGTGAGGGAAAATAGTTTCAAAGAGGTAGGGGAGGTAATGGGGTGAGTACAGGGCGGTTTTACCCGTACCCTTATCCATACTCATTTCCAAAATTAATACTCATATCCATACCCATACCAATCGGCTATTGTATAGTTATACTCATACCCATACCCACTGGGTATAGTAGACATGTATGTTTTATTTGGCACATATAGACAAAAAAAAAAACTAAACCCATTTTATACCTATATTCGATATCAAATAGCCAATAGGTCACATTAACACCAAGCTTCTAATTATATATCATATCACACTAAATACAACTAAAAGTTTGCCAATCAAGCATAGGCAGATTCATGTTTAGGGGAGGGGTGTCCATGGACAACCCTAACTAAAAAAAAAATTTCTATTGAGCTATTTTAAAGGATGTCATTTTGGCATAAGTGGACACCCCTAAAATAGACCTAGAAGGTTATGTAAACTCTTTAAATAAACCTTACTCACATACTTGTATTTTTAATTTTTTTTAAATACTAGAAGTACAGTTATAAAGTTGTAATTTGATAGAAAAATAAACAAAATTAAATTATAAGCATCGAAACCCAAATAGCTTTCTCTCACTCCCGCTCCCCATCTCTCTTGTGTGGATTTTTTAGACTTTTAATTTAATTTAATACTAATCTCTTTAATTTTCTTCTATTGTTATTATTGATTTTTTTTCGACTACTTAGTTGTCGTATGTTCTTGGTGTAGAATTTTCTTAACTTGGCACTTGAACTTGATGCTATTTTTTCCCTCACGCACTCTATTGGGCCTGTTGATGGTAGAGATTGCATATTTGCGGGTTTATTCCATGTTTGACACGTTCATTTCATGGTTTTTTTTTTGTTTCATTACTTGGTGTGAATGATTTGTGCTATGTAACCAACGACTTTAGTAAATGGTAGGTAGTTATAACATTCTACGATTTCACGACAATTTATGTATTAACTTTAAAATATGAAAAACTATTGAGAACAAACATAGTAGACCCGTCATAGTTTTTTTTTTTCCCTGGAGCAAAAAGTTGGGTATATTATTATTTCTTATCAACTTCCACTAGTGTAGAGATAGAAAAAAGTACGAAAGGGAATGATTGTACAAAACAGTCTACCACAATATGTATTATATAATTTTTTTTTTGGTACTTTATATTAGTAATGATGTTAACAAATGGACACCCCTATTTTAAATGCCTAAACCCACCACTACAATCAAAATAACAAATTAGCACTTGACAATTACAATTTTTAACAAAATATTCCACCGAAGTCTTGAATATCATACAACGCAAAGCAACTAGCAAAATATTCAAGACCAAGTAGCAAATTAGAACTATAAACAAATGGACATGGATTTTATGTGGGGAGAGTATGAGACGGGTAGGGGCGGGTATTGATAAAATGAGTATGGGGCAGTATGGGGCGCGTATGAACAATACTCATACCCATACCCAAACCCATAACCATACATTTTAGCAATACCCGCCCCTTACCCTTTTTTTTTTCATTTTCACCACCCATACACATGCTCATTGAGGTGGGTTTTAGGAGGGTAAGGGGTTTTTTTTGTAGCCCTACGGAGAGCAGGGTGATTCAAACACTAACTTGAGGAGAGTAGGAGGCATATTGTTGTCTATACCCAGTTGTAATATATCATTTAGATATTAGATTTATCGGTTGATGCTAGTATGATTTTTTCCCTCACATAGAGGGATTTTTTATGTTACAGTGGTTATTATTTCTTATCTTTTTTTGCAAGAAATGTAAGTAATATAATCTAAGTAGTTCTTCTCTCAAAATTCTTTCTAGATTATCCTCATGAAGGATACAAAGTAAGTCCCTATGAGGGAACTCATTCCTCACAAATGCGGAGGATAATGAAAGGCTAAATTTTGCTAGCCAATTAGCTGCACGGTTACTTTCCCTAAAAACATGAGTGATAAACACTTGATTACACAATTGAAGATAAGAAGAGATATCTTGTAACAAGACTTGAATTTCTCACGACACTTGGACGTGACCTTGAACAGCTTGGATAAGTATTTTATTGTCTCTCTCTATATGGACATCAGTGAAGCCTGCTTGCACTATTGCTTTTAACCCATTTCTCATAGCTGTCGCTTCAGCTACTAAAGTTGATGTTGTTTCAAATTTAAATGTTATAGCCTTAATGAATCTTCCTTCCCAGCTACGAATGATATACCTCCTCATGTTCCTCATGGTGTCTTCGATCCATCGAAGTTGATTTTGATGAACCCTCCTGGTGGTTTTCTCAATGCTGTTCAATGAGTCTCCTTGAGGTTGGCAACTGAATGATTTAGGTTTGGCAGTTGTATTATGTTAAGTCATAAATTATACATTATTTTAATAATTATTTTGATTATATTATATATAATATTTCGTCTAATTTACTTTATTTTATATATTTTTCAGGTTAAGCGTTAGTAAAATAAAGAGGAGAAGAGAAGACGTTAAAGTTTGGATTTTACAGGCTAAGTTATCAAATCGGTCCAAAAATAATGATTTATGAAAAAATATTATTTCCGTAATGATTTATTTGAGCTTGGATTACTACTCCTAATTGAAGAGAGATTGCAAGACTTGAAAGAGAAGGAGCCCGAAGACGAAAACCCTAATAGAATGATACTATAAATAATTACCTCTTCTCCTCTGCAGCACGCACATCTCACGCAGCCTCCTCACCTGCATCGATCATCAACACCACGCCTCCCTCTTCTCAAAACCTTCACGCCTAACCCATCAATCCCATCACCGTCATATATCTGATGCCAAGCGTCTTTCACTCCTATCTCTTCTCCTCCGCCTCAACACGCCTAACCCCCTCATCACCTTCACAATAATCTTCATCATCTACCATCAGAATCACCCACCACGCCTAGCATCCTTCATCACAAGCTTCACCACATCACCAACATATAGCATCATCACATCATCCCGATAATCATCATCATCCATCTCCACGCTACAATCAAGTAGTATTCTATTGTTTCTTTTTTTATTTTATTTGTTTTTGTTTATTTTATTGTTAAAGCTTTGGTTAATTATTGTGATTTTATTTTTAATATGAGTGAGTAATTTTTTTGTACTTATTATAATCTATTTGAAGCCATGCTAAATTAATTATTTTGAAACAAGTTTTACACTTTATTGTCTAGTTGATTTTTATTCATGATTCTCTAACAATTAGTATTTATCGTTTATGATATTCGCGTTATATTAATTAGAATGCATGCTAATTAGTTTAATACGAATTCAAATGATAGTTTAAAAGGCTTTAATACGTAAAAGTTATAGTCTTTTAGACATTAGTATCACCCTAATTAACCATGGATGGCTCAAACTCATCTCTTTTAATTAGATAATCATTATAGATATTTGTTAAATTCATTTGCTGGTAAATTGGTTACAAGACGTTAGATGATGTTTTTCTAATACGTAATGCTCTAGTTTGATTAAATTCTTGCGTTGGTGTTAGGGTTATCAAAACTAGTAGGGTTTATATTAGAGCTGGACCTAAATAAATTATAATATAAGAAAAAACGGGGAAGATCCGCTGGTGGGTGTCTTTTATAGTCTAACTCATGGAGAAAATTGATTTGTGTGTTGATGATAAATATAAATTTGCATGGTGGATATAGATTATGCTAAGTATTTTTCATAAATTTCGTATCTTTGATAATTATTTGTTACCTTTTAATTACTTTGTTTAGTTTGTCAATTTTAACTCTTAAATGTATAAGCTTTAATATAAAGTTCATTTACCCCCTGCCCCCAAAGAGTAGTCTTTTAGGAGTGTCTTGGTAATATTAGATTAGTTAGATTTTGATTTTTAGTCTGATTATAATTTTCAGATTTAATGTCTATTCTGTTTTGCCATTTATTTACCGGTTTGTTAGAAATTAGGTTAAAAATAGTTCCTTTTGTGTTTCTTCATGTTTTAGTTCATTTTAGGGTTTATACAGTATCCTATTCTGTCTCTATTTAATTTCAAAATTTTTCAAAATTATTTGGTAATTTTTTCAGAATTATTTTTTGAATTGGATTTGTGCAGGTTTTTATTTTAACAAATTTGGAAATTACGCTTTTAAATTTATTTTATTTTTTTAGAGTTTTATTAAGTCCAGAAAATTATATCATAAAATCTGGGCAATTGCTTTATTTATTTTCATATTTATATTAGTGCAGTTTATTCTTTCGCTAATTGTAGATTTTATTTTCTGTTTTAATTTTCTAGAGTTAATTTTCTGTTTTAATTTTTCTGAATTTAATTACATATAATTTTTGATTTATAAAGTCCGAATATTAATTTGGATTACTTTCTGTAATTTGAATATTAATTTTCTGCTTGTTATTTTCGATTTTAATTTTTAGTCTAATATTGTGTTATTATTTTTGTTTTTATTTTGTTCAGATTGTTTAGGATAGTTATTTGCTATTTTTTTTTCTAGAATTAAATTTAGAATATTTAGCAGCAATATTAAGTACTTTTTCCAGATTTCTACTTATTAAATTTGATTAGTTTTAGTAATATAAAGAGAAAGTAAAAAAATTAGAGTAGTAAATTTAATTAGATTTAAACTAGCTGTTATCATCATCTTTCCTAATGGGATCGATCCCTACTTTCCTGTACTATAAATATTATTTATAAATCAAAGTAGTGGTTTAATTTGTAGCTCTACAACAAGCTCTACAAATTACTTGTGTGAGTTTATGTCTTATTCACCATTAGGCACTTGTTTTTTCGTTCTTATCAATGCATTTCCTAGAATAGGAGATTCGTTGTGAAACACCATATAATTCCTTGTTTTCCATAAGCTCCAGAGTAGAGCAACTATCGGATCCACTTTGATCGGCGAGATAGTAGCTCTAAGACTAGAGAGCATCAGTAAAATCCCATTATGACTATGAGATGGAAGATTGATATCAATCCCATTATGGTTATATGCCAATCTCCAAGCATTGTGTGTGGCCACCCAAGTCACAGACTTAGTAGAAAAATCACCATTACCCGATAATCCACAACATATAGAGTTGGGAATTGGGTTGTGGGGTAAAGGTGTAGCGAGAATTAATTGTAAATGATCATGGTCCAGCAGCCTACTAAGACTGGTAGTATCCCAGTCTCCATTCACTGTAATAAATTGTGACACCTTAAGAGAGGTATCGGTTAAAGAATGATCACTGAGGCCAAGCATATTTCCTACACTGTTATTAGCATGCCAATTATCCAACCAAAAATTAATATTATTCCCATTCCCAACTTTCCATCTAACACCTTTGCGGAATTGATGTCGATTCTTCAGAATACATTTCCAAGCCCAGGAATCATTCGTTTTGGTTTTGTGATAAAAAAATTCTCATGATCAACAGGATATTTCCCTTGCATCTGTTTCACCCATAGACTTTCTGCATGAAATAGTGTTCAACCAAAAATTATGATATTTTATACCATTTTATTATCTAATATTTGCTCACAATAAAGTATTAAATTAGGATTTTAATATGTGTTTGTTTATTGTGTAGGAATTGGAAGAAAACATGAGAAAGAAATAAATAATGAGCTCAAACAAGGAATTGGACCAAAAGAGAGAAGGGAAAAAAAAAAAGCTAGACAGGAGCCCAAATCTCCCTTCACAACCTCCCTTTGCTTTTCTCTCTCTCAGCAAGCGCGGCCCACTAGGCCGAGGCCTAACCTTGAGCCCAACCATCCCCTTCTCTTCTTTTTCTTCTACCGTGTGCTGGGGCCAGCCCGGTCTTCTTCC
>JACYFF010019584.1:22630806-22672236 GCA_017589665.1 Selenicereus undatus
GGGGTATTTGTTCAACCGAAAATTATGATATTTTATACCCTTTTATTATCTAATATTTGCTCGCAATAAAGTATTAAATTAGGATTTTAATATGTGTTTGTTCATTGTGTAGGAATTGGAAGAAAACATGAGAAAGAAATAAATAATGAGCTCAAACAAGGAATTGGACCAAAAGAGGGAAGGAAAAAAAAAAGAAGCTAGACAGGAGCCCATTGTCCAAGCCTAGTCCACGGCCCAATTCTCCCTTCACAGCCTCCCTCTGCTTTTCTCTCTCTCAGCAAGCTCGGCCCACTAGGCCGAGGCCTAACCTTGAGCCCAACCGTCCCCTTCTCTTCTTTTTCTTCTACCGTTTGCTGGGGCCAGCCCGGTCTTCTTCCCCCTTTTCCTCCTTGGCCCAACAGCCTGCCAGATCCTCCCCTTTCCTCCCTCTCTTCTTTTTCTTTTTGTTTCTCTTTGTGCCAGGCCCAATCCCTTTCCCTCATTTCCTCGGTCCAGGTTTCTGCCCTTCTCCCAACTCCCTTAAGTAAGACATGTGCAATGCACATGATCTCCAGTCACGCCCCACTCACGTGACAGCAGCAGCCCTCCCCTTCCTCCTCTTCTTCTTCCTTGTTGAAACTCCCTGGCTGCCCAGAAACCCGAGGCCATGAACAGAGCTCGCGCCCCTTCGCTTTCCCCGACGCCATACCGGTTACTCTCTCTCTCTTCACCATCAATTTCCATCAATCATCACCATCATCAATGCAACGGTTACTATGGCTTTAATGGAGGGCAATCAACAGGGTTTGGACGGCGTTCTTGGAGGTCTTTAATGGTGGGTTGAAACAGAGCCGGTGTAGAGAGTTCTTGGTTTTCGATTTTCCGCTTTCTTTTCGGTTTTTAGTTTTCAAGTTGTAGATTCATTTTAGTTGATTTTCGATTTAGTGCAATTGGCATATGGATTTATGGAATTCAATTTGAACCTCTGAAATATGGTTTGGAATGGTATTCAGCTTAAATTCAAGCTTGATGTAATGCATTGAGTTCGAATAATCGGTCTACTCTGCTTTGATTCTGGCTCTGAGTAAGCAAGAAATTTTACTAGATGTTGGAGAAATTTTAATTCCAATTCCACATTTCTTTTTTGAAATTTCCTTTCGAAGGCCATAGTTAAGACTTCCATACAAATTATTAATAGATAACGGGAGAGGAGATCCCCTTCTCAGATTCCTCCAGAAGGTTTAAAGAAACCACATAGATCATCATTGCTTCTTCTCTTATAATGTGCATGTGTGTCGCCAAATTTTATTTAATGTTTCTGGTCTCAACTAGTCGCATCAGAGTAGATTTATTCCCCACATACAACATGTATTCTTTATTTTTGTTATTAAAATTTTATTTTTATTTAATGTTTCTGGTCTCAACTAGTCGCATCAGAGTAGATTTATTCCCCACATACAACATGTATTCTTTATTTTTGTTATTAAAATTTTATTTTCTTGGAAGAGGTTGCTTTTAGTAATTATGAACTACAATAGTTCAATTTTTACCTTGTTATATGTATGCAAAATGTTCTACATTGCAGCCAATGGATTTATTATAAAGAATAACTCAAGTACATTTTTGCAAGGCACATAAAAAGAACTTGGGAGTCACGTTGATCATAGCAGAAGTAGCAGTGAGACTTTGTGATGGACTCAAAGTAGTCAAAGACACTAAATGCTCTAATCAACCACTATGGCCGATCCACCAATTGTGTGACATATAGAAAATTGTAATTTATTTTAGTACTAATCTTAACCTATTTAATGCAACAGATAGCAACATAATGACATCATTGTTGTATTTCATTAAGAAATACAAGAAAAAATGGAATTCATTGTAATAGCCAAAAACATAATCCAAAGTCAATACTAAAACATAAATTTTCAAACAAATAGCTACAAGTCCAACTTTTATTATCACTACTAAAAGTTTATCTGAAATTTCTATGAGGCCTGGCTCACATCCCATCTCCATATAGCACATTTGTACATCCATCTACAATGGCATGTTCTCGAAAATCGCTTGCTATAACCCGGGTTGGCTAACTTGTCTGAATATCAAGGTGAACCTACCCTGATCCTAGGAGGCACCCTCCCGTGAACTTACCTTTGTTTGTCACTTTAGATTTAGTATATTATAAGTAAGTAAGTTTGACTTCCCACAAGCCCAACCCATCTCAATCAATCTTCAATTAGCTTAGCGAAACACTTAAAAACATGAACTACTTAAGTAAAATATTCAATCACAGCACCCTATTCCATGTTCAAAAATTCACAAAATGACAAGTTGCAGTTCATGCTATACATAAGATCCCCTTGGCACACAAGATCAGAAAACAACTTATAAACATCCAACACATTTTAAAAGAGCAGTCAAAGGGAGTTAGGGCATAGACATTAACTCGAAGATGCATAAGTACCTATTCTGAGCTCGAACTAGAGTATTGGGCCTGAAAAAATCATGATATACAATAACTTAAGGGTGTCCTTACACTCAAAACCAATCTTTTGAACCTAAAAATCAACCCAACCACTTGGACCACATGAATATGAGTAATACCCCATAGGTACTAATTTTCAAGAACCCAAGTAATTTATAAAAGGTCATTTACTCAAATAAATGATTTATTTAAATCTGACCTAGGGTTTTTGAAACAGTTTTAGGTTAGTTTATGACCTAAATTTCAGAGATGATAACTTCACCTAGAAAACTCATATTAAGATGAATGAACTTAATATGGAAAGGTTTGTATACTACAACTTTTATTTTATGAGAATTCATAAGAAACTACTTAAACTACCTGAAAAACTCACTTCTTTTCACCAAGCTAGTTTCAGGTTAGGATTATGCAGCCTAGTGAGAAAATTTATTTTTCACACGTTTTAAACCCAAAACTAGTGATTCAAAATTTATCGAATACTAGACTTGTGGGTACACATGCAGGATGTTTTCCAAAAATTTTGGCCTAGTGGATCAAAGCATTTTATTCTTCAAAGTTTGGCCTTTGTAGGTGCAGTTTCTGACCTTGACTAGGCCTATGATTCTAGCATAAGATCGTGGTACCTACTCAAGTAGACACAACAAAATCACCCTAAAACCATTCCTATGCATCCGTATTAACCTTAAAAATCCGTAAAGCCTATTCAAATCCCCCCTTCAAGGCGAGATTTATAAATAGAAAAATTTCAGGTTTACCTTTAGGATAAGAATGGAGGTAAAGAGGCTTGATAAGTGCTTTCAAAAACTCATAAAATTTGAGAATCATGAGAGCGTCAGTGGTGGAGTGGTGGCCAAGAAGGTGAGGGCGTGAGTTTTGGGAAGAAGAGAGAGAGAAAGACATGAGAGCGAGAGAGAGAAACGTGAAAGAAATTGTGAGATAGGGGGCTGCTACTGCACGTAAAAAAAGCAAATTTTTTTTTGTTGTTTTACTCATCTTCCAAAGAGGGGAATAAAAGAAGGAATTCTAGGGGTTTATTATCTCTTCCCAAAAATGAAAATTTATCCTTTAAATTTGAAATTTGAGAGGGATGTTTTTCATAACTTACCAAAATTTTGCCAAATAAAATCAATATTTCGAAACTCGAATTTTATTTTATAAACAAGGAATATTCAAATTGGAATTTAAAATTTAAAATTTAATCATTAAAGCTTTGATTTGATCACAATGTGGAATGACCTTGGTTCGAGATTCTACTTACATGAAGGCCTATGCTAAAATACTACCTATGAGCTCAAGCAACTAAGCCTAGCTTACTATTCTTCGAGAATTATAAATTTGAATTTTTAAGGTTTTATATTCTACCTCCTTCAATGAAGTTTCATTCTCGAAACTCTACAAGCAACTCGATCACTAAATTCCCTAGGTTTTACAACTCACCCCTCTTAAAAGAAACTTCGCCCCCGAGTCTTACTCATATATCGTTCAATGAATAGAGGAGGGTATATAGATTGCATTCCTTCTTCTGATTCCCATGTTGCCTCAACTGTGGTGTGGTTAACCCAAAGGACATTCACAAGTGGCACTAATTTGTTATGAAGCTGCTTCTCTCGACTGTCCAAAATCTCAGTTGGTTACTTCGCATAGGTTAAGTCTTCTCAGAGCTATAGGGATTCCAACTCAATCACGTGAGTCCAGTTAGGAATGCATTTACGTAGTTGAGACACATGAAATACATTTTGGACTCTAGAAAGTTCCTTTGGCAATTAAAGCTGATATGCTACTCCTCTTACCTGCTCAATGATAGAATAATAACTAATATACCTAGGGGTGAGCTTGCCTGATTGCATGACGCCCTTGGTGGATGAGACTTGTAAGAAGACTTGTTCTCAAACCTCAAAACTCCATGGTCTTTACCGCTTGTCTGCATAGCTCTTTTGGTGGCTCTGAGCTACCTTTGTCCTTTCTTAGATCTCTCGTACCTTCTGTGTGGTGCCCTAGATGAGTTTAGGTCCAATAGAGAGTGCCTCATCAATCTCTTGCTAGCATAAGCAAGTTCTGCAACTTCTACCATGCAAAGCTTCAAATGGAGACATTCCTATGCTGGAGTGACAACAGTTGCTGTACAAGAAATCAATCAATGTAAATTGCTCATCCCATGCCTTCTTGAAGTCCAAAATGTAGGCTCGTAACATATCCTTGAGTGTCCGGATAGTACAATTGGTCTGTCCATCCATAGCAGGGCAAAGTGTCAAGCTAAAATTCAGCTTGATCTCGAATGTTTCCTACATTTTCTACCAAAATTCTGCGTGGAATCTCGTATCTTAGTCAAAAACTATAGAGCTAGACACCCCATGTAAACGAACAATCTCATTAAGTGAGTTTATCCAAAGTCCAGGTGTTTGCCATGGTGATAAAATGTGCAGCTTTGGTCAACCTATTGTCAATCACCCACATGGTGTTATCTTACCCCTTGTTTTCGGTAGCTCCAATCACAAAATCCGTGGAAACAAAGTCCCATTTCCATTCTTAGCCTCCAAGGGTTGTAAGAGTCTTAGAGGGCACTAATGTTGTGCTTTTAACCATTGGCATATCAAGCACTTAGGCACATAATCCGCTACTTCCTGGTTCATATTACTCCACCAAAAGGTTTGCTTAAGGTCCTGGTACAGTTTATTCCCACTAGGATGCAGCGAATGTGGAGTATTGTGACCCTCATCTAAAATCTTCTTTTTAACCATCTCCACTATAGTGATGCACACTTAGTTGTGGAACCTTAGGGTCCCATCCTCATACATCATGAATTCTAGAGTTTTTCCGTCCAGTACTTCCATCTTTAAACTCACTAACTACGGGTCAATTTCTTGAGCAACTTGAATCTCCTAGGTGAGTGTAGGTCGCATTTCAACTGTAAATAGTATAGAGTTCCCTTTTCTCATAGCAACATTAATCTCTAACATCTTAAACTCCTTACACAAATCTATTAGTGTAGAGCGAAGATGGTTGAGAGTAGGGTATGGTCTATGGCTTAACGCATCAGAGACTACATTTGCCTTTTCGAGGTGATATTGTAAGTGTACGTTATAGTTCTTAAGAAATTCCATCCACCTTGTCTTCCTCAAGTTCAAGTCCTTTTGGAAGAATAGGTACTTGAGACTTTGACGGTCGGTGGAGATCTCGCAGTGTACTCCATATAAGTAATGCCTCCACATTTTGAGAGCAAGGACTACCACTGCCAGTTTTAGGTCATGAGTCGGATAGTTCCTTGTGGATCTTCAGTTGCCGATATGCGTATGCTATAACCAATCCATTTTGCATCAATACACTCCCCAAACCCTTGCAAAATGCATCACTATATACCACAAACCCTTCAGCTCTGGGCAACAATGCTAATATAGGTATAGATGTAATTCTCTTCTTAGGTTCTTGGAATGCTTACTCACATCTTCCTATCGACTCATATTTTAGCATTTTCTTGTTAGTGAGGGGCATTGCTATCTTTGTGAAATCTTAAACAAATCTCCAATAGTACCCCACTAGCCTAGGAAACTTCGCACCTCTGTAGCATTCAGTGCAGACCACTTGGTAATTGCCTCGATCTTTTGTGGGTCCATTGGCACGACACCATATGACCTAATAAAGGTAAATCCTCTAGCCAAAACTCACAATTCTTTAACTTAGCATAGAGTTCAGTTCTCCTTAGTACCTCAAGGGTAGTCCTTAAATGCTGAGTATCCTCCTCTAGAGTTTTTGAGTACACCAGTATGTCATTAATGAACACTACCACAAACTAATCTAGATATGATTTAAAGACTCAGTTCATTAAATCCATAAAGGCCTCTGGTGCATTGCTAAGTTTGAAGGGCATCACTACAAATTTGAAATGCCATATATCGGGTATAAAAAGCAAGTTTTGATATATCCTCCTCTCTGAGGTGAAGTTGGTGGTAAACGAACTGAGGGCTATCTTTGAGAAGGTTGCAACTCCTTGCAGTTGATCAAAGTCATATTAACTTGAGGTAGTGGACAACAATTTTTGATGGTGATTTTACTCAACTTCTTGTAGTCTATGCACAATTGCAAGCTTCCATCCTTCTTCTTTACAAATAGTATTGGTGCTCCCCAAGGTGTGGTACTTTGCCTAATATACCACTTTTCTAAGAGCTCCTTAAGCTATGTCTTTAATTCTTTAAGCTCTGCTAGGGCCATTCAATATGAGGCCTTAGAAATTAAAGCAACTTCTAGGGTTAACTAAATAGAAAAAATCCACTTCCTTAGTGTTGGTGTGGTTTCAAGGGGTGTGAGAAAGGATAAAAAGTCATCCTCAGGGATGATGTGTGATTAGCTTAAGATTATCTTAATTGAGAAATGGTGTTTCAATTTGATTAACTGCACTAAGGTACTCTAACATGCAAATGTAATATACTTTTTCTACAAATATAGATCCAAAGCAAGCAATAACAAAGGAAACAAAACCAACCTAGCTAACAGCTAACTAAGCACATTTAAAAATCATATAGCACAAAAGACATCAGGTGATCAAGCTCAACATGACCACAACCACATTACCAACATTCCTTAAGGAGATTATCGCTTAGAAGAAAATCTAGCCTAAATTAGTACTAATCCTAGGAAATACAATAAAAAATGAACAGAGAAAAGATTACCCATACTTTAGCATCCATTGATCATCAAATTTCTAGTGCCAAATGAGCTTCTTAACCACATTCAGTCACAAAACACCATAATCAAGTCTCGATTTGATTCTCTAGCAATGACTCTTCATGTTTGCAAGAGACCAACCCAGCATTGTGCTATTAATGATCAACATGGAAGAAGGGGAATAAAGAGAAGCAATGTTTGGGTTTTAAGAGGTGAATTTAGATATCAAATCCTTTGGGATTAATACCAAAATCTTCCCACAATCCCCAATACATCAAACCTATATTTGGGGCAGATTAAGGTTGCTTAAAACTAGAGTTTTTGGAGAGATTTAGGAGCGAGAAAGTGAGATAGTGCACTAATAGAGGGAAGAAACAAGAGAACTATAAAAACTCAATCAAAGGCTTAAAATTACTAAGTTTCCATTAATGGAGATGAAAGAGTTTATAAAAGCTAAGTTAGAGAGAGAAAATAAGCTGTTAATAGCTAAGGTAACCTAAGAGGTCCAAAAACCCACTTTTTAAAGCCTTCACATCATTCTTTTAAAAAAAGTCAGAAAAGAGCTAGCACAGTCATTACATATGGCACGATGCCCCCGTGCCAAATTTTTGCCTTCGTTTTCTTTAAAGTCCTATTTGGTGGCACACCCTTGTTGATTTTGGTACTCCCTGGCTGATTTTGGCACTCCCTAACTAATCTTGTCACTACCAATTAGCTAGTCTTCAAAGTGGGTTGGGCCTTACTATGATTTGGAACTTTTTCTCATCTATTCATACAAAACACAAAACACTAATAATTAGCTACATTAAAGATTATTTGTGAGCTAAAATCAAGTATGATGTATGTCAAAACTTTGCTCAATTAAAAACTGAACAAACACCTGTGCACTTAGATTTCGCTCATCATCAAATAAAACATGATGAAATCCCTTTTGCGTAGGTACGACGGTTGCATTTAGCATATGCAACAAGTCCTTTAAATCGCTTGGCCCCTCAAGTGGACGAGTGCAGTCTCGTGAGGGTTTAAGGATGACAAGCCGATAAGTCCTTGAAGAAGAAGAAGGAAAAGAGAGAGAAAAAGGGAAATATCTTTTTGGGTTTTTCACTAACTTTCGCAAAGCAACATCAAAGGGGTAATCATGCATTGTTTAAGTCAACAACTCACCATAATTACTAAGAGACACAAAGCACAAGTGTAGCGTACGTAGTCAAGGTTCTTAACCCTTCTAAATTACAATTATGTGTTCATTGTCACCCTTTTTAATGACGATTAAGCTATGGTCAACTCACTTTAGGTCAAGTGGAACTCCCCTCTCAAGTGTTTGAAATAATGGTATGGTTGTACTCATGCTCAACACTAAACATGCACTGTACAATATGTTTGGTCTAATTCTCATTCTCCACTGCCAGGATGCAGACGTACTTTGATGATCAAGAGGACTTTTTGAGGGTTGTCGTGCGGTTTAGGTTGGGGGTTGAGGAATGAAACGACATTTTGGGAATGACGAGCTAACTATCCATACTAATGAGTTATCGCTTCCACCTCGATCAACACATATCCCTCACAATCACACACCCTATCCAACAATGTGAGACAATGACTTGAGTACTCTAAACATTACATAAACCATCCATGCCAAGACTTTTGTTTCATTTTGCTCTTTTTTTCCTTTTGTTTTCTTTTTGTTTTGCTATTCTTCATTATTTTTTTCCTTTTTTTTTTCAAAAGACACTTGGCGAAGAGGCTTTCATCCAAATAAGTCATTCTTAATTTTGCATAAACTCAAGTCAATCCCTACACTTTATTCTTTCCTAATTCATACACCAGTCCAAATATGCACTTCCTCACATCATTTCCCAACCCCCTCATCATAGTGATGCTCATTAGTCTTGGCTTAGGTAAGGGCAATGTTCAAGCCCAAATGCTGTAGAGTGGGTCACAACAAGAATAATGATATTTAACACTTAAAGGGGTAACAAGGGATACAATTATGCACAAGGGGAGGCTTTTTGACTAATGACGCTACAAACATGCACAAAGAATGCCTCTTTTCTCTAACCAATCATGAAAATGCAATATGTGGTTTCAAAGAGAGTTAAAGCAAAATCTAGAGAATAACATCTTTGAGCGAGTCTCTCATAAAAGGAAACAAACGACCGCAAGTGATGAAGCAATATAACTAGGCTCAAATCCTCATGGGTCCACCTAGCATACCTACTCTCATCTATGAGGTCAAACTAAGCATATATTGTCAAGAACTTTAGCCTCCTATCCATCATATGCACCCTAATTGTGTGGTATTTGAATCCAAGGCAAAAAGAGACCATTACCAACAAAACTCACGCATGTTCTGCCTAAAACTCTCTATTTATAATAAAATAGAAAATCTTTTTAAGTTTCAAAAGAAATTCTCTTTTTCTTCTAAAAAGCATGAAGGAAGACCTCCTCACCCCTATACTTAAAGTGCATGATGTCCTCATCGTAGGAACAAGAGCCCTAAAAAGGCAAGAAATTATGAAGAAAAAAGGAGTAAAGAAAAGGAGAAAGTACATACAAGGGATAAAGAGGACGAATACCTCAGAATAAAATGAATACGACCACGTATGGATGTATACATGATGCAAATGCAAGCCTACTCTAAATACATTTATGTACAATGCCTATGCTCCTCTGAGCCCATTGAATCATTCACTCAAATCCCGCCACTCATGTATTCCACAATCACAACACCCAAACGTAATCTTTAAAGTACAAGGCCAATCTCAACCAAATTGCTTCTCAAATCACTACAAGAAAAAAAGGGATTGGGCCACGCACAAATTCGCGCCCCATAGTCAAAATTTCGTGGTCTTATGACTTAGGCGACAAAAACATTTTCACCGGGAGTTCGACATTCGACCTATGACGCCCATTGCATGGGCGTCGAATTTTCAAATCGACGTGTATCTTCCCTGGATTAGACCACAAAAACTTCTACCACCGTGGCATGGCATGCACCTCGAAATATATATTTTTCCGTCGCCTTTCTATTCTGAGGAACACAAAAAATAACGTAGCCGTCTGCCTAATGGGCTTCATTTCTTGCTTTGTGGGCCTTTTCTACGATGGGGCCATGCTTGTTTTTCATGGTCTTAAGGTCCTTATGTACTTCGTTTTCTTTTTTTGGTTGGCCATGTTCATGTATGGGCACTTTGTATGCGCCCTTGTGTAACGAAACTTTTTGTTAGCCAAATTCCTCTCTTTTTTTGGGGCGTTAGGGCTAAAAGGGGTAGCAATAATTGATTCAGAATGTATTTTGATATTATTATTACGACATTGAAGGGGATGCACAACCTAAATTTATAGAAAACCATAGAGAATAACATAAAATATTAAAACATAATTGTTCTTCAGGGATTAGCATGGAGAACACTTACATACACATTCCAATTACATATCTAGGTTTGGATAAGAGAGTTTCTAACGTTGACAAGGCTTTGGAAAACCATAGTTTTCCAGTATATATGAAAGATATCCAAAATGCATATATTCCCGGCCTCGAAAATGTGCAAAATCAAAAGTTTACTGCTAAGCTTCACGTCGTTATGTGCAAAATGAATGATATATCCCTGGATAGCTTTTCCTTACCAAAAGTCAAGCCAACTGATCCAAAAAAAACAAAAGGCCATGGTCAACAAAGAGGGTAACATGAACTACACAAGCCTTTGCATCTTATTGATTCTAGGTAAGTCCTAACACTTTCATTTCTTTGATCTTAATTTTCCTCAATTAACAAGACTAAGAGGCAAAGAGAACTAATGAAAGCCTAAAATATAACCAACCAAATAGAAAATTAAAAGGTCATAGACAAAATAAACCAAACAACCATCACACCTTACATCTTCTACCACCCTTGAAAGTTATGAACATAAAAAGTTGTGTAACCTCTTGCTAGTTCTATCATATTAAACAAGAAACACCAAGTCAAAATTATATGATATCCCATGATTCAAACTTACTGAAACCAATAGGCGAAGCTAGCAGCAACTCACAATAAATTAAACTATGGGTTTGTCTTCAACAAGGTAAATTATATTACATTACTACCCCAAACACAATTCCCAGCAATTGGATCCTAGTTTAACACAATAATTCCACGAACTACTAACTGTCAAATCTGAGTGCCAAAAATCACATTCTCGAGACTTTTCAAATAATTATGTATAGACTTTCAAACTATGTCTACTTTCTTCTCATGAGTAATGGCAGCATGCTCTTTTGGGAAATGCTATTAGCCGGTTAGCTGAAGCATGTTGATCTTAATATTGACATATGGAACAACGTAAATTCATCCAAATAGAATAAAAAGAGCATAAAATCGATACTTTAAATCCATTTCTCTCTTGCTCTTCCAATTGTCCCTAAAAGATCCCTACTAGATGAAATTGAAGTATCATTGGTACGAACACACTTTTCCAATTTATAGTATAAAATGGGACAACATATATGCAAATAACATAGACATTCATATTACCAGTCTATATATTTATTTACACTGTTTTCAATTTGTTTCCACCATAAGGTTGCATCTATGTGACCTAGGGCTTTGGTATTGATTTTACCGTGTTTGAGAATGAAACTTCATGCTGTGACTTATTGATAAACATAGTTTGCAGCCAATATTTTGTTCCAATATATCCTTCACTATCATTGCCCCAGATAGCCAAATTCAAAAATCTATCATTCCCATTGGTATCCTACTCAATAGCGATCAACAACCCATATCCTATATACAATACTACCCCCCTTCCCTCAAGGTCTAGGGCTAGCCCACATCCAATATACAAATTCTTAAACTAAACTGACATTGAGTCAACAAAAGAACACAACAGCATAGCAACACGGGACCACAAGACCTGCTCAACACTTATACTACCATATCATCGTTACACATCAACAACTGCACATGTGACCATCAATTCCACTGGACCTAGCAAGCCCAATGTGTGAGAGAAAGAAAGGGAGTGAGAGCGGAGAGAGAATGAGAGCGAGAGAAGAAGAAAAAGAAGAAGAAGAAGAAGAAGAAAGAAGAAAGAAGGGGGGAGAGGAAAAAACAAAAGAGGGATAAAGAAAGTAAGTTACCTCAACCATTTATCGTGGAATATAAAGTCTTATGAGATCAAAAAGCTCTTCTCTAATATTATTCACCCTCTCAATTGCTTATTGTTTCCATTTTTTTTCTCTCTCTACAACTTCCTTTTACATACGCTCTATGTTTGTTTTCAGCTCCAAGTTGGCAGCTTTCAGCTCAACAGGTTCACCCTGCAATGCAGCCTCCTTCTGTTGCAGTTGCTGTAATTGGGCAGTGAGCTCGACTCTTATCTGGTTGGATTCCCCTCCATTTCTACCTTTTCTAGGTGGCACCGGTCCAGGCCCAAGTCCTCTATGATAACCAGGTTTCTCTTTGAGAACTTCAACATAAGCCACATTTAGGGAGAGATTGTCAATACCATGCTTCTTAATCTGATCCTCATGCAACTTCTTCAATTCCTCATATTTGACTTCTCCTTCAGGATCCCATTTTCCATCTTTATGCCTAGTTTACAACACAAGGTAAGTAGTGTCTATGTTAGCTTATGTATGAGGAGGGGTTAATTGTACAAAAAGATAAAAAATGCAGACTTTTTTGTCTTCTCCCGGAGTTGCACATATGGAGGATCTTATGGAATTTCTGTAGTTTGCTCTTTAGTGGGATCTTTCTTTAAGTCTTTGGCCAGAGTATACAATGGCATTATCTACAACAGAAAAACTTTGGTTAACAAAATTTAACAGTGAATAATCATAAGAAAATAAATAAGACATGGTGAACACACCTCGTCATAATAAATTCTAGCAGTTGACTTTGCACCATTTGAAGGCTTAACCTCTAACTCAACCTATTACTCTGATTTTTTTCACTTATACGCTGCAGTAGTGAATATATTAAAACCGTAAGCAAAGACCCAACCTTGTACTGACAAGTAATCTTAGAAACATATTGATCAACACTGATCATGCATAGAACCCCCCCCCCCTCAAAAATTCGATCATGCAAAACCTGTGGCTTCGGGTCAGCCAATGGTTAACTAGCCAATTCCATTTATCTCTATTCACTGCTAGAGGCTTATTCTTAATTGCTTCGGTTATAGTCTTTCCTACAAAGTGTTCCTCCTTTAGCCTATATCGCCAACCTCTAAACAACATCATGCATTGCAATTCCTTAGCACGAGCCACATTAATGGCTTCAGTCTGGTGGAAAATTCCACTCCGCCTGCATATTATAAATTCATTACATAGCAGGCATTGCAATTCATTATTATCCAACCTTAGTTTCCTTGCATGAATTGTATAAAACAAATCTAACTACAATAACATTATAATTTAAACTCAAACTTCATATAACTACTCATTGTTACCTGAATTTTGTCAAATAATCTTTTCTTAGCATCTTTATCCATTCTTACCCAATTCCTATAAGTAAGTGACGGAAAATGAATCAAGTGGTCTAACTAAAAATGTTTTTTATGATCCATATATATTAATTCTACATGTGTATGCAAAAGGTACCTTGCATTTAGCGGGCAAAACTCCTTCACCCATTTGCTACACTCATCAATAAAGCGGTTGGCATTTTTACCAACAACGCGTAGTATATCCTCTGTGATTGTAGCAAAAGGCTAAACATTGGGATTTTTCTCCTGTTCATGAAGGGATTGCAGGCCTCTTGTTGGCCCGCGCTTGCGACCTATATAGTTATAAATGAAACAGTCAGATTTCATTAATTCAAAAACAAAGGCAACACCTATACTTTAGCCTTCTATACTTCGCTTGGTCAGCTTCTCTGGGTTACTACAGTCAAGCCAAGTAGTATAAAGCATTAGGCGTCTGCAAATCAGAGGACAAGGACAAGGAAGGAGGAATAAGCACCTTTTCGAAGAGCTTATCAGCCCTACACTTCTGTCGATAAGTGAGAGGGGGTTGGGAAGCATGCAATTGATTGTCTCCCCCATGTGCCTCCATCGCCCTGCACAATCCATAGTTAAACATCCACATTATAAAGAAATTATGACAAATTTAAACACTGATGGCAACAAATGTATGCATATGCCTCTTGGCAATCCTATTCATTATCACTATCATTTTCTGAATCATCCTCTTCAAGGTCCCTGTCAAGGGAATCTATGTCTGATTCTCTGTCTGAAAACTCATCCTCTTCATCTTTACTCACATCAACCTCCTCATCTCGAAAATAAGTATGTTGAGTAATGGTAGTATCCACTAAATCCACATCAATTAAGTTTGGCTCCACATCATTTCTAACAAGGGGGATTTCTTCATCGACTTCCTCTTGAACCATTCTCCATTGTGGTTCATTATCCATGTTTTCCCATAATGATTCATCCATGTTGTCAATGTCCTCAATATTAGGAAAATCAAAATAGTTGTGCGGATTTACTTTGATAACCATTCTCCATTGTGGTTCATTATGAACTACAACATAGAACACTTGACGACTTTGGTAAGCCAATGCAAAAGGTTCATTTGTTTGTAACCTAAGAGTGATATTAACAAGAGTTGTGCCAAACTTGTCCCTTTTTATCCCTTTGGCCTTAGTGTAAACATCAAACCATTTACATTTGAATAATACAACTCTAGGACTTGTTTGATCTTTAAGGGCTTCATACTCTAGCACAATTATTTCTTTTAACACATTATAAAAGTCCTTTTCACCTCTTTCAGTTTCCCCTTCAACCACCACACCACTATTTTGAGTTTTTCTTTTTCTTTGACGCTTTTTTGTATGGAACCTAAATCCATTAATCACATAGCCTTCATAACTACATACACCTTTCATTGGACCTCGTACTAAACACACCAATTCTTCTGTCACTCTTTCATCCCCTTCATTCCAAAGCTTTACAACCTACAGATAAATACGAACATTACGAAAGAAATATTGACATATGTTTAAAAATGAAATTTTCGGTTATGTCGAATTGTCTTAATTTATTCTCAAACCATTCCGAAAAGGTAATTCCTTGCACATCAATGGCATTTTCATATTCACTGATACCTTAAACTCAAGGTTAATAACTATGAAAATAAAATAATTTCATATTGTAGTAATATATTATTTCAACTTGTTGTCTACTAAGCACACTTACTCAAAAAAAGGTTCAGCCTCATTGCAATTTTTCAGGACATAAAGTCGAGCTAATTCCCAATCTTCAAAGCTCAATTGTTTAAAATTTGCCTTCCTAATTGGCTTTCCTGCCTTCCCAAAGATAGATAACTGATAGGCGAAGTTTACCTCCTCAACCTCATTGCGGTCCAAAAGATTAAATTTGGTCTTTGTCATGGTCAAATATCTAGAGCAAAATGTTAAACATTCATTTTGAATATAACTCTCTACAATACATCCTTCAGGACGAGCTATGTTACGCACATCATCTTTATATGTATGCATTTTCCTAACAAGACAAAAAACCATTGAATTATCTTTACCTTTAAATTAACAAAATGTCATATGGGAATTAGAGGACTCGTATTACCTTTCATCTCTGTACATCCAACAATATTGCCCAAGCCCTGCCAATCTAGCTTCAGTTGCCAAATGGACAGCCAAGTGGACCATAACATCAAAGAATGCCTGATCAAATATACGCTCTAGCTTGAGTAGAGTGATTGCTATACTTTTCTCCATTTGCTCTAACACATCCACAGTTAACGTCTTAGACCACAACTGCTTGAAATACTTTCTAAGTTCCACAAGGGTTTCAAGGACTTTATCGTCCACAACACCTCGAAAGGCAAGCAAAAGCAAGTCCTGCATCAATACATGACAATTATGGCTCTTCATTCCCAAAATCCTGCCATGCTCTGGTGTCACACATCGTGAAATATTAGAAGAGTATCCATCAAGAACAGATAACTTCACTAAAAATGTAGCCACTTGTCTCCTTTCGCTGAAGGTTAAGTTGAATGGTGCTTTAGGAACTTCGTACTTGTCCCCTACCAACTTAGCTCTTAATTTGTCATGCATTTTCATGGCAATAAGATCCAATCTAGCATTCAGTGAGTCCTTATTCTTACCAGGTATGTCAAGCAAAGTTCATAGTATATTGTCACAAATATTCTTTTCTATATGCATTACATCTAAGTTGTGACGAAATAGAAGATGCCTCCAATAAGGAAGTTCAAAGAAGATGCTCTTTTTTTTTTCCATTGGTGTACCAAATACCTCTCACTCCTCTTTCTCTTTCCCTTCGTATCTTTCCTGAACACATTCTCAACACCACTAAGCTCATCCAAAATGTCATGCCCGATGAGTGGAACAGGATGAGGCCTTCTCTCTTCACTCTTATTAAAAGATGCCTTATTAACCTTCCATTTATGATCGGCTTCTAAAAACCTACGATGACCCATATAGCACCATTTTTTCCCATGACTCAATCTTTATGAACATGTATCTTTATGACAGTTAGGACAGGCAAGAAACCCTCTTGTGCTCCAACCAGATACATCTGCATATCCTAGAAAATCTTGAACAGTCCATATCAGCACCCCAAACATATCAAATAATTCTTGGCTACAGGCATCAAATGTCTTTACTCCAACCTCCCACAACACCTTTAGTTAATCCATTAGTGGTTGTAAAAACACATCCATGTTGTTCCCCGGAGCTTTGGGCCCTAGAATTAACATAGATAGCATGAAATTTGCACTATCCATACACATCCAAGGAGGCAAATTGTATGGTACCAACATTATTGGCCATATACTATACCGACTACTAATTTGTGCCCCTGGATTAAATCCATCAAGAAACAAAGCCAACCTTACATTTCGTGGATCTGAGGCAAAGTCAACATATAATTCATCTAAATGCTTCCATGCCTTGGAGTCTGCTGGGTGTCTCATTTTCCCATCATCAGAGCATCCCTCTTTGTGCCATCTCATATGCTCCACAAGCTTTGAGGACATGAACATCCTTTGAAGGCTAGGGATTAATGGAAAATGACAAAGGACTACTTGCGGCACTCTCCCAACCTTTGATGTGTCATCATCGTCAATATGATTATCACCTTGGACACTAACCTTTTCTTTCCATCTTGAAGCATTACATTTAGGGCACTTATCTAAACCTTTATTTTCCTTCCAATATAAAATGCAATGGTTAATGCAAGCATCAATCTTCACATAATCCAACCCTAGGGCTCTCGTATACTTCTTAGCTTCGTAAGAATTTTGAGGAAAGTTTTCATCATAATTAAGTCCTCTGTGAAGTTCCTTAAGCAACATCGAAAATGATTTACCACACCATTTATAACTCACTTTAATATGAAGCAATGTGATAAAAAGCTCCAATCTGGTAAATGTCTTACAACCATGGATATAATGCTGCCTCGGCATCTTCCTTCCATTTATAAAACTCCTTAGGAACCTCATTGCTACCTTCTCCACTCTCTGGAATGTTCGTAGTATTCTCAGGGTTATCATAAGTAAACACATTTGTTGCCTCACATAGTAATGGAGCGATATCATCATGAGCAAATAAACCATCACCTTTATCTAACAGTTCATCATCCATCTTATGATCACTACTATTAGCTTGTTCCTCACTTTTTGCATGATGTATCCATGGATTATAGTCCCTTAGTATACCTCGAACTATCAAGTGATTGTGAATTGTGCTTCGATTTTGGAACAAATACAAATTACAAGGAACACATGGACACCTCATCTTTGTTCCCTCTTCCTTACTACTGAAAGCATACTCCAGAAATTAATTGACTCCCATTATATACTCGGGATTTTTTCTATCTCTCATTCCCTTATGATTCATCCAACTTTGAACCCTATCCATCTTTCAAGTAACTGTTACAAAATCAAAAGCAAACACATCATCTTAACGTTGAGCAAATTTCATAATATTTATCTCTTTACCCCCTTAACAGGAGAAACAATGCAAGCAATACCAATTAATCATGTAACCTAAGATAGCATTAATAAGGCTTCACATGTTATTAGCTAAGAATGTAAGCATATAAATAGTTTTAAAGTTAAATGTCAATTTTTTACTGCATTATTAGGTGTGAATAAAGCATAATTACCTAGACTAAATGGCTAATAGGGAATATATTCTAAAAACTAGCTTAAACCAAATCCTCGTCTATAAACATAATGCAAATAACATTATCTCACCTCCAAACCTCAAGTCCAAGTATCCCTCCGTAGAAAACACGGTGATAACTACACCAAGGAACAAAAAGCAAGTTACATATTAGAAAAGACCATGGTCATGCAAGCAGGGCACCAAAGGTATAAGAACAAAGGATAAAGGTCGAATCCTCTCAATTATTAGGAACTCTACTGTTTTTAAACAGAACTATGCTATGCTTGCAGCTAAGATTGCTTCCAACTATTCATGAGCACATACATCCATCAAATGATGAAATCACAAGCCTTAATTTCATTACTATCACTTTAAGAATAATAAGAATTCCAAACAGTCACCAATCCAAAACAAATTACTCATCTCAAACCACTTTACTTTCAGTGGTTTTTGGGTATGACAAGCTAATAAGCCTCCAACTGGTTGTGGCCAAATGCAGTAGCACTAGAAAGCAAATTGAAATGCAGAAAAAGACGATTGTGAAAGAAGTATGCCATCGACACCTAGCAAGACAACTAATAACCAACAACAAATAAATATGCGAATAATTTTTACGGAAGAACTCACGCACACCACAATACACAATCAATGTTTCGAAGAAATGGGATTTGGGTAGTCAAGCTTGTGAGTTTAATGGAGTTCATTCAAAATGTTCCAAAATCGGGCATATGGGGGGGGGGAAACATATTTTCAATAAGAAAGTAAACACATCAGCTGGAGAAGTGCCCATACAAAACTAAGAAAGAAATGATAACTAAAGTGACAGAGGTCAAAAATCCGAAGGAACAATGATGGATGAGGGTGAGGAGAAGTATAACACAATGGAGACAAGGAGCCGCAAAATGCAAGTAGACAATATGCTATAAAGGTCAAAGGAGATTACCAGCATTATTAATGTACCAAAATGTCCTTAAGGAAAAATGGTACTTACCTTTTCCAGATTTACTACTGATGGAAGCTGCAAGCTAAGACCAATTGCCACCTATATCATAAGGAACGAAAATCCTCAGTGAATTCATAGCAAATTTCAAAAAGACACATGACAAATTGCATACTAAAGCTCACACATCATCCATGTGCAGAGCATTATGCAAATGCACATTGAAGAGTATTACGCAAATACATATTGAAGATAGAATTATGATAGATCGGAAGCTAAACTTGAGAAGGATACAACATATTTCAGACAGAAGAAGTGGCTTATCAAAACTGTCCATATGCATTTACATTTCACCCCTTTTTTTTCCTTTCTTTGTATCCACATGATTATGCACATAACAAAGCACAACATACACAAACACAAAGTCTAAGCTACTGTGAATTACAGTTGACGTGGATTCCTCACAAGCATGCAACATAAGTTTCTATTCCTAAACCTGGGGTGAAAGTTTCTAACCAAATCAAGTCAATTGTACTTACTTAAAAACTATAGAGCCTGTCATCTAATGTTCATTTGCAAGGAAATTCAAGTGAAGTTTTAACAAAAGCAAAGACAAAAGTGCTTGCAGTAGAAATGTTAGTGGATAAAGGGTTGTTGACATGAAAATCAATTTGCAGCCCCTAATACAACATAGACTCTTCAACTCTTCATCCCTTGTATTATTCCTCTTTGAATTCCCTTAATGTTCTTACTGCTAGGAATCTCTTCATGTATTCCTTGCAACACTCCTTTTAGTTCATATTAAACTTAAAACTTCAAGGTTCAATTTAATTATTGAAAGCACACATACACTTCTTTTGGTCTATTCATCAGGAGAATAACCCCAGAAAGGCACCAGAAATAACCCCAAAAATAACTCCAGAAAGGCCCCATAAATAACCGAAAAAATAACCTTATAAAGGCCCTTTTCTTCTGTTATTAATAACCTAAATACTCCCCTTCTCCTAAAATGCCCAAATGGATGTCATCTGAGGGGAAGGAGATGGAAAATTAAAGCAAAGCATCGCTAACCTTTACATGGATTTTTTTTTTCACTCACATTAGAGGATTGTGGACTATATATTTCCTTGAAAAGACGACCAACGTGCTTCTTTCTCAAAATTCAGGATATTTAACTCCAAAAAGAAAAGCAAAGAAAATCAACAATTTAATCAATGAATACAATTGAGGTTTTCCCCCTGTGATTTTTTAGGTTCCAGGGCAAATTTATGTTTGAGCTAAAAATGTGATATTTTTAAAGTACTTTTACATCGATTTTAGGCTCGTTTTAATAATATTTTTAAGGTTTTTAATTGATTTTATTCTATTTTGCAGATTTTGAATAAATGCGGAAAAAGGGCTTAAATGGCGGAAAAAGTGAGAAAAATAGAAGAAATGTCAGAGGTTGAAGAATCGGGCCAAAAATTGACGAAAAACCGGCCAAAGAAAGAAGGAAGAAAAATAAATAAAAAGACCAGACCAGTCCAGCTGAACCGGACCGGCCGGTTCCCCTGAACCAGTTCAACTGAACCGGTTCCCATATTACCCCTATCTTCTTTCTTCCCCTCTTCGCGTCTATCTTCTTCTTCCCCATTCCCCTGACCCCCAACCCTCGACCCTCAACCCAGAAAGCTCTCGAACCCCCATGCCCATCTCGCTTGCTCTCTCTCTCTGCCTCGTCACCTCCCTCTCACTCTAACCACATCACCCAGCCCACCGTTTTCCTCAAACCCCGAAACCCCAAACCACCCCAACCCACGGTTTTGCTTCCCATCTTCGAAACCACCTTCATCTCCACCATCACCACCCGTCAACCACACTCCAAACACCAGCAAAGCACCTCGTTGTCCCCTCATCCGCCGTCCACGCATCGTCACATCGAGGGCCCAGAGCGAAGCAGGTCGGGTATTTAAGCGTTGCAGAGACGCCATTGAAGGGTTCAAGTTCGAGTTTTAGGTAATTTTAGGTAGAATTTAGGGTTAGATTAGCATTTTAAATTTCGTTTTAGGTTTAGTTTCGTTCAATTTCGTTGTTAATTTCAATTTCATATTCGAATTTCAGGTTTAATGTCAATTTTTCCGAATTAGGGTTAGGTGTTATATTCGGTTTAGCGTTTGAATTCATTGCAATCTCTTATTTTCTAGTTGTAATTCACGATTTGGGTTTGATTTTACAGAAATCGTATGTTAGTTGTCAAGTTTCATTCGAATCCCCTTTCCCTGAAAGTTTTTATTCTGTTCGTGTTCTTCTGCCATTCTTCACTGTGTCTGGGTTGCTACGGTGGTCCTAGTGACGTTCCTGGTGGCCATCGAAGTTGAGTTGTAGCTAGGTTCGAATTCCCCTCCTCTACTGATTTCCCTGCTTTCGCTTGCTGTTGGATTATTGTTGAGTTCGTTTGTGTTGATTTCGTTTGTTTTGGTTCGATTAATGTTGAATGATGCTGTTGCTATTTTGTGATGTTCTGTTTGTTTTCCCTTGTTGCTGGTTAGTGAGGTGAATTGGTACAACAGAATGCTGTTTTTGATTAATTAATTGAGGCTCTGTTTTGGTTGATTCTGCTGTTGCCGTTGAGTGAGATGTGTCCCTGTTCAAGCAATTTGGTTGATTTCAGGTCAAGTTAGATAGTTTTAGGCTTTGATTTTAGTAGTCGATTACAGCTAGTTAAATCTCCTTAATATGCTCACATTTAGTCAAAAACTTAGGCTTGGTTTGATTAGGATCATTTAATTTAAATTGAGCCCTGATGTTTCTTTGAATAATTTAATTTGGTTTAGTGTAGTTAAGCAGTTAATACATCCTTTTCAAATGACCATAAATCTCACGTTTTCCCTGTGGACCGACCCTTAAGTACTACGACTGACACTTGAGTTTTTGAGGTTTCTTTTATTTAATTTAATTTTCCATTCCCCCTCAAAAATCACTTAACAATTTTGGCGCCGTTGCCGGGGAAGATGGTGAGATTTGGTCATGTTTTTAGTTGCTTTCATATTTGTTTAGTTTCGTTGTTATTTTGTCTAGTTGTTATTTACTTAATGAGTTCTTGTTAGTCATTTCGTAACTTTAAGTTTCGAATCGATTTTCAATTTCTCATTTTGGTATCGTTTTCGTTTTTGAAAAAACCAAAAAAAATCCAAAAACATTTGAAAAAACCAAAAATCCAAAAAGAAAAAAAATTCAAAAATCCAAAAATCCAAAAAAAATGAAAAATGCTTAAAAACTCAAAAACATTAGAAATTTACAAAACCACAAAAAAAATTAGAAATTTCAAAAACCCAAAAAATGTTGAAAAATTGAAAATCCAAAAAAATTTAAAAACTTCAAAAAACTTTAAAAATTTTCAAAATGCCAGTTTTCAATTTCCCACAATATGAGCATGAGCCTTTTTGGAGCTATTTATCACGACTTAATGATTATCGTGCTCAATTGCATCAAACTTTTAAAAAATGGGAAATCTGTGAGGTCATTATTTTAGGTCTAAATTCTGAATTTAAAGGTCATGTTGAATCCATGTGCACAGGGGGTTTACTAGGATTGTTATCTAAAACTCAAGATGAAGTTTGGGATTTCTTTGAAAAATTAGGTTGAGATACTTACGAGTTTGAACAAGCTAATCAGTTTTCTAGATACCCAACTTCTGATGAGTATGCTTTTTATGCTAATCCTTCCCCCCCATATCATTTTCTAAACTCATATGACCCATGTTATATGCCTCCTGTGCTGTGTGATTATTGTGAATCTCCTTCTCATGATGTTTCTACGTGTCCTTATCATGCTACCTGTGTAGGACTTGAAAAGAAAATTGATGATATGACTGATCAAATGATCAAACTTGATGATATGAATGATCAATTTATAGAGACCATAAAATTGAGAATTGCTGAATATTTTCAATGTTTTAATCAAAATAGAGGGACTTCTGGAGAGATTGATTCTAGTTTAGGATCTCCTAAATCCGAAATTAGTCTCTACGAGGAGTTTGAACCTTCTTATTCTACTAGGCCTGATTTGAATGAAAACATGTGTTTGCCTAGTTTAGAAGGTGACTTCCCTAAGTCTCTATCATCAGATCTTGCACCTTGTACTAGCTCACCTGAAAATGTCACTGATGAACAATCTGATTCTTATGGTAAGTTAGAAATTAGCATGATACCTACAGTAGAGTTTCATGATTTGGATGATTCAGAAGATGTTTCACAGGAATTGCATAATGAGATACCCGAAGTCACTATGTTTGACCTTGATGATAATATTCTGCATGTAGAGTATGAATCTTTTCCTTGTGAGTTCAAGACCCATGGAAGTTCTAATGATGGTTTGTGTGCTCATTATGAGACATTTTCTTTTGATTTCATCCAAACTGACTTCCTTTTAGAATCTGGCAAGTCTGAATCTGTTGAGTCTAAGATCATTATTACTAAGAACTTTACTTTAGACCAGACTCTTGTGCCTTTTGATATTAGCAGACTTGTGAAAATTGCATCATTCATTTGGCCTAAATTGCTCGTTCATGCTGACATAGTTTTTAGGCCTATGACCTCACAACTGGCTGTTTGTGAGTATATTCACTTCATTCCTGAGTGGGCCCAACTGTTTGATAAATTGAAACGGGCCCTTACCTGTACTTTCCTGACTAGATGGATGTACTCAATCTGGTTCCAACTCCCTGCGATTCATAGTTGCTATATTATTGAGAGTTGGGCATTTGTGTTTGATAAGCTATTGCGTGCTCTAACGAGTTTTGATTTAAGTAGCACCTTTTCAGCTTAATATGGAGTGGCTGATGCTCCATACACTCTATAGTTTGGGTACAACCTGTATCCAACCTCGTATGATCGTTCCACCCTTCTTTTCTTTTTATTTTCTTTTCTTCCTTTTTGTATTTAGTTGTATATATTAAGATTTTGTGAATATGTGTTAGTTGTAAATATTTTGTTTCTTTAGCTTAGCATGTTTTAGTTTTTTTTTTTAATTTCATTTTTGTTTATTTCATTTTATTTTCATTATTTTTGTTTATTTCATTTTTGTTTATTTCATTCTACTTTCATTTTTTTTTTTCCTTTTTTTATTTTCATCTTATTTTCATTTTTGTTTCATTTTTTTTGTTTTTCCTTTCCTTTATTTTGCTTTAGATTTCTTTTTGTTTAGTTTGCAATTTAGTAGGTCTGTGATTTTTGTTTAGTTTTGCTTTTGTAAATATATGTGTGTGTTTGGTTTTGTTTTGATTTTTGTTTTGATTTTGATTTTTGTCTTTTTTTCTTTAGTTTTTAGGGTTGTGGTTTGTTTTTCACTTTTTGTGTGTTTCGTTGATTTTAGTTTTGCTTTTTCATTTTCATTTTGGTTTTATTTTGTTTTTGGTTTTATGTTTTTGGTGGTGTTCTAGTGGTATATATTGTAGGTTTTACGGTTGTTTTGTTTATGTGCTTACTTTTTAGTGCCTTAATTCTCCCAATGAGGACATTGTGAAGTTTTGGTGTGGGAGTGAGGTGCCATTTTTATTGAAAATTTTGAAAATTTTGTTGTTTTTGGGGGCATTTGTATTTTTTTTCTGATTTTTGTTGTTTTGGGGGGCATTTGTATTTTTTTCTGATTAGTTTGAATCCCCTGTGCTTTAGTTGTTAGTTTGTATATTAATAGGATGTGCGTGATAAGTCTTTAACTTCGAATATGATATTCTAAGCCCTAATTCTAACCCCAATTGTTCATTACGGGTTGTAATCCAGTCCTTGTTATCCTTTCATCATTGTCTTTAAGTCTTTGATTTCCATGAATGATTCTCCCACCAGCTTATGACATGATTACTTTGGAAAAAAAATTGAAAAAAATTGTATGATAAATAAAGAAAAATAATAAAATTTGGAATGACAAGTATCCATTTGAGGCATGCGCTACTGGGCGTTACCCTTTGAGGCACGTGCTACTGGGTGTTACCCTTTGAGGCAATATTGCTACTGGGAAAGCTTGCTTCCAAAGTCAGTAAAATAATAATGTAGTTATGTCAACTAAGTGGGATTGAGTCTATTCTGGTAAATCTGAGTCCTGGAGATGATGATACACTTGCACACAAACACCAGGATGCATTCAAAATATTGATGTGCAATGGGGTGAAAAATCAGTGTTTTGATGTCATTTAGAGGTAGAGGGCTTTGAAGTGCGTTCTATGTATATACAAGTCAATAATTGAGTACATGGGTGATTTGGCTGATTAGGAGTTGTGCATATGTTTCCCGAGTTTTGTACATATCAGTTTTGAGAAAAATCCAAAAAGATTTTCTTTTATTTTTGAATAATTTTGTGGGTATTTTCATTTGGAAACCCTCACGAGACCTCACTCGTCCACTTGGGAGTCCAAGGGGTTTAAAGGGTTTGTTGCATACGCTAAATGCAACCGTGATTCCTACGACAGTGAGTTAGGATTTTCTTTTCTTTTATTTTCATTTTCTTTTAGTTAGCTTAGTTTGTTTTACTCGAGGACGAGCAAAATCTTGGTGTGGGAGTATTTGTTTGAGCTAAAAATGTGATATTTTTAAGGTACTTTTACACCGATTTTAGGCTCGTTTTAATAATATTTTTAAGGTTTTTAATTGATTTTATTTTATTTTGCAGATTTTGAATAAATGCGGAAAAATGGCTTAAATGGCGGAAAAAGTGAGAAAAATAGAAGAAATGTCGGAGGTTGAAGAATCGGGCCAAAAATCGATGAAAAACCGGCCAAAGAAAGAAGGAAGAAAAAAAAAAACCAGACCGGTCCAGCTGAACTGGACCGGCCGGTTCGCCTGAACCAGTTCCCATATTACCCCTATCTTCTTTCTTCCCCTCTTCGCGTCTGTCTTCTTCTTCCCCATTCCCCTGACCCCCAACCCTCGACCCTCGACCCAGAAAGCTCTCGAACCCCCATGCCCATCTCGCTTGCTCTCTCTCTCTGCCTCGTCACCTCCCTCTCACTCTAACCACATCACCCAACCCACTGTTTTCCCCAAACCCCGAAACCCAAAACCAACCCAACCCACGGTTTTGCTTCCCATCTTCGAAACCACCTTCATCTCCACCATCACCACCCGTCAACCACGCTCCAAACGCCAGCAAAGCAGCTCGCTGTCCCTTCATCCGCCATCCACGCATCGTCACATCGAGGGCCCAGAGCGAAGCAGGTCAGGTATTTAAGCGTTGCAGAGACGCCATTGAAGGGTTCAAGTTCGAGTTTTAGGTAATTTTAGGTAGAATTTAGGGTTAGATTAGGATTTTAAATTTTGTTTTAGGTTTAGTTTCGTTCAATTTCGTTGTTAATTTCAATTTCATATTCGAATTTCAGGTTTAATGTCAATTTTTCCGAATTAGGGTTAGGTTTTAGATTCGGTTTAGGGTTTGAATTCATTGCAATCTCTTATTTTCTAGTTGTAATTCATGATTTGGGCTTGATTTTACAGAAATCGTATGTTAGTTGTCAAGTTTCATTCGAATCCCCTTTCCCTAAAATTTTTTGTTCTGTTCGTGTTCTTCTGCCATTCTTCACTGTGTCTGGGTTGCTACGGTGGTCCTGGTGACGTTCCTGGTGGCCATCGAAGTTGAGTTGTAGCTAGGTTTGAATTCCCCTCCTCTGCTGATTTCCCTGCTTTCGCTTGTTGTTGGATTATTGTTGAGTTCGTTTGTGTTGATTTCGTTTGTTTTGGTTCGATTAATGTTGAATGATGCTGCTGCTATTTTGTAATGTTCTGTTTGTTTTCCCTTGTTGCTAGTTAGTGAGGTAAATTGGTACAACAGAATGCTGTTTTTGATTGATTAACTGAGACTCTGTTTTGGTTGATTCTGCTGTTGCCGTTGAATGAGATATGTCCCTGTTCAAGCAATTTGGTTGATTTCAGGTCAAGTTAGATAGTTTTAGGCTTTGATTTTAGTAGTCGATTACAACTAGTTAAATCTCCTTAATATGGTCACATTTAGTCAAAAACTTAGGCTCGGTTTGATTAGGATCATTTAATTTAAATTGAGCCCTGATGTTTCTTTGAATAATTTAATTTGGTTTAGTGTAGTTAATCAGTTAATACCTCCTTTTCAAATGACCATAAATCTCACGTTTTTCCTGTGGACCGACCCTTAAGTACTACGACTGACAATTGAGTATTTGAGGTTTCTTTTATTTAATTTAATTTTCCATTCCCCCTCAAAAATCACTCAACAATTTAGCTTCACATTCTTAGTGGCAACAAACTACCATAACTTAAAATGGTTCATAAATTCATCTCCAAACTAATTCCAACTTCCACTATCAAAAACACTTGTTTACAATAGGATAAGAATGCTGAGATAAAACCAACAATTAAATTTCCAAATAACCATGCCGCAAGGCCACAAAATCGACATAAATCAAATACAAACAAAGGGGCGAAACTGAGAAAAGAGACTTCGGATTTTGGAGTTAAAGTAACACACTAAAAAGGAATCTAAACTTGACAGGCATAGAAACCTACAGGCCAAACTGGTTAAGGCCTTCCAATAGCATTGGTTTAAACATTAGCAGCCATAATGTAAGTAAAGTTTATCAATCTAAATTGACATATCCAATGAAACCACCATGATTTGCATAGTTTTCCCGCATTTTCTGTTTTAGAGAGGAAGTGGCAGGGGAGACTAAGAACTAAAGCCTAACACTCTAAGTTTCAATCAAACCACGAAGCTTTGTTTCACTTCAAGTTATTTGTTGACATCTTAAACTCATCAACTCCATCCTAGGGCCTACCATCCCACAAATTCTAAAAATCAAATCCAACAAAATGTAATTTAACTCAATTGGGGTTGGATCACAAATAAATTGGGCAAAAGAAACACATTCAGCGGTAACACCTTAGTCATTGGATAAAAAAAAACCCTTAGTCATAGAAACAGTTTTTTGAAGCACCAAAACTTAGAGAACAAGTAAGAGGTGCTCACAATGTAAGAAAAGTCCTTGTCAGGATCAGTATTTTCATCATCACCATCTTGAGGAAAATAAGCCTCACCCTCTTCAAGTTCAATGCCTGTCATCTTTCTCCTTAACACTTCAAAAAACACAATAAAAACAACAATTCTTACCCACCCTTACAATCTCTAGATTATCATCCAACACACCACAAACACACTCCTTAAACCCTAAAAATCAATCCTTGGAGAGAAAGACACCTTTTTTTTTCTGTATTTAAATAGGCAAAAGATGATCAATCCAAGAGATATCAAAATCCCACTTTGGAAATCCAAAACCCAGAAAAACCCATGAAGCAAATCCCCAAAAACTACCATTATACGCCATAATCTATGTGTTTCCCCCCACTACAACCAAGGGGGGAAAAGCATGAACAACAGCAACAACCCCAACAATAGCCCCTCACCAAAACAACCCAATTCATTAATCAAATTTACAATATGAACACAATAGAAAGTCTTAACTAAATGTGCTTCAGCTCTCCCGCTCTAAGTTTCTTTCTTCCTCTTCTTTCCCTCTCCAGGATTTTCCGGGTCCTCAGTGGCATTTCAGAAGTGCCCAGAAAAATACAAAACCAATTTTTGGGATTGTCGAGCTTTTCTTGCTCCCTTAGTTTTTCTGGGGGTCAACATTCAGAGACCGACGTAACCCCAAGAGGGCAAGTAGGGAAGATTGTCATAAGGGGACGGAACTGGAGTGCCTACTAGAGGGGTTCAAGCAAAATCGATGGCACCAGTTTCAAGTTCAAACAAAATGAACGGCACCACAAAATTGAACAAAAACCAGTTTCAATTTCATAAAATCAATGTACCTAATTTTGACATTACCTAAGCATCGAAGAGAGGCTTGATTGGAGTGGTTCAAGTAGCTGGACCTGAACGACAGCTTTGAAGATCATTAATAGACTTGAACGCCGGTGACCAGTCGACGGTAGAAGCAGACTTCAAGCACCGGCACGGCGGGTCTTCAGGCACTGGCATGGCGAGAATAGTTGAAGGTGAGCTGTTGCGGTGAGGGATAGGTTTCCGAGCGAATTCAGAGTGCGAAGTGAATAGCGTACCCAAGTTAGCAAGTGGAACTCCTTTTGACCGATTTAGCTTCTCTCTCTTTTCCTTTTTCTTGCTTGTTCAACATTTTAGTTCAAAATTTCACGAAATTATTAGGGGGAAGCTCAGCGGGCAATTTTTTTTGGGTTGTACAAGGCCACAAAAATATCAAAAGTGTCGTCTAATGCCGATTAAAAAGGACGAACATCAAGTTTTCATCGCCTAAATGCTACAAAAGGACTAAAAAAATATTTTTTATTGCCCTTTGGTATATTGAAGATGTCAAAACTAATTTTGTTGCCCTTTAACAAAATTTTCGTGGCTCAATCCCTTTTTTCTTACAGTGAATGGCAATCACCAATCAGAATATGTAAGCAATAAGGAGTGGCGAAAGAAGAGATGCACACATGTTACCACCTAGTCTAAATAAGATATCCCCCCAACATTCATAATCAATAACCCTCAAAATATAATATGCAATAAAAAGTACGAAAGAGGTGGGGGATACAACTCACAGTTACTCGGCCCCAGGTGGTGGCCGAAAGTGTAGCAGGAATGGCGAGAATGTCGAAGAGCTTCCTTGATCATCCGGGAAGGGTGGAACTGTTGCTTCAACTGTCGGATGGCCATAGATTGTTGCCATATGAGCTTATTCATCTGACGCCGCTCCTCATACTCCTGGGCCTCTCTCATGGCCAACTCCTCATCTCTTCTCATCCACCTCAACTCTCTCTCCTACTGGCAGTTCACAAATGCCCTAAAATAAATCAACCCCTCCTCAATGGACTGCATGTGTTTGATCATACGATGAATGTCTCAGTGGACCTTATTATACCCTTCCCATGGGTCTGTTACCTCCATTTGGAGGTTGGAGAAAGATTGGAGGAAGTAGAGCCAAATGGCATTTGGGTTATGGAAGAAGACCCCCCATCTCAAAGTATGGTGATTGTTCATATTGTGACTGGGTTGTTGTATTAGTTTATTCTCGACTTGGGTCTCACCAGATTCTTGGGCATCTTGACCCTCTTCCTTACCTTCACCCTTTTCATCACCATTATGCTCCTTATTTCTCATCATCACCCTCTTCCACCTCTCTTGGTAACACCACCTATAGAACAATTATCCTATCATAATTCAAATTAATTTCCTTGGCTATGGTGGTTAGGGCCACAACAGGAAAAGTGAATATGGTTTGTTTGTGATGGGGATATTTGTTGATGCAAACTTTTGTGTGAATAATGGTCATATGGGCTAGGGTGGAAATGTCAAGGTTTCCTTCTAAGCAATGAGGTTCAAGGGTGCCAAACTTCCCATTGTGGCCCAAAACTTGGGCAATTGCAGTGATAGTGGCCCCACATCTATCACATTATGATGGGTGGTTTTAACTACCTCTACTAAGTGTCATATGATGAAGGCCCCGTTGTCTGCATAGGTGCATGTTAGAACATGCCAAATAAGCAAAAATTCCGCTTTTCTAGATACATTTTAGGTATCATTATGCCCAAGGATGATATTGGGCATTAAACGTTGTGGGTAGAGGATGTTAACATTTCATATATTATTGGCCTTGGCTTGTCTAGGGTTATAGATGCAAGGTCTACCAAACCTATGAGTGTAGGTTTTGCATTTTGAGCAAGTAATGCTCAAGCAAACAAGGTTGGGCCTCCACCTAATTGGAATATTCCTAAAGGCATCCGCTTTGATATGGATGTAAAGTAATGCATTGAACCCCCTCAAACTCATCCGGTGGTTAGTGTTAAACATGTGAAATGAGTTCTTGACTGTTTTATGTCCCAACCTAATCAACATGCAAAGAACTTAAGAACTCAACTACAAGTCGATTATATGATACACAATTCATCTCCGCATACTCGATCCATCCTAAGCTACTAAGCAAAGCAACCACATCATCAAGCACTCTAACAGTTATCAAGAAGTCAACATGCCACAACTTTTGTTCACTAGTTTTCTAAGTACTTAAAGTTTCAAACTTCAATTTTTATTTCTCTTTCACAAACACTAAACCTCTAATACTACGAGGAAGAATAAAAAAGTAAGCATCCTTTGTACCTTTGGTTCAGTAAGGTGCATTGGAGGAGGAGGAAGCCTTTGAAGACTTCTTGGGTAGATATTAAGCGTGGAATGTCTCACCAACCTTCTTCTTGGCCATGGTTGAAATTGTGATGCAAATCAAGCTTTCTTTGCTCTAGTGGCCTTTTGAAGTGCAAAAATGGAAGCAAGGGGTACTCTTTCATTCTCTATAACCTTCAACCTCAACAATAGATGTTAGGATTGTAGAGAGATAAAGTTAGTGGTTGGAGGAGAGAAAAAGGATGAAATTGAGGGAGATTTTGGTGGAAAATGAACGATTATGAGTGCAATTTGGGAGATTTGTGAACAAAATGAGTGATTTAGGAAAGAGAGTGAGAGGGAAAGTAAGGATAAGTGAGAGAGTATTTCACGTAGAGAGAGAAAGGATCGAGGAGGAAGAAGGAGAAATGAAGAAGAAAGGGCCGAATTTTGGGTTTTAGGGTTGTCATAAGGTGGCACGGTGATGCCATGTGACTTGGGGCCCTTATGCCAAATATTTGGTCAGCCCACTGTTTTTCCTGTTTTGGCACACGTGTGCCCCATCCAAGGGTACATCATGCCAAATCTCTATGAGGGCTTATCTTTTGCTACTTGAGTGGCACGAAGGTGCCCCTTGGTAAGAGCTCTTAGTGCCAATTCTTTGCCCAAAAATCTACACCCTCTCAATTCTCTTCCTTGAATTTTTTTTGTCTCCCTTGTTTTGTTCATCTCTTCTCACCTCTTCACTCACTCTCTTCTTCTCTCTTTTATTCTAGTCTTTTTTCATATTTTTTTTCTTTGTTTCTCTTAGTTTCTCATTTTTTCTGATTATTTTTATTCAACTCACACCACTCACAAATATATACACTATTTATAAATATACAAGGAGTTTAGACCATGACTACTCGAATGAATGAGGTGCGTAGAGGAGAGGGCACTCCACATGCTCCTTACATGGCATCTCTAAAAATTGCTTCAACTTATACCCGTTAACTTTGAATACATGGTCTTTGGTTGGGTTCTTGATTTAAATTGTCCCATAAGGGAGCACTTTCACCACAATGTAGGTACTAGTCCACCTAGACCTAAGTTTTCTCGAAAATAGATGAAGGTGAGAGTCAGACAAGAGAACTTTTTACCCATGAAAGAATTCTTTCCTATTGATGTGGTTATCATGAAAGACCTTAGCTCTCTCTTTGCTCAAATAGGTGTTGTCATAAGCCTCTCTGCTAATCTCTTCAAGCTTATTCATGCTCAATTTCCTTTCCTCACCGGCGGTATTTAAATCAAAGTTGAGTGTCTTAATTGGCTACCAAGCTCGATGCTCAAGCTCAACGAGTAATTGTCAAGGACGCCCCAAAACCACCCTATAGGGTGACTTGCCTAAGGGGTCTTAAAGGTCGTACGGTAGGCCCACAACACATCTATCAACTTGTCCGCCCACTCCTTCCTATTCTTCATTATGGTCTTTTGAAGGATTTGTTTGATTTGTCTATTCGACACCTCTACTTGACCGTTTGTTGGGGGATGGTAAGGATTTTTGAGGATATGAAGGATGGAATACCTTTTTCGCAATGCATCAAAGGACCTATTCTCAAAATGGGTGCCCTGATCACTAATGATACCTTGTGACATCATGGGCAAAAGTATTCTCGCTTAGAAACCTTATGACCACTCTTGACGCATTTGTTCTTGTGTGGATTGCTTCCACCCAGTTAGACACATAGTCTACACATAAAAGGAAGTACTCACTCCCAAATGAATATGGGAACGGACCCATAAAATCTATGACCCATACATCAAATATGTTAACAAAGATAAGGGGGGTGAGTCGCATCATGTCTTTTCTACCTATCTTTCCCAATTATTGGCAATGCAAGCACCTTTGTAATAATCGTGGGTATCTCTAAATAAGATAGGCCAATAAAATCCACTTTGAAGAATTTTTGCTGCAGTCTTCCCCCACTAAAGTGCCCCCCATAATATTGGTCATGACAAAAAGAGAGGACAATATGGATTTGATCATTGGGCATGCATCTTCTAATGATTTGGTCAAAAAAGTATTTAAACAAGTAGGGATCGTCCCATATAAAACACCGAACCATTGAAGGAAAATGGGCCCTAACATCCTTGTTCCAACCCTTAGACATTTCCCTGGTCACCAAATAGTTCACTATGTCGGCAAACCATGGCTCCACATGTGCCCTAAAAAGCTACTAATCAGGCAAACAATCACAAATAGGGGACTAACTTGCTTCGTTAGCCGCAATCCTACAGTGATGGTATGCTACTGGTCCTATCCTTGATCTCGCAGTCAAATTGTTGGAGCAGCATGATCCAACTAATTAACCTAGGCTTTGCATCTTTCTTTTCAACAACATGCTTCAAAGCAGCATGGTTGGTGAAAACAATGACAAGATACCCTATGAGGTAGGGCCTAAACTTTTCAAACCTAAAAGCAATTGCAAGAAACTTTTTTTCAGTAACTATGTAATTCACCTGTGCCTCATTCAAGGTATGACCTGCATGGTAAATTGCACAGGGTTTCTTATCAATCCTTTGGCCTAAAACTACCCCAACTGCATAGTCTAATACATCACACATAAGCTCAAATGACTCTTCCGAAACGGGAGGGTGCAAGATGGGAGTCATAGTCAATGCCTCCTTAAGGTTTATAAATGCTAATTCACACTCCTTAGAGAAGTGGGAATGAGCGCATCCTTGTCATTCTTGATCATAGCTATACTTGCCTTTGTAGGAATAACTTGGGCGGGACTCGCCAACTCACTATTCGAGATAGGGTAGATAATATCGTGATCCAAACACTTTAAGATTTCTTTCTTTATAAACGGTAGGGTTCAACCTTCTTTGTCCATCCCAATAGGGCTTGGCATTATCCTCAAGGGGGATTTGATGTTGCACCATAGTAGGACTAATGCCTCTAATATCTCCTAAGATCAACCTTAGAGCATCTTGGGTTTCCCTTAACAAGTGCAAGACTTGAGTCTCTTGGTCCGGATTCAAATCCCATGCGTCAATCTCACTCTTATTTTAAAAACCCCTTGGCACAAAGACTCTACCATGGTCCTTGTAGCTTTGTCAACGGCCTCATAGATTATTTGACACAAATGCCAATGTTCTAGATCATGGTGATGACATTGTACAAGCAAGAGTCTTAATCTTTCAAATCACTTCCGAAAGGACTCTTTCTTAAGTTGGACGAAGTGATTGATTTCAATCCGTAGTTTCATGGTTTCACCATTTGGGAAATATTTTCTCAAAAAGCCCTTACAAACCCGTCCCATGTGGAAATTAACCTTGTTGGGAGGATGTACATCCACTTTTTCACCGAATCTTTTAATGTACAACGAATGAAACATAGCCTAACAATGTCTTGGGAAACATTAGGGAATTACATCATCGAGCACACTTTCTCACACTCACTTAGAAATAGGTAAGCATCACCATCTCCACTAAAGTTGAGAAGCATGATCGTGTATTGAAGACTAAAGGTGAATTGGACATCCCCACCAAGTCACTGGATTTAAAAACATGATGGATTAGCAAACTTTAGTGGGTAAAAGATTTGGTTCAAACTCCTTGGAATCGGAGGGGGAGGACGAGGAGACCCTTAAGCTTGTCCTTCCACCAGTTCTTCCAAATTAAGTGTTATAGTTGAGGCTACCACGATGTGGCGTGGTGAAATTTCAACACGAACTAGCCTCCCATAACTAGCTGACCTTGTCTAAGCACCCATTCATTCTCATTTTTGTGGTTTTTTTTAATTGTTTTTTTTGGATTACCAAAATGAAGCCATGCACAACAGTTATGACTAAATAAAATGCGAACCTAATGCCATCATCCCTAACAACAACACCAATTTGTTGGTGAGGCTTTAAGGAGGGAGAAATGGTAAAAATTCATCATCGAGGATGATGTGTGATTAGTTTAAGATTGTCTTAATAGAGAAGTGGAGTTTCAATTTGATTAACTACACTAAGCTACTGTAACATGAAAATTTAATCTACTTTTTCTTCAAACATGGATCCAAATTAAGTAATTCAAAGGAAATGAAAGTAAGCACGCTAAAAACTAACTAAGCACATGTAAATAACACATAGCACAGAAGACATAGGGTGATCGGGGCTTGACATGACCCCTGGCTCCACATGGCCACCAACACATTACTAACATTCCCCAAGGAGATCACCTCTAAAAGAGAATCTAGCCTAAATTACTATTAATCCTACTAAATACATAAATAGGAGAGAGAAGATTACCTACACTCTAACATCCATTGATGATAAAATTTCTATGGCTAAATAAACTTCTTAAGCACATTCAATCACCAAACACCATAATGAAGTCCTAATTTGATCCTCTAGTAATGATTCTTCAAGTTTCTAAGAAATCAACCCAACATTTTGGCACTGATGATCAAGATAGAAGAAAAGGAATTAAGAGAAAAAAAAGGTTTGGCTTTTAAGAGGTGGATTTAGGTCTCAAATCCTTTAGGCTTGATACCAAAATCTCACCACAATCTCCAATACATCAAACCCATATTTGGGGTGGATTTAGGTTGCTTAAAAACATAGCTTTTGGAGAGATTTAGGAGAGAGAAAGTGAGATTGTGCACTAATGGAGAAAAGAAATAAGAGAATTGTAAAAACTTAGTCAAAGGCTTAAAATTTCTAAGCTTTCATTAATGGAGACAAAAGAGTTTATAAAAGCTAAGCTAGAGAGAGCAAATAAGCTGCTAATACCTAAAATGACCTAAAAGATCCACAACCTCCCTTTTTATAGCCCTTACGTCACTCTTTTTAAAAAAATGTCAGAACAGAGGGGGCATGGTCGTGCTGCCTAGCACGATGCCTCAGTTACAGATTTCTGCCTTTGCTTTCTTCAAAGTCCTTCTTTGTGGCACGTCTTGGCTTATTTTGGCACTCCCTAACTGATATTGGCATTGCTAATTAGCTAGGCTTCAAAATGGGTTGGGCCTTGCTCTAATTTGGAACTCTTTCTCATGTATTCCTACAAAACGCAAAATGCTGATAATTAGCTACATTAAAGGTTATTTGTGAGCTAAAGTCAAGTATAATGTACGTCAAAACTTTGCCTGATTGGGAATCGGACACTAAGCAAAGCATACCTGACATTTCTTTAGGAAAAAACATATGATACTCTGACAATACCAATATACTCTCTAATGACGACTCAGTTGCTGCTAAGTGAACCATATTATATAGGTAGCTCTCACATTCTCGGTTTAATAGTTTGTGTGCCTTCAGGGCAGAGATCAACCTGACCCCTAATTTCAAGTTGGCTCCTTTATGCACTACCCTACTTCAATTAGAAGCTCTTATGGTCACCTTCTCCTTAAGGCGGTCTATTTAGGCACGATATTTAGGTAGCCAACCCATACCCAAGATCACATCAAAATTGATCAAGTCAAAGTGATAAAGGTCACTTACGAATTCGTAACTAGCTATTAGGATAGGAAATACTCCAAACATCTTCCGACACCTCACTATGTCTCTCATACGAATAGTGATAGAAAAGGCATGTGATCCAAGGGAAGGAACTAACTTTAATTATCAATAATACCCGGTGTAACAAAAGACTGGCCAACCCCAAATCAAATAACATAATTACTAGGTAAGAGTGAATAGAGAAGGTATTCGTAACCACGTCAAAGGCATCCTTCGCCTCATCTTTCTTTTTCACATACACCCAACCTCCCATGTTATGGGAGAACGGTTTGGGTGGTCATTGTTGGCTTTATTAAGGTGATCAAACGGGGTTGAATGGGTTTCCTTGTGTTTTCTCTTAGCCCTGGTTGGATGGTTAGGCTCCACCTCTATTGTCAGCTCTTTCTTTATTAATCGCCGGTGATGGTAGAGGGTAATTCCTCACTTAGTGTTTTTGACTCCTGTATCTAAGGCATTCACCCCTTCTTTAAGGGGCGCTACAGTTATGGGCATACTGACCAGGTTTCCCACATGCTCGAGATATCAGTCTTTGTTGATGCCCACCTATCTGACTAACTTGTGCGTCATCCTGTCGTGTCCTCTTGTGATGGGGTTGTTAGTTCTGACAATGTCATGGCTTCCCTTTCCTTTTATCCCCTTGCTTGTTGAGTAAGGCATCTATTTCGTTATGAGCTCACTCCACATTGATGGCAGTTCCATACATCTCCTAGTAATAGTTGTATGTACGTACAGACATAGCGACTGTCCGCTGATGGTACAATCTAGACTTAAATCAGTTCATTTTGAGGGTCCCATTTGCCATATAAGCTTGGGCAAAATGAAGTTGGAAGCATATTAGAGAAAACTTATCTTTCCTTGCTCTAATTCAAAGAACTCTTTCTCCTTTTCCTTCTAAAGAGACATAGGGTAGAAGCGATTCTTCATAAACTCCTTGAATTATGTCCATCCAAATCCAAGCTCATTATGGTTTTTCTTCACCATAGTCCGCCATAACTCAACCTCCCCTTTGAGGTAGATCGATGAATCCTAATCTCCAGTTGTGTGGGTATAAGAGAACATTAAATAATTTCTTCTTATCATGGATCCAATCCTTAAAAGCTTAAGGGTCAGCTGCCTCGTTGTAGGTATGTGGGTAGAGATTGGTCAGCTTGTTAATTAGACTGGAGCTGTCATCTTTATCTTTATTTTCCTTCTTCTCACTCAACTTACATAGCTGCTCACCCTGCTTCTCTAACAATTCGATGAGTAGGAGGTTGGTAAAGTTGACCCCAGTAGGTGTAGGGTTATTCCCTATAGCACTAGTCGAAGGGCCTATATTTCTAGGATGAAGGTCCTCCAAACGCTTCCATAGGTCAACCATTGGCACATTTCCTTGTTATTGAGATTCCCCATTATCACTACAAAAAAGATTGTCTTTACTAACAGATTCATAGTGACAAAAAGATCATTATGTTGGTTAAAGTAAATATTACCATCAATTAAAAATATCTGTTGGTACAAAGTATACGATTTATTTGGCAGGAAAGGATGTGGGTATTTCCAACAGAAAGCAATTTATCTGTCGGTGTCATTATTCAAATGCCAACATTCTTGTAATTTGTTGGTATTGTTATTCCGACACTCACATTTTTCTTTTATCTATTGATATTTTAATTGAAATACCAATAGGTTTTATCTGTTGGTATTGTTATTGGGTACTAACATATTTTTCTGTTGATAATATTATTTTTTTATAAAAAATATTACTTCTACTATTACAATATCATCACTTTTATAAATTATATTACTAATGTAATTTAGTGTCATGAAATTATATCTCCACTATTGGGGAAAATATTTTAATTAAATTTCAATAAAGCAAAGAAAATGATTGGAAAAAACGGGAAAAAAATAAAATTAGAGAAAAATTCTAAAAAGAAGGAAAAAAATCCTTATTTTAGGGGGGTATCTGGAGTGAAGAGTCGAGGTCCCCCCAAACCCATGGACATAGAAAGAGAGAGGGATAATGGAGAGACTCTGCTAACTATAGCCGTTGGTTCAACCCCATCGCCCACCGCCCATCGGAATTGACGGCGGCGGCAATGGCAAGAAAGGATATCGAATTTTACCGGGTGAAGGAAAACAATTAGGTCGGATGGCACGGGAGGTCGTGAGATATTAGCAACCTCCCTTCGTGGCTCAGTCACGGCTATTCGATGGGGCAGATGCGAGGGTGATGTCAGATCAAACATAATCAACTGCAAGGGAGTTGTTCAATTAAGGTTTGATGTTCTTGTTTCCTCAAAAACAAAACTCAAATTTAATATAATGCCTTTAGGGCTTGATTCAGTCATGTTTCTTGTTCCCTTTTCTGAACCATTTCTTTGAATTGTACTGAGTGAGTTCAAGAAGGTTGTTGCTTCATCATATCCTTGTGATTTATTTGTGTATTATAAGGAAATTTTGATCTTAGATACTGGACTACGGTTTTTGCTCCAGTGCGTCATACCCGACGGCGACATCCTCGATGTCAGTGTTGTCAGATGGGACCTTAGTGAGCATAAGTCGCCACTCTCAGTTTCCCTATCTATCTGACCATTGTACCATCATCTTCTCTATGACTTTGATTTAGGGTTTCTATTGATTGATTTCCGTAACTAGTATATATTTAAAATTGCTTATTGGTTTCGATTGAATCAAACTTTGATTTATATATGACTGAAGACTAAATAAGTTTTGGCTTAGTTGTAGAAATTGGCACCAAAGCTTTACTACCAAACACGAATTGTTGTGGCCTGGAATATACGCTTTTGCATATATGTATGATATTAGTTGTTGTGATGTAATGACTGAGCTGTTTCCGTTAGTTACAGACTTGTCAAAGAAAAAGAGCAGATTTCACCACCCTTTTTGTCATCTTTCACCTTGTCCCTTGAGTGTTTGTTTCTTGATTGTGATTTCTTTTAATATGCAGCTGTAGAGTAATAATCATTTCTTTAAGCTGAAAATTTCCTTATGCAAATATTTAGTTGATTGTCTAGTTATATTTATAGGCCTTAATTTGATCTACAACTGGTGTTTTGGATTCTAGACTCTGATGGCTCTGGGAGGCATTCAGTCTTTGATGTCATTGTATAGCATAGTAGCAGTAGCGAGGATGTCGTCATGCCTGAGCATGGAGTTGAGAAGTTTTCGAGATCATGCACCACACTCTACTCCACCTCTCCCAACATTTAAAAGAAGTTTATGAGAGTGATTCTTTAAAATTGGATTTGTCAAAGCCTAATGATTTGTTTGAATCGATGGCTTTATTAACTAGCTGGAAACCTAATTCGATGTTTGGAAATTGTTTTATTTGTTAATATTTTGATTGTGATTATGATTTGGATTTTTATTCGTTTGCATTTGGAAACCTAATTTGGAACCACACCCTATACTATGAAACACCAAGACGAGGTTCAATTCTTAGTCCATATGGTATCCAGTTGTACTGTGGGCAATGTTTCGAAATATCTCAGTGTGAGTTTATATTAACCATCTATTGCTATTCCTTGCATTGCTTGGGATCTTTTTATGTACTAATTTAGCTGATTTTACATGGTTTACTGACTTGGTGCTTGGATTTTGCACTTTGAAATTGCCTTGACGTTATCCTGCTATATTTCTTTGCTTATGCTTTAACTTGTAAATCATAATTCTTCCTTCATTGGCTGTAAGGTGTGTTGTGCATGTGGGATTTATTACTTCTTCTTGCCTCCCTGCTTTGATTGGATGCCCCTGAAAGTAAAGACTTTTTGGGGTTGTTTGTGAGTTTCTGGGTTTAGGATTTTATCTCCTAAAATGCATCCATGTACTTTAAGTGGCAATAACTTAGGTTTATCTTCTGCTAGTAGCTTGGATAATTGTGCTTAATATGCTTTGTGTAGCCATTTGACGTTGCTATTTTTATAGGGTTATTAGAGGGTCTTCTTCACTGCATTAAGATGACGCTAGAGATAATGAAAATGCTTATGGCACCGAATTTAAAGACATTGTTTGCAGAAGACGAAGAGGAGGAATATGAATGCTAACAAGGCAGATATAAAACAAAGACGATGTAATATAACTCCTTATTTCCTACATATGGGTGATGTGTGGTTAGGAATTCATAAACAACAATCTAGTAGATGTGTGGTCTGAACTCTAACTGTGCTCTTGTAGGACGTTAGATATGTATATTTTAACTTTGAATCTCAGTGAATTGTGAAATTATTCTACCTACAAGTGTAATTTTGATATCGTTATTTTTTGTTTTTTGTTTTTTTGCAAAAGGAAATTATATTAGGTATATAGAGTGATTACTTGTAATAGATATGTTGATCATGAAGGATTGGAATCCCAATACTAGACTTCGCATGGTGGAAACCCATTACCAACAGACACATTTTGTTTGAGATTTATATAGCTGCAAAAACAAAATACTAAAACTATTTTTTGTTGGTAAATCACACTATTAACAACAAAAACCGATCTCTTCACACAATTATGACAGTACCCACACAAAGTTTTCTGTTGGTATTAGTGATTAATTGCAACAGATGATCATATATGTTGGTAAAACTTATACCATCAGGTTTTACAAACAAACTAGCGACATATATATATATATATATATATA
>JACYFF010019584.1:22702784-22747933 GCA_017589665.1 Selenicereus undatus
CCCCCCCTCTTGTGGAAGTATACTCTAAGATCTAACACGATAAACGCTAATCGCTATATAATCATGAATATAAATCAACTAGGCAATAGAGCATAAGACTTGTTTCAAAATAGTAAATTTAGCATGGCTTCAAGAATATTACACTAAGCAAAAAAATTACTCACTCATATTAAAATTGGCATCACAAACTTCACTCAAATAATTCATGTTTAACAATATTAATAATCTAAGCAAAAAAAAAGTAACCCTACTATGATGATGGTGATGATGAACTATGATGATGGTGATTATGGGAAGAAGTCGTGGAGTTGTGTGATTTGTGGAGAAGACGATGATGGGTGATGGGGAGGGTCGTGATTATTCTGGTGAAGAGGGAAGGGGTGAGGCATGATGGAGGTTGGCCGTGGGGTTCTTTTCCTGTGCAGCTGCCGTGGGGTTATTGATCAAGAAGATGAGCGTGGAGATGAGAGGATTGATAGATGATGTGCCCTGCCGTGGGATATGGTGTGATGGAGAAGTGTGGTGATTGAAGAAGAAGAAGGATGTGTGAAATAGCTTTGCGATGAGATGGTGGGGACAAAGAGGATGGTTGTGGAGCTTGATGTCCAAGGCAGGGGCAGGCATGGGGGTTTTATGGATAAAGCTGCCGTGAGCTTTTTTGTAGGGCTTGGGGATGATTTTTAGGGTTAGGCATGATATGGGCCTAGGCTTAGTGACTACGGTTTTTTTCTTCCTTGGACTTTTTCTCCCTCTAGACTTCTAACTCTTCTTCAACTCTTGAAACCCTAGCCCAAATTAACAATTATGGAAATAATATTTTCCATAAATTATTATTCTTGGACCGTCTTTATAGCTAAGCGTGTAAATCCCGAATTTCGACGATTCATCTTCTCCTCTTTATTAAAATAATGCCTAACCTGAAAAATTTATGAAAATAACGTAAATTAGATGCAATAATTTGTAAAATATAATCAAAATAATTAATAAAATGATGCATGATTAATGGCTTAACAAATTCCCCCACACTTAGAGTTTGGACGTCCTCATGCAAAGAAATCTTAGACTCGACCTAAAGTTGACCTAAAGTTGGCATCCTTTCTTTTCTTATAAAATCATACATACTTATGATATTCATACTAGGTCTGGGCTTGCTTAAAAAAAACAGTGTTATTGAATTAATTAGTTTTTTTTCTTCAATAAGTGAATACGTGCTAAATATCCAACTATCCTTAGAGAGTTTATTCATCAACCTCACAACATTTTCATAATGAAATAACAAGATTAATAATTATCTATCCATTTTAGATATGCATACACCGATCAAGTGGTCTAAAAATTTATGATAGAAAAATTGAGGTACGGTATGGCTAAGGAGACAATTAAACTAGGTAAAATAACTCATTGAATTGATTCTAAACTTGCCTTGTATTTATTTTTCTCCTCTTCTCTCTTCAAACTCCACTTGCGCACGTATTAGAGGCCCATATAGGGTCTTAGAAATTAAACACTCCCTATCTTACACTCACCCGAATAGAGGTGCTGGAGCAAACATGTTATTTTCATCATTATTTCAATTTATTTTAATGACTCACTAGTATGGGAAGCAAGCTTTCCAATGATAGTATTGCCTCAAAGGGTAGCACCCAGTAGCGCATGCCTCAAATGGGTACTTGTCATTTCCAACTTTGACTCTATGAAAAATAGACAAGTAAAATAACAATTTTAATGATCTATTCAACTAATTCAATAGTCTAGGAGATGGGCCAGGTCATTTTATTGCCTCTGAATCGGATATATTACACGACTAAATAAGATGGATAATCAAGAGAGTTACTCATTAAAAAAATATATAATGATCAGCTCAAACTTCTCTAAAGGATAACTATCATACTTAGAAGTCTTCACTTATAAAAGAATAAACTACAAAATAGTTAATAAAACAAAATTTTTCTCAACAAGCAAGCCTAGCATAAACTCATGTCATGCATTATTTATAAGAAAAGAATTTATTTTTTTTGTTTTTTCAATTTTCTAATTTCTTTTTTCAAGAATAAAAACTGCATGAATTAAATGCAGGATGCACGCCCCAAACTTCATTCATGCATTGCCCCTAATGCATGCAAAAAGAAAGAAATAATAAAAATAAAAGCAAAATTAAATGGGTACTTCCCCAAAAACGTTGGGTTGCCTCCCAACCAACGCCTTTGTTTATAGTTGTTGGCTCGACTTCATAAAGCTTTTGGATCCCCTAGTTGGATCTCTTCCAGTAACTCATCATTAATCTGGTAAGGAACTTTTTGAAACTCAGCATAATCAAGACTCTTACTGACCACAGTCAAAAATTTGTCCTCATTGGATAAGTCATACACATCTTGGGGCAATTCAGCAATAACATCAAGTGCACACACGTAACTCACATCAGCAGGGAATCTCATGGCATCAAAAATAATAAATTTAATGACTTGACCATCAAATTCCATGGTCAATGTTCCTTCATGCACATCAATTTTAGTCCTAGCTATTTTCAAAAATGGCATGCCAAGCAAGATCGGAATATCATGACATGCTTCACCCATGTTCATTACGTAAAAGTCAGCAGGAAATACTAGTTCATTCACTTGAACCAAAACATCCTCTAACACTCCATCAGGATAAGTGTTGCTCCTATCAGCTAATTGAATCATTATGCCATTTTTCTTTAATTCGCCTAGGTTCAGTTTGTCACAAACGGATCTAGGCATAACATTAATAGAGGCACCAAAATCAAGCATAGCTTTATCAAAGCAAAGGTTTCCTATTTTGCAAGGAACAAAAAACACACCAGGGTCTTTACACTTAGGGGGAAGTTTTCTTTGAAAAACCGCAGACACATTTTCCCCTACACTTATCTTCTCATTACCAATGAGCTTCCTCTTGGTAGTGCATAATTCTTTTAAGAACGTAGCATAACGAGGCACCTGTTTAATGGCATCAAGGAGAGGTATATTAGTTTCTACCTTCCTTAATGTCTCTAAGATCTCTTGGTTAGCCTCATTCACCTTAGAAGTAGGGTTTCTATATCTACTAGGAAAGGGTGGAATTGGCTTATAAGGTTCTCTTTTCTTCTCTCCTATTTCCTTAATAGTTTGATGAGAAGCTATATCTGACTCTGGTTCAGTCCCCTTGCCCTCTAACTCAGGTTCTAATTCTCTACTCTTCCTAGGCTCTTGTAATTCTTTCCCCCTCCTAAGTGTTATGGCACTAACATTCTCCTTAGGGTTAGGGTAAGGCTGAGATGATAACCTATTTTGCATTTGAGCCTGCAAGTTGGTAGCTGTGATATCAGTTGCAGTCTGTCTCTCTTGAACCTGCTTAAGAGTTGTCTCCAAAATCTGGAACCTGTTATCCATCTTCTTAAGAGCTTGTTCTAGTAAGAAGTTGGTCCTATCTTAACTAAAAGGTTGCCAAGATGTTTGGTCAAAACCAAGTGGGTTAGCTTTAGGGTCATACCTAAGATTAGGGTGGTCTCTCCATCCTTCATTGTTTGTGTTAGAATGGGGATCATATTTCCCTTGACCTTGGTTAGAATAGACAGCATTAACATTACCCTCTTGAAGTGTTGGACATGCATTAGTAGGATGCCCCTCTGAACAACAAATGCCATATACAACTGCTTTTTGTACTCCCCCAGTGACGATCTTATTTAACATAGCAGTAATATAAGATAGCTGATTCTCTACAGATGAACTAGAACCAATCTCATTAACCCTTTTAACTTGTGACTCCCTAACACCAAACTGCTGAGTATTTTGGGCCATTAGATTAAATAAATTTCTATCCTCTGCTGGCGTTTTATTAACTAGAGCCCCCCACTAGCAGCATCAACCATATTACGATCCATAGGAAGCAAACCCTCATAGAAATATTGAATCAACAACTATTCAGTTATTTGATGTTGGGGACAACTAGCACACAATTTATTAAATCTTTCCCAGTACTCACAAAAAGTTTTCCCATTCATTTGTTTGATTCCACATATATCCTTCCTAACAGATCCAATTCGGGATGCGGGAAAAAATTTCTCTAAAAATGATTTATGTAATGCAGTCCATTTAGAGAAAGATCTAGCAGGCATGTAATACAACCAATCTTTAACATTACCAAGCAAAGAAAAGGGAAAGACTCTCAATCTAATTTGGCCCTCAGAAATTCCCTCAGGCACCATAGCAGAGCAAGTAATAAGGAATTCACTAATACGTCGGTATGGGTCCTCTCCAACTAATCCATGAAACTTAGGTAATAAATTGATAAATCCAGAGTTCAGTTTCAAGGGTTTACCTAATACTGCATAAGTAATGGACATGGGTTGGGTTTCTAGGTTAGGGGCAGCAAGTTCCCGAAGAGTGGACATTCTTACCTCTTTAAGCTTAAAATTTATTGGCAATCTGCAAAAAATAAAAACAGAATAATAAAAGTAGTAAAATTAGATAGAAGTAAACTAGCAATTTAATTTTCTTTCCCCGGCAACGACGCCAAAATTTGGAAAGCTCGTCGAGAGCTACAAATTTACCATTACTTCAATTATTAAATACTTTTTATAGCATAGGGAAGTGGGGACCGATCCACGAGGAAAGATTGATGTAAAAGGCTAGCTTAATCCTAAATGATTTTACTAATCGAATTTATTAAGTCTAATCTTAATAATTGTAAAATAATTAAAATATAATGAATAAAAATATAGAAAAATACCCAATGATGCTCCTAAATATTCTAGATCATATTCTGGAAATAAAACAGTAAAAATATTCGCTAAATAATTTAGAAAAACAAAAACAGAATAGTAACTGAAATTCTAATTAACAATCAAAACAACAAATAATAATCAGAAAATAAATATTAAAAATTTCAAACAGTAACCTAAAATATTATTCTACAAGTATATCAGCTTATAACGCCTCAAATGTATCCAAATAATTTCAGAAAAATCAAATCAGAAACTTACTCCAGAATAATCAAGCAGAAAATTTAATATGAAATTAGAAATAAAATAATCTGCATAAATATAAATACGAAAATAATTAAGAAAATTACCTTAATTCTAGGACACTATTTTATGGACTTAACAATACCTAGTAATCATGAATTAATAATTAAAATTGAAATTTTCAGATTAAAACCCTAAAAACCTAAACATATCAATTTCACAAAATAATTCTGAAAAATTATCAAATAACTTCTAAAAATTACAAAACTAAATATGGGTAGACTAGGACACTATGTAAACTCTAGGAACTGATAACAATCGAAAAAGAACAAAAATAACTATTTTTAGTCTAATTTCTAACAAACCGGTAATTAAATACTAAAACTGAATATAAATCAGTATAAAATTATAACCAATCTAAAAATCAAAGTCTAAACTATCTAAAATTACCTAGACACTCCTAAAAGACTATACTTTTTAGGAGGGGTGTAAAGCTTATCGAGAACTACAAATTTAACCACTACTTCGGTTATTAAATACTTTTTATAGCATAGGGATCGAAGTAGGGATCTATCCACGAGGAAAGATTGTTTTAAAAAGGCTAGCTTAATCCTAAATGATTTTACTAATCTAATTTATTAAATCTAATCTTAATAATTCTAAAATAATTAAAATCTAATGAATAAAAATCTAGAAAAACGCGCAATGATGCTCCTAAATATTTGGGATTATATTCTCAAAAGAAAACAGTAAAAAGCTTTCCTAAATCATCTAGAAAAATAAAAACAGAATAATAATTCAATCTTCAACTAAAAATCAAAAAAGAAATTATTAAACAGAAAATTAATATTAAAAATCACAAGCAGTAACCTAAACTAATAATCTTAAACTTGACAAGATTATAACTCCAGAATAACTTCTGATTAATTTCAGAAAAATTAAATAAGAAACTTACTGCAGAATAATTAAGCAGAAAATTAAATCTGAAATTAAAAATAAAATAATCTACATAAATATAAATACAAAAATAATCAAGAAAATTATGGTAATTCTAGGACACAATTTTCTGGACATAACAATACCTAATAATCATGAATTAACAATTAAAATCGAAATTTTCAGAATTAATAACCTAAAAACCTACACATATCAATTTCACAAAATAATTGTGAAAAATTATCAAATAACTTCCAAAAATTACGAAATTCAATATGAGCATACTAGGACACTATATAAACCCTATGAATTAATTAAAATCAAAAAATAACAAAAATAACTATTTTTAGTCTAAGTTCTAAGAAACCGGTAATTAAATACAAAAATTGAATATAAATCAATCTAAAATTATAACCACTCTAAAATCAAAATCTAAGGTATCTAAAATTACCTAGACACTCCTAAAAGACTTATATTTCTGGGGGGGTTCACTGAAATTATATGGTAACCAACAAAAATTAACAAACTAATCAAATTAACTCTATGCAATAAATAATGATCAAAAGTTGTCAAATTAATATTTATCATCAACATACAAGTTAATTTCATTCATGAGTTAAACTGTAGAAGATATCCACCAGCGGTTCTTCCCCTTTTTTCCTTAGATTCTAGTTTACTTAGGTTCAACCCTAATATAAACCCTACTAATTTGATAATCTTTGCACCAGAACAAAAATTTAAACAAACTAGAGCATTAAGAATTAGAAAAACCTCATTTAACACTTTGTAACCAATTTACCAGCAAATCGATTTAACAAAGATCTAAACCGATTACCTAATTAAAAGAGATGGGTTTGATCCATCCATGATTAATTATGGTGATACCAAAGCATAAAAGACTACAACTTTTACATATTATAGTCTTCTAAACTATCAATCGAAATTGTATTTAATCAACTAGCATGCATTCTAATCAATGTAACACAAAATTCATAAACAATAAACGCTAATCGCTAAAGAACTATGAATATGAATCAACTAGGCAATAAAGCATAAGACTTGTTCCAAAATAGTAAATTTAGCATGGCTTCAAGAACATTATACTAAGCCTAAAAAAAAAATCTCACTCATATTAAAAATAAAATTACAAAATTCACCCAAATAAATCATGTTTTAAGAATTAACTAAACAAGATAAAATAATCTAAAATAAAATAAAATAAACAATAATAAAGAGAAAACAAAAAAAAACTATACTTTGGCGTTGGTCAAGGGTGCGTGAAGATGGTGATGGAGTGCATTGAGATGATGATGATGTTTAGGAAGAAGAAGAAGGGCGTGAGGAGGTGAGATAGCGTGGGGGGTGGTGGTTGGGGATGTTGGCGAGAAGATGATGATGAGGAAGCTTGATGCGTGATGGTGAACAGGATAGAGGATGATGGTGATGAAGGGGATGATGTGGTGTGAGCGTAGGGGTGTGAGAAGTGAGAAGATAGATGATGATGCTGGTGAAGATGGAAGATGATGAAGAGGGTTGAAGAAGATGATGATGGTGATCGTGGTGTGAGGAGATGATGAGGACGATCGATGATGATGTTGGACGTGAGGATGGTGAAACGTAGGACTGATGATGATTGATCGACGGTGATGAAGATGATGGCTGCGTGGGTTGGGGTTTAAGAAGGTGATGGTTATGGGATGATGATCTTGGTGATGGAGATTATGATTATGGAGGAAGAAAATGATTAATAGGAGGAAGAAGATGATTAATAGGAGGAAGAAGATGATGAAGGAGGCTGCCTTGGCTGATTATATATGATGAAGATGGTGATCTATTATATGAAGGAGACGTGAGGAGGTGAGCTTATATGGGTGGGTTAGGGTTCTTGTTTAGGGTTTTCTTCTCCTTCAAGACTTCGATCTTTTCACCAACTCTTGAAACCCTAGCCCAATTAAATAATTATGAAAATAATATTTTTCATAATTATTATTTTTGGACTGTCTTTATAGCTAAGTGAGTAAAATTCGAGCTTCTATGTCCTCTCTTCTACTCTTTATTAAATTAATACTAACCCTGAAAATATATAAAACAAAACAAATTAAATTAAATAATATATATAATATACTCGAAATAATTATAAAAATAATGCATGATTTTTGACTTAACAAATTCTCCCACACTTAGACTTTGGACGTCCTCGTGCAAAGAAATTTTAGACTTGACCTAAAAACTTACCCTCTTTCTTCGTTATAAAGTCATGTATAACTATGATGTTCATACTGGGCTTTGGCTTGCTTTAGAAAAATACTGTTACTGAATTAATTAGTTTTTCCTTCAACAAGTGAATGCCTGCTAAGCATCCAACTATCCTTAGAAAGTTTATTCATCAACCTCACAATACTTGTATAATGATATAACAAGATCAATAATTATCCATCTCTTTTTGATTATGCATACACCAATAAAGAGGTCGAAAAAGAATTTAATATAGAAAAATTTAGGCATGGTCTAGCTATAGAGACAATTGAACTAGGTAGAATGACTTCATTAAATTGATCATAAACTTGCCTTGTATTTATTTTCCTCCTTTTCTTCTGTTCAAACTCCACTTGCGCACATATTTGAGGCCCATATAGGGTCTTAGAAATTAAACACTTTCTGTCTCACACTCACCTGAATAGAGGTGCTGGAGCAAATAATTCATTCTTATCATTACTTTTATTTATTTTATTAGCTCACTAGTATGGGAAGCCAACTTTCCAATGACAGTATTGCCTCAAAGGGCAGCACCCAGTGGCGCATACATCAAAAGGGTACTTGTCATTCCCAACTTTGCCTCTATGAAAAATAGACAAGTAAAATCACAATTTTAATGAATTATTCAACTAATTCAATAGTCTAGGAGATAGGTCAGGTCGTTTTATTACATCTGAATCGGATATATTATATGACTAAATAAGATGGATAATCAAGAGAGTTACTCATTAAAAAGATGTATGAGGATCACCTCAAACTTCTCTAAAGGATAACTATCATGCTTAGAAGTCTTCACTTAAAAAATAATAAACTACAAAATAGCTAATAAAACAAATTTTGTTTCTAAACAGGCAAGCCTAGCATAAACTCATATCATGCATTATTTATAAGAAAAGAATTTTTTTGTTTTTTCGATTTTCTACCTTTTTTTTTTCAAGAATAAAAATTGCAGGAATTAAATGCAGGATGCACCCCCCACACTTAATTCATGCATTGTCCCTAATGCATGCAAAAAGATAGAAATAATGAAAACAAAAGCAAAAGTAAATAGAAACTTCCCTGAAAACGTTAGGTTGCCTCCCAACCAGCGCCTTTGTATATAGTCGTTGGCTCGACTTTATGAAGCTCCTACATCCTCTAGTTGGATCTCTTCCAGTAAATCATCATTAATCTGGTAAGGCACTTTTTGAAACTCAGCATGATCAAGACTCTTAGTAAGTACAATCAAAAATTCATCCTCATTGAATAAGTCATAAATATCTTGGGGCAATTCAGCAGTAACATCAAGTGCATACACGTAACTCACATCAGTAGGGAATCTCATGACATCAAAAATAGTAAATTTAATCACTTCACCATCAAATGCCATGGTTAATGTTCCTTCATGCACATATCTTTTAGTCCTAGCTGTTTTCAAAAATGGTATGCCAAGCAAAATGGCATGCCCAGCAAGATGGGAATATCATGGCATGCATTGCCCATGTTCAGCACATAAAAATCAGCAGGAAACACAAGTTCATTCACTTGAACTAAGACGTCCTCTAACACTCCATCTGGATCAATACTGTTCCTACTAGCTAACTGAAGCATTACACCAGTTTTCTTTAACTCTCCTAAGTTCAGTTTGTCATAAACAGACCTAGGCATAACATTAATGGAAGCACCCAAGTCCAGCATAGCCTTATCAAAGTAAAGGCTTCCTATTTTGCAAGGAACAGAAAATACACCAGGGTCTTTGCACTTAGGGGGAAGTTTCCTTTAAAAAACAGCAGACACATTTTCCCCCACACTTATCTTCTCATTACCAACGAGCTTCCTCTTGGCAGTGCATAATTCTTTTAAGAACTTAGCATAACGAGGCACCTGTTTAATGGCATCAAGGAGAGGTATATTAATTTCTACCTTCCTAAAAGTCTCTAAAATCTCTTGGTTAGCCTCATTTGCCTTAGACGCAAGGCTTCTAAATCTTTTAGGGAAAGGTGAGATTGGCTTGTAAGATTTTCTTTTCTTTTCTCCTAATTCCTTAGTAGTTTGATTAGACTCTGTATCTAATTCTAGTTCAACCCCTTTGCCCTCTAACTCAGGTTCAACCTCTCCACTCTTCATAGGCTCTTGTAACTCTTTCCCACTCCTAAGTGTTATGGCACTGACATTCTCCTTAGGGTTAGGGTAAGGCTGAGATGGTAATCTATTTTGCATTTGAGCCTGCAAGTTGCTAACTGTGATATCAGTTGCAGTCTGTTTCTCTTGAACCTGCTTAAGAGTTGTCTCCAAAATTTGGAACCTATCATCCATTTTCTTGAGGAATTGTTCTAGGAGGAAATTAGTCCTATCTTGACTAGAAGGTTGACGAGAGGTTTGGTCAAAACCAGGTGGATTAGGCTTATGGCCATACCTAAGGTTAGGGTGGTCTGTCCATCCTTTATTATGAGTACTCGAATAGGGATCATACCTCCTTCGATTTTGGTTAGAGTAAAGAGCATTAACATTACCTTCTTGTACAGTAGGACATGCATCAGTAGGATGCCTCTCTAGACAACAAATACGACATATCACTACTTTTTTAATACGCCCAATAACAATCTTATTTAACATAGCAGTAATATAAGATAACTGATTCTCTACAGATGAACTAGAACCAATCTCATTGACCCTTTTGACTTGTGACTCCCTAGCACCAAGCTGCTGAGTATTTTGGGCCATTAGATTAAACAAATTTCTAGCCTCTGTTGGTGTTTTATTAACTAAAGCCCTTCCGCTAGCAGCATCTACCATATTACGATCCATAGGAAGCAAACCCTCATAAAAATATTAAATCAATAGTTGTTCAATTATTTGATGTTGGGGACAACCAGCACACAATTTATTAAATCTTTCCCAATACTCACAAAAAGTTTCCCCATTCATTTGCTTGATTCCACATATATCTTTCCTAATAGATCCAATACGGGATGTAGGAAAAAACTTTTTTAGAAACGATTTATGCAATGCAGTCCATATAGAAAAGATCTAGCAGGCATATAATATAACCAATCCTTAGCATTACCAAGCAAAGAAAAGGGAAAGACCCTTAGTCTAATTTGGTCCTCAGGAATTCCTTCAGGCACCATAGCAGAACAGGTAATAAGGAGTTGACTAATGTGTCTATAGGGGTCCTCTCCAGCTAATCCATGAAACTTAGGTAATAAACTGATGAATCCAGAGTTCAGTTTCAAGAGTTTATCTAATACAGCATAAGTAATGGACATGGGTTGAGTTTCGAGCTTAGGGGCAGCAAGTTCCCGAAGAGTAGACATTCTTACCTCTTTAACCCTAAAACTTACTAGGTTAGACTGACTCTCTTTGTGTTTAGCTTTCAATGGTGGCTCTTTGTCCTCTCCAATTTCCTTACCACTCCTTAATTTCATACACTACGGTCAATCTGCAAAAATTAAATTAAAAACAAGACAATAAAAGTAGTAAAATTAAATAGAAGTAAACTAACGATTTAACTTTCTTTCCTCGACAACGGCGCCAAAATTTGTAAAGCTTGTCGAGAGCTACAAATTTAACCACTACTTCGGTTATTAAATGCTTTTTATAGCATAGGGAAGTAGGGATCGATCCACGAGGAAAGATTGTTTTTAAAAGGTTAGCTTAATCCTAAATGATTTTACTAATCTAATTTATTAAATCTAATCTTAATAATTCTAAAATAATTAAAATCTATTGAATAAAAATCTGGAAAAACACCCAATGATGCTCCTAAATATTTGGGATTATATTCTGGAAAGAAAACAGTAAAAAGCTTTCCTAAATCATCTAGAAAAATAAAAACAGAATAATAATTCAATTCTCAACTAAAAATCAAAACAGAAATTATTAAATAGAAAATTAATATTAAAAATCACAAGCAGTAACCTAAACTAATAATCTTAAACTTGAGAAGCTTATAACTCCAGAATAATGTCTGATTAATTTCAAGAAAATTAAATCAGAAACTTGCTGCAGAATAATCAAGCAGAAAATTAAATCTGAAGTTAAAAATAAAATAATCTGCATAAATATAAATACGAAAATAATCAATAAAATTACAGTAATTCTAGGACACAATGTTCTGGATTTAACAATACCTAATAATAGTGAAGTAACAATTAAAATCGAAATTTTCAGAATTAATAACCTTAAAACCTACACATATCAATTTCACAAAATAATTCTGAAAAATTATCAAATAACTTCCAAAAATTACGAAATTGAATATGAGCAGACGAAGACACTATATAAACCCTAGGAAATAATTAAAATTGAAAAATAACAAAAATAACTATTTTTAGTATAAGTTCTAACAAACCGGTAATTAAATACTAAAACTGAATATAAATTAATCTAAAATTATAACCACTCTAAAAATCAAAATCTAAGCTATCTAAAATTACCTAGACACTCTGAAAAGACTTATATTTCTGGGGGGGTCGATTGAGATTATATGGTACCCAATAAAATTATCAAACTAATCAAATTAACTCTATGCAACAAATAATGATCAAAAGTTGTCAAATTTATGAAGAATACTTAGTATAATCTCAATCCACCATGCAAATTAATATTTATCATCAACAAACAAGTTAATTTCATTAATGAGTTAAACTGTAGAAGATATCTACGAACGGTTCTTCCCCGTTTTTCCTTAGATTCTAGTTTACTTAGGTCAAACCCTAATATAAACGCTACTAATTTGATAATCTTTACACCAGTGTAAAAATTTAATCAAATTAGAGCATTAAGAATTAGAAAAATATCATTTAATACTTTGTAACCAATTTACCAGCAAATCGATCTAATAAAGATCTAAAGCGATTACCTAATTAAAAGAGATGGGTTTGAGCCATCCATGATTAATTAGGGTGATACCAAAGCATAAAAGACTACAACTTTTACGTATTATAGTCTTCTAAACTATCAATCGAAATTGTATTTAATCAACTAGTATGCATTCTAATCAATTTAACACAAATTTCATAAACGATAAATGCTAATCGCTAAAGAACTATGAATATGAATCAACTAGGCAATAAAGCATAAGACTTGTTTCAAAATAGTAAATTTAGCATGGCTTCAAGAAGATTATACTAAGCCTAAAAAAAAATTACTCACTCATATTAAAAATAAAATTACAAAATTCACCGAAATAAATCATGTTTTAATAATTAACTAAACAAGATAAAATAATCTAAAATAAAATAAAGTAAACAAAAATAAAGAGAAAACAAAAAAAAACTGCACTTTGGCGTTGATCAAGTGTGCGTGAAGATGGTGATGGAGTGCATTGAGATGATGATGATGTTTAGGAAGAAGAAGAAGGGCGTGAGGAGGTGAGATAGCGTGGGGGTGGTGGTTGGGGATGTTGGCGAGAAGATGATGATGAGGAAGCTTGATGCGTGATGGTGAAGAGGATAGAGGATGATGGTGATGAAGGGGATGATGTGGTGTGAGCGTAATGGTGTGAGAAGTGAGGAGATAGATGATGATGCTGGTGAAGATGGAAGATGACGAAGAGGGTTGAAGAAGATGATGATGGTAATCGTGGTCTGAGGAGATGATGAGGACGATCGATGATGATGCTAGATGTGAGGATGGTGAAGCGTGGGACTGATGATGATTGATGGAAGGTGATGAAGATGATGGCTGCGTGGGTTGGGGTTTAAGAAGGTGATGGTTATGGGATGATGATCTTGGTGATGGAGATTATAATTATGGAGGAAGAAAATGATTAATAGGAGGAAGAAGATGATGAAGGTGGCTGCCTTGGCTGATTATATATGATGATGATGGTGATCTATTATATGGAGGAGGCTTAAGGAGGTGAGCTTATATGGGTGGGTTAGGGTTTTTGTTTAAGGTTTTCTTCTCCTTCAAGACTTCTAACTTTTCACCAACTTTTGAAACCCTAGCCCAATTAAATAATTATGAAAATAATATTTTTCATAATTATTATTTTTAGACCGTCTTTATAGCAAAGTGAGTAAAACTCAAGCTTCTACGTCATCTCTTCTCATCTTTATTAAATTAATACTAACACTGAAAAATATATAAAACAAAACAAATTAAACAAAATATTATATATAATACACTTGAAATAATTATAAAAATAATGCATGATTTTTGACTTAACAGGGGGGTCAAATGAAATTATATTGAAGCTTAAAAATAGAACAAAAGTTAACAAACTAATCAAATTAACTCTACGCAACAAATAGTGATCAAAAGTTGTCAAATTTATGAAGGATACTTAGTATAATCTCAATCCACCATGCAAATTAATATTTATCATTAACACACAAGTTAATTTCATTCATGAGTTAAATTGTAGAAGACATCCACCAGCTGTTCTTCCCCATTTTTCCTTAAATTCTAGTTTAATTAGGTCCAGCCCTAATATAAACCCTACTAGTTTTAACAACCCTTACACCAGCGTAAGAATTTAACCAAACTAGAGCATTACGTATTAGAAAAACATCATCTAATGTTTTGTAACCAATTTACCAGCAAATTGATTTAACAAAGATCTAAAGCGATTACCTAATTAAAAGAGATGGGTTTGAGTCATCCATGATTAATTAGGGTGATACCTGAGCATAAAAAACTATAAATTTTACGTATTATAGTCTTCTAAACTATTAATCGAAATCGTATTAAACTAACTAGCATGCATTCTAATTACTTTAACACGAATATCATAAATAATAAACGCTAATCGCTATAGAATCATGAATATAAATCAACTAGACAGTAGAGCATAAGACTTGTTTCAAAATAGTAAATTTAGCATGACTTCAAGAAGATTATACTAAGCAAAAAAATTACTCACTCATATTAAAATTGACATCACAAACTGCACCCAAATAATTCATGTTTAACAATATTAATAATCTAAACAACAAAAAAAAATAAAAAAAAGAAAGTAACCCTACTATGATGAAGGTGATGATGAACTATGATGATGGTGATTATGGGAAGAAGCCGTGGAGTTGTGTGATTTGTGGAGAAGATGATGATGGGTGTTGGGGAGGCTCGTGATTATTATGGTGAAGAGAGAAGGGGTGAGGCGTGATGGAGGTTGGCCGTGGGGTTCTTTTCCTGTGCAGCTGCCGTGGGGTTATTGATCAAGAAGACAAGCGTGGAGATGAGAGGATTGATGGATGACGTGCCTTGCCGTGGGATATGGTGTGATGGAGAAGCGTGGTGATTGAAGAAGAAGAAGGATGTGTGAAATAGCTTTGCGATGAGATGGTGGGGACGAAGAGGATGGTCGTGGAGCTTGACGTCCAAGGCAAGGGCAGGCATGGGGGTTTTATGGATGAAGCTACCGTGAGTTTTTTGTAGGGCTTGGGGATGATTTTTAGGGTTAGGCATGATATGGGCCTAGGCTTAGTGACTAGGGTTTTTTTCTTCCTTTCTTCCTTGGATTTCTTCTCCCTCTAGACTTCTCGCTCTTCTTCAACTCTTAAAACCCTAGCCCAAATTAATAATTATGGAAATAATATTTTTCATAAATTATTATTTTTGGACCGTCTTTATAGCCAAGCGTGTAAAACTCAATTTTCGACGATTCGTCTTCTCCTCGTTATTAAAATAATGCCTAACCTGAAAAATATATGAAAATAACGTAAATTAGATGCAATAATGTGTAAAATATAATCAAAATAATTAATGAAACGATGCATGATTAATGGCTTAACATTAACACATGAGATAAATTTAGCTCGATTTAGCGAATTATTGCACCTCTAGGTTGGTGGCATAGCTGATTTTATTTACCGGGATTATAGTCGGGCCAACTTTTGGACCAACATCACTTGTAATGCTCCCCCTTATGTCTCTCATTCCCCCAAAGCCACCTCTATATGCAACCGCACCCTTGGACATCTTCAGCGCTTTACAACGAACATTGTTTTTCCTCAATTTGATAGCCACGGGGCTCCCCAGGAGGGTGAATTGTTTATCTTGTGGGTTGCATTGAATAGGGTTTACATTTACACTGTTTTGCACATCATGGCTCAATTTGAGGAGTAACCCAAGAGTCGTACCTTTGTCATTGCCACCGGTGGCATTGTTATCGCCCTTGCCCATGGGCTAGGGCTTGGTAACCTTTTCCCCCTTATTCCTATCCTTCATTGTTGTACACATCAAGCTTGCGTGCACACGAAAACATTCCAAGTGGTGGGCAACCAAATCTTGGTTAGCCATCATGGCCATGCCCTCTTCCCCTTTACCCGACCCCTTGCAGATCACTTTCACCAATGAGGCCAATTGGAGTTACGACAACGACCTTGATGGCAAGGGTGGTGATGCCGATGCTCATGATGGCACCCAACCTCCCGGCGGGGGCGCCATGTAGGGTACTCATGGGTCTACTTGCCCCGACCACAGAGCCCTTCTGCTAGCATTACTCATGATGAGCCCAACCCCTCTAGCTCCAAGGAGGTCCCCCTTCGTTAGTTCCTTTCTGACGAGTTTGCTCGTCTCCACTTGAGACTTCATGATATGAGCGAGCAACACTCCTAGGAGCACGCTGAGCTCCTTCGTTGCTAAGATGAGTTTGATCGCTAGCAGCAGAACCTCAAGCACCATGTCTACTATGCATATGATCACTTTCAGTAGCCCTACCTTCCCCCTAGTTGGAGCCCTTGTGGTCCTCCTAGACCCTATTGATACACTGTGAGTTTACCCCTTTCCCCTTCTTTCGCAAGTTCATTTCTTTCATGGGGTACAATGAAAAGTCCAATCATGGGGAGGTGCGCTCATGAGCTCTTGGATGGTTGTACTGATTTGCGACGCATTTTAAGCTATTTCAGTTGTGGTTTGTGGTTTGTTGTGGTGTACACATCCCCTTGCATTCAGGATGCTTGCATCTAGATCGTAAGTTTCATTCTAGTTTAGGTGCATTTCTAAGAAGCATTAGTATTAATTTCATTTTCTATTTAGGAAAGCATATAGGTAGGTGATGTATTGTATATATAGTTCTTATTCCCTAACCATTGGTCTCAAGTGGAGACGTGTTGAGTGGGGTTTTGCAAGACTACAAGGTAAATCTTCTAACCCTTCTCCTCATTTATCTACAGGTTGACCATCTAGGTAGATTTATTGATTTGAAAAAAATTGAAAAAAAGAAAAAAGGGCTTCTGAAGACCCCTTATGTGATGATGAGCCAAGACATTGGAGGTCAGTTATTGACGTGGTTGTGCATATTTGTGGGTTGTTCGTGACAAATGCTTTTGCACATTTTTGAAAAGTGTTGACTGCATTGTTTGGTTTTCCATACTGGTTGCCCTTGAAGCCCCTTTATCATGATTGACTATTTCTTTCAAGTGGCATATTTCTAGGCTATTTATGTGTTTGGTAGTTTAACCTGTGATACTTTCGGGCCTGATTTAGTCTCACTATTGTACTTCATAAGTGACCCTTCCATGTATATCCCTTCTAAAACTTGGTATGTTTCTATCTAAGGCTACATATATGATAAGCATTTGATAATATGATAGAGGCATTCTTTGATTGATTAGTAGCCACATAGCCAAATGGTCTTCCTAAAATTTATGTTACACCCTTTGCTAGCCCTCTGTGCCTTTACCTGATTTCTCTTGTTGCAAACCTAATCACTTACCCTTTGGCCTTATATGATTCCCTACCCCTGACCCTTTGACCTTGTATGATTCCCTACCCCTTTGCCAGGATTTGATGAAGCTTTATTTCCGTGCATTTTGCTAGGCAACGTGAGGTGTAAGGTCACTCATTTGGTTGGGTATCTTCTATGTACTCATTGGGTTGATAGTATGTGTGGAATGAGTTGATGTTGGACTTTGAATTGTTTATCACATGCAAAAAAAAGGGAAAGAAAAGATCAGAAGAAAAAAAGAGCATGAAATGAAAATAAAATGTTAACAAGGTTGGTAACTTCTATGAAATTTATTTATCTCAGCTTATTCCTAAGCCCATTAAGGGGTTTACATGTCAATATGGTTAGTGGGGAAGGTATGACAACATAATGTAAAATTTGAGGTGTGTGTGATGCTTCTTAGTCTCCTGGCTTTAACTCCACATTCCCAAATTCATTTCCCCTCCTTATCACTAGCCTAAGCCTTGTTATAACCCATAACAAGTCCTCTTGACTGTCATTTGCGTGCGCATTTTAGTAGTGGAGGATCGAGAATACGACCAAGCCTACGGTAAGGTTGCTACATTTGGGAGGATGATTGAGAGAGCCGTGTATTTTTAAACACATGAGATAGAGTGCATCGGTTTTGTTACCACCTATGAGAGTTGCCACCAGGTTTCTAGTCCTCCCCTTATTCAGAAGCACCTTGATTGGGATGCGGGTGTGATACAAGATAACTGGATGTTCAGTTGAGCAATGTGGTCTTTCAGGTGATTTTAAATGAGTTTTGAAATTACATATTTACGCTTTGAATTGTTCCACTCGTTGTGTACATCTGTGCTTGATTTGCCTTATTTTCTAGTGGCCATGCCTGAAGGGGTGAGTAATCAGAGGTTTCGATCCCCTGTCAGTTCATTCATGTCTTAGTCTTGATTGGGGACAAGTAAGAGATAAGCATGGGGGAATTGATAAACCTCTATTTTTACTGTTTTGACCCTTTAATTTCGCTAACCATTTCCATATATTCCATAGGATTAGTGGAAGATTTGGTAAAAAGTTGCTCATCATTACTTATAATTATCTTATGTGGATCAATTCTCCTTTTTGTAGCTCTATTGGTCTTGATTTGAGGAATTTTGGCATTTATCATATCAAACAAGGGCGAGGAGCAATGTTATGGGAAGGAGCAAGGTTCAAGGATCAATTACAAGGGTCAAAGGCTTGAAGAGTTAAGGAGAAGACACTTGCATAGCCAGCCGTGCATGTAAGCATGCACGTGCAAGTCAGAAATTAAAGCTACAAAAGTGCACGGCCAAGTGTGTAGATTATGCATGGCCATGCACTAGAGGCAGAAACAATCTTGCAAAAGTGCATGGTTGTGCATCCCCTGATTGTTCACGACTTAATTCTTTTTCGAGGCAGTTTTGAGGAATTATATTAGTTTCTATTTTAGAGAGCATTCATTAGGGTGATTTCTAGTTTTTCTTTCTAAGTACTTTATACATTAATCCAAACTTAATTTGGAAGATTGAGTTCCTTGTTCTGATATTGAATTGAGATTGCAATTGATTGAAGTACGTTTCTCTTCCCTTCCCTTTGCAATTGTCATCAAAGTTTGTGCCTTTAATCATGTTCTTCAGTTCCTTATTTGCGATTGCGATTGTTGTGATGTTTAGTGGCTAAATTTCCTATCTTAGATTGGGATTAGCCCCTATTATGCGATTTAGGATCATGTTCTAGGCTTTTGTGAATGCAAACCCATGGTTATGATTGAACTCTCACTTAGTATGCCACTTGTTCGACGGATTACCAGAGAGGGATTTATTCATGTTCTTAATTAGGGCTCAGGAGATCAACGAAAGTTAAACCCTTAACTTAGAGCTGCTTTGTGAGCGATTGACTTCTTAAGATGAGAATAGATAGGGTTCCAATTGGGAATTTTCAGTTACTCAATTATGTGGCTTTGTTGACTCTAGTTTCATGAAAATGGATAGCTTGGATTGTTTAGCCCGTCTAATGACCTTGGAAAGTAGACATAGACGTATTCCAATTTGTAATCATTCCATTTCAATTGGTTGGATGAGTAGATTCATATGATCTAGTGCATAACCCAAATAGCATACACTACTAGAAATTGGTTTATTTACGACCACCCATTTACAATGGAGGATAAAAACTGTCGTAATTATTGTGGTTTTAAGAGGGAATATTATTTCCGTCCTAAATATTTTGCTACTTACAACAAATTAATTTTTCTGTCCTAAATATTGTATGAAGTCCGTCCTATATATAGAAAATAACGCGGGAAGTATGAACGAGCCTTTTTTACTGAAAAATTGACGTAGGCGCCCAGAAAATTAAAGGAAAAAGAAAAACTTTAGAGGGCCTTTTTCAGAAACCGCGATGGAGCCAGTCTCCTCGGTCTGAAGCTTATTCCCCCTCTCTTCATTTCTAAACCCTAGAATGGAGATGCCCTCCATGTCAAAACCTTAGAATGGAAATTTCTTTCTAATTACATTGGAGATTTGCTCGTTTCACTGGTCTCCATTACCACCGTTACTACTGCTGCCGAAGTTCGAACCTCCTCCAGGCCTCATCTCTCTTCCCCGTGGGCTTCTAGTCTTTCTCTGTTACCGTTCATCCCTCCGTCCATCTCTCATATCGACGGTATTCAGGTGGGTGATCATTCATTGTCCAATTCCAATTTTGTAAAACCCTCAATCGCATCCTCCATCTACTTGAGTTCTTGTCTTCATGTTCCTTATTTTTGGTGATTTGATGAAAAAGTGCTCTTTCTCCTGAATGCGCATCTGGGTTGCTGGGGATTGCTCATTCAACCGTTAATAAGAAGGTTTCTTCAACAAATCCAAGTACCCGAACTGGGGCTTCCATTGATTCGCTGCTAGCAAGGTTTGTTCAACCTTCTACCCTACTTTTCATATATAGAAGGCAAAATTGCATCCTGTATCACTTTGAGCAGTTTTATATCTGAGCTATGTTGTAATTTTGCCTAAATTCTTGGGTTATTGAGAAATGCCAAAGATTTCTAAAGGATCTGGGCAGAAAATATCAAACGTTTGGTAGGCTTTTTTTGTTTGAATCCAACGAATAGATTATTGATTGTCCCCTAGTTATTCTGTACTTATTGACATTATTAGAAGCATGTCAATGGGTAATTGATTCATAGGTATTGTGAGGGAGCAAGTATCTGTGGGCAATAAATGTTTTGACCAATTGATTCCGCATAATAGACATTCTGAAACAAATGTTCTGAGGCCTTGCAAATTGCATATGTGTAAAGAATTTGAGCAGTTGTGTTACTCCCAAAACCTTTATTTGAGCAGTTGTGTAAAGAATTACTCCCATAACCTTTATTTTAGCATTGAGTTATCAATTCGATGTTGCTTGGAATCCTAAGTTAATGGAAATGAACCTAAGCTTAGGGTTGGCAAGTCTATGTCAGAAATTGACATTAAGGATGAGGAATTTTCAGGTTTGAGACTGAAATTAGAGGAGTTACTAAGGTTTGGCAGGAAATTCAGTGTATTCTCATGTTGATTATGCCAAGAAAGGGCATATTCAACAATACAGAAGCAAAAATTACAAAAAAAAGGCGTATTCAATTTGTGTTAATAATTTTTTAACTTTCTTTTAGGCTACTCTATTTTGTGCTTTGGAGTTCATTTTTTTTAGCAATTATTTAATAATTTTACTAGATTTCATTACTTAATATTCATTTCATGTCTTTATTCTGTGAATTGGTGTAAGGGTAGACTGGTTGTGTAATTCACTCTTCAAATTCTCACTTATCTCTCTGTAAGCAAGAACTGGTTTTGATTTCTTCATATATTCTCTCCTTTGTTGGCCCCAACTCTATTAGAGTTTGAAGGTAAGCTATTTAAGTTGTTTAAATTTCATTTAAAGAAGTACTTATCAAGTGTAATTTTGTTAGAGCGGTCTAAGTTCTGTCTTGTATGTTGAGTACTAATTAGTTTCTATTTATAATCTATATTACTTGGGAAGTTTCATGAAGAACAGTAATTGTTAGAACCAGTTATGGGATATTTCTTTGATATAAAGTAGTACAATCATTGTAGGGTTATGAGCATGTTAGATGTAAAGTTGTGAATGGTTCAATTTCGATTGCACATTAGTCTTTACTTGTCTCTAGAAAATTTGTCCACTACCTCCACATTTTACTTACACATTAGTTTTATTTATTCTTAGTTTTAAAAAGCACGAGGCGTATAGAGGCGCAAAGGGCCTAGCGGACCGAGGTGCGGGCTTTACAGACGCGAGGCGCACTTATACCAAAAAAATTGTTTAAAAATCCTTTTCATGACTCATTTGCAAGCAATAGTGGCAGGATATCGTTACATTAGTATAGTTTGGTTATTTTCCATTTTTAAACCTAAACATCACAAATTTAGGTAATTCTTGAGAGGAATATATGTGAGAAAGCTGCAAAATCTTATTGTTACAAACTTTGAAAGGAGACTAATCAATAAATATGAATATATGATAGGATAGCTTATTCTTCCAAAATTAGAGGGCAGAAAAGTAGTTGATTCTATCCTTAAAAAAATGAAAAGGAAAGGAAAGAATTATATATACTCAAATTAATAATATTCTTTCTGAATTAAATATAAAAGGAAAGGTTAGAACATGTTTAAATTAAGCCCTAAAAGATTCCTCATTTAAACAACCCCCTCAAAGAGGGGTTCTAATCGAGATGACAATATAAGGCTAAGACAAGTGTTGATTTGAAGAAATTTGGTCTTTTATATGGTCTAGAACTCTCTTCTCTCTCATTTGTAGCTTTGGTACTCAAGAACTTCGCAAGGCGCTGAAGCTGCTCACCTTACACCTCAGTTGAGGAGCTGTGCCTGGGGTGCTCTGAGGTGCTGCGCTTGCACCTGTCCCCCTTTTAAACTAAGTATTTATTAGTTTTGATAGGTTTAATGAACGTCTGTATGATCACTATGATCATCATGGACATGAAAACAAGCATTATCATTGTTAGTGAAATTGTAATTATGGTTTTCCTGTTAGTTAACATGAGTTACGTTCCATGTAGTGGCAATAGTATGGAGAGAAGAGCCATGATTAAGGGGCTTGACTGTTCAAAGGGGGCAATGAATGATATAAACACCATAGAGATAGAAATGGGAGTGGGACCCTTTAAAGGCTAACAGCCACATCATGTCTCTCTCTTTTAACCAGACCCCCCCTTTTGTGTTGTAATCTTTTCTTTATCTTCTTTCTTCAACTTATCAATATCTTAGACTAATGTTTATTTGCTTTGCTTTTAGGATAGATTTTGTGATAAAAATGCCAGGGTCACTGCACTAACCTGTGAGTGAATGTGATGGCCCTAGGGAAGAAAAGCTCGTAGAAATGAGCTTTATATTGATGTGATTTTCGCTCTTCTTGTTTCTCTGCAATTTGCGTCTTTAGAGCCATCAAAGAATTTTCTTATTTCCCTCTTGGACTATAATTTTATAATGCTATCTATAGATGCTGCTATAAAATCTTTATTGGTGAAAGATGCCATGCTTCATGACACTAACGATGTGATTTTTGAAATTGCAGATGCTTTTAGATTTTAAAATTACGTTGCACTTCCATTATGAGGGTAAATTTGAGGAAAGGCATAACAAAATTTGTTACGTAGGAGAGATTGGTTGTACTAAACTTGACTATGACTATGATAAATTGTCTTTGATTGAGTTGGGTTCTTTGTTGAAAGAGGATTGCAATTATAAGGGCAATGTGACTGAACTTTAGTGGAGGAGTTCTAGAGGAGGTGGTGAGTTGAGAAGGATTATTGGTGACAAGGAGATTGTAGATATGGTACCCAAACTTTAGAAGTGCAATATAGTCCATATATATGTTATTGATAAACCTTTTCAAGGGCTTACCTTGCCATTGGATACCTATAACTTTGTCAATGAAAGTCCAAAACAACAACTTTTTTGAACCTTCACTTACTACAAATGTAGAGCATGCTGGGAAAACCAATACGACTTATGCATCTTAGACTCCTATAGAGTTACCATTGATAAGGAAACAACTAATTCGAAGGTCATTGTTTACTTCAAGATAGAACGGAGATGTATCAACTCCTACTAATGGTAGAGATGGTAAGAAAAATATAAGCAAAGATACCTATTTTTGGGCTTGATTTATGTGTTATCTTTTCTGGAGTTCTTTAGTGACTTGTTAATGTCTTGTCCTTGATTGTTTGGTATTAATATTAGTCAAAGTTTCTTGATGAAGCATGTTTTGCCAGTATATTTTTCCATCATATTTGGCCATAAAAGTAGACATTGTTTGAGAGCATTACCTTTTTATTTATCTTCGCATATCTTCATTTTATTTGTTTCACTATTTATGTATAGGTACTACTAATTACTTTAGTTGCACAGACATGGCACCTAATAAGAGTTGGATGGCTCTATCTTCTATTGATTGTCTTAGTGATGAATATAACAAAGGAATAAAGGACCTCCTTTCGTTTGCATTTGATCGATTAGGTGATGCAACCCAAGTTATCAAATGCCCTTGTGTTAAATGTTGCAACTCCAGTGAGCATACAAGAGATGTGGTTGAAACACATCTTATAGCATATGGGATTCTTAAAGGTTACACATTTTGGTATCATCATGGAGAAGGAGCCGATGAACTTGAATCTGACGATGATGAGATGCAAGATGAATTTGATGTAGAGGAAGATTTAGACGGTGATTCTCAAAGTGATGATGAAACGGATGAAATGATTAAGGATTTATTTCCTATTTATTACGGTCCCACTCAAAAAGGTGTTGAGATGGGAGCATCAAACGCTGTTGATTGTACAAAGGAACCTAATGATGATGCAAATTTTTTTTTAAGGTTAATAAAGGACTTTGGGCAACCTGCGTATCCATGCTCTGGTTGTTCTAAATTATCTACAATGATGAAATTGCTGCATATTAAGTCTCTTGGATGGTGGAGTAATGGCTCATTTACTATGTTGCTAGAGTTTCTAAAGAATGAGTTGCTGCCATCTGGGTCTACCCTAACAGAGTCCTACTATGAGGCTAAGAAGACAATTAAAGGCCTTGGACTCTCATACAATAAGATTGATGCCTGTAGGAATGATTGCATGCTATTTTGGAAAGAAGATGCGAAACTTGATGCCTGCAAAGTATGTCATGCATCAAGGTGGAAAGATGAGAAGCATAGCGGGGAAGAAAAGAGAAAGAAAAATGGGAAGAAAGTTTCAGTTAAAGTTTTATGCCATTTCCCATTGAAGCCACGACTTCAACGTCTCTTCATGTGTTCCAAGACAGCAGCTGAGATGCGCTGGCATTATGAGGAACGCATTGAAGATGGAGTTATGAGGCACCCTGCTGATTCTAAAGCATGGAAAAAATTTAATGAACTTCACCAAGAATTTTCCTCAGAACCACGTAATGTCAGGATTGGGTTGATGAGTGATAGGTTTCAACTATTTTCCAACACATCGACTCCTTATAGTATTTGGCATGTGATAGCTATTCCATACAATGTGGCTTCTTGGAATTGCTTGAAACAAGCCAACTCTATATTATCCTTAATCATTCCTGATCCTAAGGGTCCTGGTGATGCAATAGATATTTACTTGCAACCCTTGATAGAAGAACTGAAAGAGTTATGGGAAATAGGGGTTAAGACATATGATGCATCTAAAAGGAAAAATTTTAAGCTTTATGCAATTTTATTGTGGACCATAAATGATTTTCCAGCATATGGAATTTTGTCTTGATGGAGCATCAAGGGAAAGCTTGCTTGTCCAGTGTGTCATAAGCACGCTCACTCTCTAAGATTACAACATTGTGCAAAACAAGTTTACATGTGCCATAGACGTTTCTCGCCTAAGAATCATGGTTGCCGCAAAAAGAAAGATTGGTTTGGCAATGTAGAGTTAGAAGGACCTCGTATCCCACTATGTGGAAGTGATGTTGTGAACCAGGTACGTGATCTGGAGGGAATTCCCTTGAGCAAAGCTCCTCATGTGAAAGTGAAAATTAACCATGAAAAAAGGGGCGCTAATTGGAATAAGAAAAGCATTTTTTTTGAGTTGCCTTATTGGGAAACCAATTTACTAAGGCATAATTTGGATGTTATGCAGATTGAAAGGAATGTGTCTAATATCATTCTCGGAACTATCATGAACATGAAGGGAAAGACAAAAGATACCGCCATTTCTCGATTAGATTTGCAAGCCTTTAATATTAGGGCAGATTTATATCCTCGTGAAAAGGGTGACAAGCTTAAGCTACCACCGGCTCCTTATGTATTATCTTAAAAGCAAAAGCAAGAGTTCTGCAAGTTTCTTAAGGAAGTTAAGGTACCAGATGGCTTTTCCTCAAATATCTCTAGGTGCGTAAATATGAAAGAATGTAAGATCTCAGGATTAATAAGCCATGATCACCACATTCTTCTCCAAAGATTACTTCCTCTAGTTATACACACAGGCATGCCTATCAAGGAAGTAAGCGAGGCAATTATTGAAATGTCTATGTTTTTTAATGTTTTGTGTGCTAAGACATTGAAGGTAGAAGACTTGGAAGCAGTCAAGGCCCAAATGCCAATAACTTTGTCCAAGTTGGAAAGGTGGTTTCCTCTTGCATGTTTTAATGTCATGTTGCATTTACCTATCCAGTTGGCAGATGAAGCCATCATTGGTGGGCCAGTTCAATTCAGTTGGATGTATTCAGGGGAATGCGATCTCTTTAGACTCAAGTCACGTGTTCGTAATAGGGCATGTTCGGAGGGTTCTATGGCGGAGGGCTATATTGCAGATGAGTGTATGATTCTTTGCTCCAGATACTTACATGGGATTGAGACAAAAGTAAATCGTGTAGGGCGAAATGATGATGGTGGTGGCAAACATGGCAAGAAGCTAAGTATTTTTTCACATCCCGGAAGACCACTTGGAGCAATAAAGATGTGCGATAGGGATAAGAGGGAAAAACAACTAGTGCCATTTTATTACGAGCAAATACTAATCTTATATGTTCTTTAGAGAGCATTATCTTATGCTGGAGAATTGTTCGGCGGAGATGACGGAGGATGAGAAGAACAACCACTTTAAGGAGTGGTTTAAGGCTAAAGTGAGTTATTCACTTGAGATAAAGTGTTTTGATATTTGTTTTAAATTATGTCTTATTTATATATTTGATTTTGTTCTATAGGTGGAAGAGTTGTACGAACAAGGAACTTGCCCTCATGGAGAGGAGCTTTTAACGTTGGCTTGAGGGCCTACACCATATGTGAAGAGCTATATTGGTTACATTACTAATGGATTTAAATTTCACACACTAAGTAGAGAGATTGGTGCAAGGGCATAGAATAGTGGAGTTCTTGTGGTGGGTAATGCCGGAGATGGAGAACCTAGCGTAGACTATTATGGGATACTTACAGAGGTCTTCAGTTTTGAGTACACAGGGGGTAATGAGGTTGTATTCTTTCGATGTAAATGGTGGGATATAGATCCTAGAAAAGGAGTCAAAGTAGATAAATTTAGCTTTGTCTGTGTAAATTGTCAACGTCATTTGAAAACAGATGATCCTTTTGTGCTAGCGGCTCAAGCATCACAAGTTTTCTATGTGAATGATATTAGCCAAAAGGGTTGGCGTGTGGTGGTGAAGGTACAACCTAGAGATTCATATGAGTCAGCTCTTGAGGAAGATAAGGGACAAGCAAGCGTAGAAGAGAACGATGAAGCTTACCAACAAAGCATTTCATTTAATGTCGAACTTGCTACATCAACATCAAATGAGGACTTTGAATATGCTAAGGCATACTGTAGAAATGATGTACAAGCAGAAACCATAACATCTAGGAAAAAATGAGTTATGATTAGCTATTGATGGCTTCCAGCCTTCATTGTTTGTTCTATTTTGATGTTTGAAATGTTTTCATTGCCTAGAAAAATGAAACATTACATATAGTGTGATTTGAGTTTGTGTTTGCTGTTTATCATAAATTTGATGTTTGAAATGTTTTCATTGCCTAGAAAAATGAAACATTACATATAGTGTGATTTGAGTTTGTGTTTGCTGTTTATCATAAATTCATTTATGCTTTAGCTTTATTTTTTTCCTATATTACACTTACATTTTTTGTATTTTTGATATTCTGATTTATAATTAATCTTGTAATTTATTATCTAATTAGGGAGCACGACAACTACAAGGAAGAACTCCGCAAAGGCAAGGTTCGTAGCACCCGGTTTCCTATGTCATGGACACTTATTAGGTCTGAAGAAGCCTTCCTGGCCTAAATCTTCAGTCGAACAAAACCCAAGTGAACAACATCTTATTAATGCTCTAGAGGGTAGATCCTAAGATGAGGCAAATGCAACACAGAAAAATGAGGTAAACCTTGTACCTTTCACTATTGTATTTGTTCGTAATTATATATTCCTATATGGGCTATAAACCATCTAAATTTTTGTTTGATGTTAGAATGTGTTAGAGCGGCTTTCGATTCATAACAGCCAGCAAGTTCCAGCTTGGTAATGAAGATATGCCCTTCATCTCAAAGCATGATGATCTATCTAATGAGAATCACACACCCTTAATAACTTTTCTTTATTCATAGGCTTGAGTCTGTTCGTCTGGAAGCACAAAACCAGAATGATGGGGCAACTGCACAAGAGGATAATGATGTGAGAAATTCACAAAAGGATAATGATACGACAAATGCACAGAAGGAAAATGTGGCAACTGTTTTGCCTTTTACTGTTTTATTTGTTTAAAATGTTAAACGTTTTCATGTGATTGTTATCCATCTTATTGCGTTTGATGTTTGTAGAATGTGTCGGCAAAGCAATTTGTTCAGGAAGAATTACAAATTCCAAGCTAGTAATGAAGACATATTGTCCTTCTAAAAGCCTAAGCTAGTATTTTGATGTTTTCATAATTCGCATATCTTCTATCTATTGGAAATTAAATACCAAAATTGTTCTTAATTTTACATTCAAGCATGACATCCTGCAAGCACACATTGATAAGGAAAAAGAATGTGAAAATTCTGCAAGTAATGATGCTTTGATAGGTGGTGGAAAACAAATAGTTACTAGGAAAGCTATTAATCCATCTGAGAATGATTCTCCAAATAATGAAGGTGTTAAACAGTCTGGGGCTATTCTTTTCTAGTGTGTCATTTCCTGGTATTGATAAATTTTTTTAAAAAAATAAACTTGACATTTTCATTGTGCAGCTAGTATTAGTGCTGAAAGAAGAAAAAGAAAGCGAGGCATTGTTTCAAGACCTAGAGGAAGGAACAAGGTTAGGCAAGTGGCAACTTTGAAAGATGGGTAAAAACTTGGAGTAGCCTTCTACAACAATGGGCCGATGGGTGAAAACCAATGCCCTCTATCAAGACATATCGGCAAGCTTGTTCGTGATCGTAACATATTATCGATCAAAGTGCATAGTTGGAATGAAATTGATTCCAAACATTTGGACAAACTATGGAATGCTATTCCGGTATGATAGGATGAGTTGTATTTACTTTTTATTTACGTTAAACTTATACCTAGGAATAATGCATGTGCTCATGGAGATAGATGTTTTGTTTGTTTGGTATGATAGGATAAGTTTAAAGGAGGTGGTCTTCAGCATCATCACACCACCATCATGCTACAAGCAAGGAACTTATGGAACAAATGGCGGGGGAAAATGAAGCAACTGCACCTAAAAAAGGTATCTAGTTTGGAGGAAGCACTCTCTGCGAAGATTGCACCTAAAAGCTTGCTAAAGGAAGATTGGGAATGGTTGGTGTTAAAGCATTATACAGACCCTGATTTTCAGGTACATACTCCGAACTATGGTAGTTGAAGTTTCCTTCTTTTTTTTTGGGTACTCTTTTACATACGTTCATTCTTGTATAACTTAAACAATGTGAATTGTAGATCAAGAGTGTTATAAATTTTGAAAACCGAGCTTAGTTGACAATGCTTCCTTGTACTGGTAGCAAGCCGATTCGGCAAATCATCTACGACGAGTTGGTATGTATGCAAATAAAAAAAAGCAGCCCTCTCTTCTTTTTCTATATTTTTTGGGGTATGCTGCTCCATGAGGAAGGAGCGAAATGAGAGTTGAATAAGTTATATGCTTAAGATAAGCTACATGGGGTTATATCAGTATGTGTCTGTGAATCTGAAATGAATGGCTATTGGCAAAAAAAAAAATTACACGTCAAAAATTATTTGACTTTGTTCGACATGTTGCAATATGGGGGCAAGGACGGGAAGGTACCAAACATTGCTGAGATCTTTAAAGCAACCCGAAAGAGAAAGGATGGCACGTTGAATGAAGAAGATGCAGCATTATATGTACAACATATTTACTTATTTTTGCTATGAACTAGTAATTCTTTTTAAATTTATTTTATTTTCATTCATGTTCATACGTTTGTGCTTTTATTTTTGCAGGATCAGATTGTGGATGAATTTGGAAAAAATCCATCGATGTCTCAATTTGAATTGGTAGAAAAATGTTTTGGACCTCAAAATCGAGACCGTGTAATTTGCTTTGGAGGCGGTGTAAAACCCAAGGACATTAAGGGACCTGAACCGAGTAAGGTAGACCTGAAAACTGAGCTTTAACAAAAAAAAACTACTTAGTGAGTTGACAAATTGAGTGGTAAACATCGAGCAGCTTGAAGCATCGCATCAAAAGAAGATTTCAGACATGGAAGCTAGTCATCAAAGAGATATAGGAGAGCTTCTCAAGGAAATCAAGCTGCTTAAGAGTGTTGTTCTTCCACAACAACACAACACAACAACACCATCTTCAGCTCCTTAACGTGAAATATAAATGCTTGACGACGTGCTTATGTTTTTTTGGATGAATTAGGTAAGTACACTTTCACACATGTTTACTGTGGTTTTGAAACAATGACAGAGATGCATATCATGCTGTGGTCAGGTACTGTGGGTTTTAGAAAAATTGGTGTTGCCATGATGGTCAGATACTGCACCGATGGTCAAACACCATCTTCAGCTCCTTTTTTTTTTCTTGAATTGGTTGCAAATAGGCACTGCTACAGTGCCATACCCTTCTTCTTTTCTTTTCTCTTCTTTCTCTCTCTGAATTGTCAAAGACCCCTCTTACTCCAAACTTTAAACCCCCCTCTCTATCTAATAATCCCACTGGCTTCCTTTCTCTCATTCTGATACTGTCATCAGTGGTCATCAAGTTAGAAGCTATTCAAAGGAAATCACTTTGGGACTGCTTCTATGGTCATTTCAAGTATTAGGGAGATGGAATATTGTTAAGCTTCCCTGCTTGATGGGGGGTTAGTGTTAGAGGCTTAAACATCTTTAATGAGGCTTTACTTGGCAAGTGCTTATGAAGATTAATGAATGAGAAGGCCAGCCTTGCAAGGAGGATGTTTTACAGTCAATGTGGTGAGGAGGGGTTGATATCCTTCTAAACCTAATTGTCCTTACAGGCTAAGCCATTGGAAGTGCATATCTGAAGGGGATGAAAGGTTTTATCCCCACTTTTCTTTTGAGCTTGGTGTCGAGTCTACTATCTTTTTTTTGCCATGGCTGTTGGTGTGAAGGTCCTCAATTGAAAGAGCTTTTCCCATCTTGTTATGCTCTTGCGATGAATAAGGGGAAAAGGGTGCTGCTGTTGCTTCTTACTATGAGCATGTGTCTACCTGTTGTGTTTGGTCCCCTGTTTTTATCCAGGATGCCTTTATTTATGATGTGACTCTTGTTAGCTTTCTCTTTAAGCTTTAATGGGGATTCTATCAGGGGATCTTCTTTTGATTTACTTATATTTTGTTTTATGTAATTCATTGTGTGGTTTTTTTTTATTGTTGAAAATTGTAGTGTCCCCAATTGTGGTGTTCATTTTTGGTTTGAATACTTAAATTACTCGAATGGAGGATACATCTGGCACTCCTGTGGGTTCGGTCTCCTCTAGAATTTTAAATATTGTGTCCCTATTACTTGAATAATTCCATGTGGTCATTTTGTGTCTAAACTAATTGTGGGTGTTGGTGATGTACAATTTTATTTCGTGAAATTTGCTTATGAATTTTTTCTTTGAAGTCCATACAAGGACTAAAAATGTCCCTGTTATGCAGGTGCGAAGTCCAGGATGATGTGGATGATCGGGTAGGCCATTTTTTGGTTATTGTATACGAATTTACCATCAAGTAAATGAAGTCTAGGATGCTGTATATTTTCATTGAAGCATAGGCCATTTTTTGGGGTAAATAGGCTGGGTTTAGGCATGTCTTTTTGGTTATGGTATATGATGATAGTTTGGATATGTGTATACATTAATTACCATCTTTTGGAAGACGTATAATTTGGACAACATTGCCGTATTGCAATCTTTTGAATGACTTGTATGGTTATGAAGGTATGGCTAATTGTGCATGTCTATCTATATCGCCATTAACGATTAACATTTTAGTTTTTGACAAGGAATTAGATTGCAACAACCTTTTTTCAACCTTTAAAAAGGTTAAGTTAAATATTTTTTTAAAAATAAAAGATTATGCCATTTACGAAGGAAATGATGGTCATAAATAGATTATTTTTTGCGGAATTTGAACAAAATGAGGACAATATTAGTAGTATCAATAGTGTTGTTAGTGTCAGACTTTTTTACGAAGGAATTTAAAAACCGTCATAAAAAGCATTACCTTCTAGGAAGGTTTAAAAAAACCGTCCTAAAAACTAATAATGTTTTCTACGACGGTTTGGTCGTAAATGACCTTCTACGACGAAGCCTTCTACGACGGTCCGCGACGGAGCCCCAAACCGCTATAGAAGATCTTCTACGATGGTTCCATGAACTTTCTAGGACGAATTATTCCTTCGTAAAAGGATAAATTTCTAGTAGTGATAGTAGTGTGGTGAATCCCAAATTAGAATCTTTGTTATTATTGAATCAAACAGTTTCAGTAGTGTTAAGTTTTTATGAACCAGAATCAGTTTCTGCCTAAATTGAGTGTTGAAGTCAGCCCCGAAACTAGAACCATGTTCCCTGTGGAATACAACCCGTGCTTGCCGTTTTCAACTACAATTGGTACAGTGCACTTGCGATAAGATTTTAACTCAACAAGTAATTAAATTTGAAATGAGCTGCCTTGGACCTCACCTTGCTATTTATACGTTCCATTTACTTTTGACCGGCAAGTGCCATTAAATTCGCATCTCATCCCAAATGCTAAGCATCACATAAAGCTACTAATTATCGTATGAGTGCCATATTGTTTCTAACAAAATAACTCCTATAGGCTATAGTGCTGTCAACGTCTCGTTTCTGGCTAAATTAAAGCACCAATTTGGGTAAGAGAGATTCCGGTTTAGCAGAAGTAACAATTAAAAAGAGTATAAAAATTTAAAACGTACTGTTTCGGACTGGCAAAATAAGGCATTTACAGCCAAAACCTTCGTTCAAATGGCACTACACCTTCGTTCAAATGGCATTAATTACACGCCACTTGATAAAAATCATTAGTATATGGCAAATTGTCTGATGGTAATCTGTGTATACCTTAAGCTTGTTCATAGAATGAATATGCTCGCAGATTATTCTTTGAAAAGGAAAAGAAATTAAGTAATTAACAAAAGCTAATATAAATCACCTTACTCTATATTTAAAAATCATATCAATAAAAAGTTTACATTTATACATAAAGGTCTAATATTGGTTTATTTTATTACGATCAGAAAAGAAGACAAACAGATGAATGAACAACTTAATTCATTGATTTACAAAGGTGTAGTACATCAATATTTATACACATAGAGAGATGATATAAAAGGAACGCTAAATCAACTATAATCAAGATTTCAATCAAATCGTGATTATAGTAGTCAATTGCTAATCACTAAAATCTCTCCAGAATCACGAAAATCTCTCCACACAGATACCAAGAATATCTCAACATCCCCTCTCAAACTCAAGATGGGGTAGTCGAAACTAGCTTGAGTTCGTGCACTAAAGTATGAAAGCAGCCAAGAAGATGTGACTCTGTGAACAAATCTGCAGGCTGATTAGATGAACTAATGGATAGGAGGCGGATGGTACTGCAGACAATATGTTGACGAGTGAAATGACAATCCCTCTCTATATGTTTCGTTCGCTCATGGAAGACATCATTGTGACCAATTTGTATAGCACTCTGGTTGTCACAGTAAATAGATGTAGCAGTAGTCTGAGGAACATTCATATCTGTAAGTAACCAACGAAGCCAAAGTACCTCAGCAGTAGTGTCAGCAATGGCTCGATACTCACTTTCAGTGCTGGATCGGGAGGCTAAGGTTTGCTTTTTGCTTCGCCAAGAAATAAGTGAATCACCAAGGAAGATGCAGTAACATGTTGTGGAACGTCTATCAGTAGGATCACCTCCCCAGTCGGCATCAGAATAAGCTCGTAGTTCAAGAGAAGATTTCACAGAGAAATATAGGCCATGAAACAAGGTGCCTTTGATGTAGCGTAAGATCCGAAGAACAGCAGCATAATGAGTGGAATGGGGAACTGACATGAATTGACTGACCAAGTGAACTGCATAGGCAATGTCTGGGCGTGTAAATGTAAGGTGAATTAGGCTACCAACAAGTTGCCGATAAAGAGTAGGATCTGGAAGTGGAGTACCATCTGTTGGAAGAAACAACACATTCGTTTCGAGAGGCGTGCTTTCTACCTTACAATCGGAGAGACCTGCTTTTGTCAAGAGATCAGAAGCATACCTGGCTTGAGATAAAGAAATACCATCATCAGAAGAAAGAACTTCAAGGCCTAAGAAGTAACTAAGGGGTCCCAAATCCTTCATGTCAAATTGTTTAGTTAAAAACTATTTGACAGTTTCAATACCAGATGAGTCATCACCCGTAATTATCATATCATCCACGTATAGAAATAGTAAAACAACACCTTGGTCCATTTTCCATAGAAATAGTGCATTATCATGTGGACTAGAAGAGAAATGAATTTTACTAAGTGTAGTGCTGAACTTAGCAAACCATGCTCTGGGAGCTTGTTTAAGACCATTTAAAGCACAACGGAGACGACAAACTTTGTTAGGAGGATGATCATACCCAGGTGGAGATTTCATATACATTTCTTCCTCTAAATCTCCATTAAGAAATGCATTTTTGACATCCATTTGATGTAAGCCCCATCGTTTAGAAGAAGCAATAGCAAGAAGTGTTCGAATAGAAGTGATACGAGCCACCGGAGCAAAAGTTTCTTCATAATTAATTCCATATTCCTGAGTATAACCCTTTGCAATGAGTCGAGCTTTATACCTTTCAATAGAGCTATCAGATCGTGTTTTTATCTTATAAATCCACTTGCAACCAACGAGGGGCGTGTCAGGAGGAGGATCAACCAAGTCCCAAGTATGAGTATTTTCAAAGGCCTGTAATTCTTCTTGCATAGCTTGCTGCCAACGGGAGTCATTAGATGCCTCTTTATAGGTCTGAGGTTCATGTAAGTTAAGCATGGCTGAAAAACAATGACAATCACGAAGATATTGAGGTGGGTTTCTTACTCTATGAGGGCGATCGGAGGGAGACAGATTATCAATGGGAGCGGGAGAGGTAGGTGGCTCTTGAGTTCCTGGAGCAGGATCTGCAAGCGAGACTCCATGACGAGAAATAGTCATAGCATCCAGCGTATGTGAAAACTCAGACAGGGAGCTAGCTTCAGATTCACTAGGAAATAGCTCAATTGAGGAATTAGAGAAAAAAGGAGTAGATGCAGGTGGGATAGACTCAAATTTAGACACTGAAGAAAATTTAATGTGTTCCCAAAAGACAACATGATGAGAAAGACGAATTCGATGTGAAATGGGATCCCAACAACGGTATCCTTTGTGTTCAGTCCCATAACCCAGAAAGAAACAAATGCGAGCACGAGCTTCTAACTCAATGTACTCATGTGGTTGAAGAAGAACAAAGCAAGAACAACCAAACACCTTAAGCGACTTATAATTGGGTGGGTGGTTATAAAGGCGCTCAAAAGGAGACATATTACCCAGAACAGAAGATGGAAGTCTGTTGATGGTATAGACAGCAGTCAAGGCTGCTTCACCCCAAAATCGCTCAGGACAAGAAGAAGAGATAATCATAGCACGAATGGAATCGAGGATATGTCAAAGTTTTTGCTCTGCGCGGTCGTTCTGCTGAGATGTGTGGGGACAAGAATATTGAGAAAGAGTACCATTGTCTGTAGAAACTCTAAGAGTATGGAATCACGATATTCCATGGCATTGTCTCTTCGTAAGGTTTTAATGGTTTTATCAAATTGAGTTTTAACCATGGTTGCAAAATCAATATAAATTTGGGGTAATTCAAAGCGATTTTTCATGAGAAAAATCCAGGTGAACCTGGAATAGTCATCAACAAAAATCACAAAGTACTATGTGATCCGTTCATGGTGGGTACAGGACAAGGTCCCCAAATGTCTGAATGAATTAAATCAAAGGGACAATCAGAAATGGAGGTACTGTTATTGAAAGACAAGGCATGTTGTTTTGCTTGTTGACATGCAATACAATCGAAAGTTTTGCCGTTGACAGTTCCTAACACACCATGAGAAATTAAAGGACAAAGTTTATTTAAGGAGCTATGACCAAGACGTTGATGCTATATTGATAGAGGAACACTAGTGGACATAGCACAGATAGGGGTCGAGGAAGGAACATGCAGGGAGGTGAGTTCAAACAGACGTCCAACTTTACGACCAGTTTCGATGATTTGTCCCGTCTTAAGATCCTAGACACGACACCCAATAGGTGAAAAATTCACTTCATAACTATAATCACACAATTGGCCAACGGGGACAAGCTTAAAGTTTAAGGCTAGAATTATCAAAGTATCAGGTAAGTAGACATTAGTTGAGGAAATAGGTCCTTTATGACTAATGTTCATAATGGAACCATTGGTGGTCTTAATGGAAGAGGAGTTGGCAGCGGGCGCTAATGAAAAGAAAAGGTGAGTGCAACTTGTCATGTGATTGCAGCAGCCAGAATCAAAATGCCAAGAAGAGTTACCTAAGAGAGCAGCTAAAGCTGTAGTGTTATTACCAGTGGCAGAGACAAGTTGACTAAGAAGGGCCTAAAGGTCAATTGAAGAAGAGGGAGATGACTCGGAATTGTTGGCACAAGCAGCAGGTCCAAATACAGGCTTGGTAGATTGACTTGGACGACTCTGATTCCTGTTTTGAGGACGAGTCGAACAATCGTTAATAAAATGATCAAACATCTTATAGTATCGACAAAATACAGTAGAATAATTTTTTGGCAATATGTCCCTTTTTATGGCATTGAGGACATTCAACAATGGGGCATTCTGGGAGAAGATGACAAATTTGATGACAGTGGCGACAAATCTTGTCGTTCTTGTCAGAAGCTACGAAAGCAGAATCAGCTTGTGTCTTCAAAAGCCCTAATCGAGTTTCCTCTGATTTCAATCAAGGAAGGGTTACTTCAAGGGTAGGCAAGGGTTGTTGATTAAGTAAAGTTGCTCGTATAGGCTTATAATCATCAGTAAGAGCCATCAAGAATTGAATTAATCTGTCACCATTACGATATGCTACAAATTTTGCAGCATCTTCGGCATCCTTCCACACGGGCTCAAATAAGGTTAATTGATTCCAAATAACTTCCATTTGAGCAAGAAAGTCATATATAGGTTGTCCCTTATCTTGTTTCAAACTACTGAGCTCTTTTATAAGCTGAAAATGATGAGACAAGTCAGAACTTGTATATCGCTGAGCAACATGGTCCCATACTGCTTTTACAGTTTCAAATTGACGAAACTGAAGATGGATGGTTGGAATAGAAGTGTTTCAAAGCCATGTAATAATCTGATGATTTTTGCTATCCCAATCCTCAAGACGTTCAGCAATTTTTTGATCTGGTTCACCAGTAGCTTTTGTGGGACATGTTACGTCACCTGTAGCATATCTTCATAGCTTACGCCCTTTAAGAAAACTACGCATTGCCTTAGACCAATGCCTGTAGTTTGTGCCATTAAGGATCACATAAATGGGTTGGGAAATATCACTCTTGTCCATCATAAAGAATACAGGGCAAACTAAAACTTTGACAGGAAGACTTCAAAGATTGAAAATCGTCAAAGTTTGATGAGAGAAGGGTAACAGGAAAAACTCCACCAAGAAGGATTTAGGCAAGCTTCAAAAAAAAATGAAACCCAACAACCAATCCTAGGGCTCTGATACCATGTTACGATTAGAAAAGAAGACAAACAAATGAATGAACAACTTAATTAATTGATTTACAAAGGTGTAATACATCAATATTTATACACATAGAGGGATGATATAAAAGGAATGCTAAATCAACTATAATCAAGATCTCAATCAAATCATGATTATAGTAGTCAATTGCTAATCACTAAAACCTCTCCAGAATCATAAAAATCTCTCCACACAGATACCAAGAATATCTCAACATATTTTATATTTGCCATGTTCCATATTAATAGTTAAGATTAAATTCAACTTCATACCTAGCTATCTGAATATCACATACAAAGGTTCCATTTAAAAATCTAACTTGCAGCACCCTAAAAGTCGACTTACATTTTTACATTCTATTGTTCCTTGTCATAGTACAACTTCTTGGTGGAGATTCCATTTACACTTACTTTTGGAGGTGAATGTATTTAGACCTAGCAAACTGACGTGAGAACCAAAACCTGAACTGAACGACCAGGACCTATACCCAAAACTTGAATTAACCTAAACAAACCATTCCAGACCTGAAATTTTTCTCAAAGTTGCTTAGTTTTGCATGATAAGCATATTGGATCAAAAATTGGTTGACCCGAAGTCGACTCGAACCAAAATTCACCTGACCTAAATTGAACCGACCCGAAATGTCACCTAACCCGAAACATGACCCAACCCAAATTTAACCCAACCCGTACCCGGACCGAATGACCAATTTGTCACGTCTAATTGTATTCATTTGCTGTAGATATTATATATAGAAGGAGTTACTGGTAAAGTAATTACGTGATACAGCAGGGTTTGAAGCAAATAGCCGAAAGAAACTAGTCAATGCCATAACAAAAGGAAGCATGTTGTTCAGTGATGAAGATAGGCGACCAATCATTAATCAACGATACGTAGAACTACAGGTTTGATGAAGTCCAAATGGGAATGCTATGTTGTGTGCTATAACAATTCCAAGTCTTTAACATGAGAAGCAACAAATTAAAAAAGGGGGAGAATTTCTTCTTTTAGGAAAAGCCAGGCACGACAAAAAGGGGGATAATTCCTCCTTTCCGGAAAAGCCGGATTTCACACTTTGTTCTTGCGGCTAAATAATGACGGAAAGGAAAAAAAAATCAACCATTGCTTTAATCTAGACCTGATGTTTTCCGATCAAATTACTCGAAATTTACGGCCAAATACCTAGGTTTTTATTAATTAGAAATAGCCCATGCTTCATGAACGTAACTACTTGATTAGCATTAACTACTACGATAGTAGACAAATAGTTTGATGCAATTTGACTTGTGGGTCAGTGGAATGAATGAATTCAAATATGTGCATTGAGAACCTGAATATGGGGGCAAATCTAGGATTTCGATCTTGTAGGCACAGGCTTTTAGTGAATTTTTGACTTTACTTAAACATAAATGAAGACTATAGTTTATATGTATATGATGCTTCATATCACAAAGCTCAAGTGTTCCTTGTGAAATAGTTGAAAAGTAAAATATATCTATGCCCTGTAGACTCTAATTAGATTGTAAAAAAGTACAAACAGAACATGAAAGAAAGTACAAAATTATTCATATTTATAATCCTATTGTTATTATCAGTTAACAATCATAGATGGTTGATAATGAGCTGATGGATAGCTTACAATTTTCTGAGAAATCATAAGCCCTTTCTCACCTTGACAAACGAATTAGTGTCTCCAGTTAAAAACTTTTTGGACTTGCCACTGTTTGGAGGGGAAGACCACTTATGTTGTCTACCCTTTTTCTTTCCTAAGCTTTTGCCGTTAAAACATATGGGGATGAGTTTGTAAATGAGTCATTTTACCTATTGTGACATATTTATATACTTGACAAGCTTTGCATCTACCATCACAGCATCAAATGTCAAAACTATTGGTTAAAGTTAAACTTGTATTCATTTTTAATGGGTTTACTTAAGTGGTGAAAAGTTTAAATAAATATAATTTGTTCGATAACAGCATTGGTATATTTTTAAAATGTGACCTATATCAATATGACAATTATGAAGAAAATCCATATTTAAAGGACACTTCATTATTTAAGCTTGTCTCAACATCAAAGTCAAGAAAAAGGATCGGCAACTGTATCAATTTGCAGTTTTAGCATGGAATGTCACTTGAGTCATGCTTTTCTTGGATTTTAGATCTGTCCTTCGGTTCTTCCGTTTCCACTCTTGACATTCAAACATTTCTTACCCTTCAAATCCCATTCGAAAATCGAGCACTATATGTCTATATGATATGGACAATAGATAAGCATGACAAGGATGGATTTACTCTAATGATCAAAGGAAGAACTGGCCCACTTTGTAGACTTCAATACAATATTCTCAAAATAAATGCATCTCAAAATAAATGTCATTTAAGTTTAAGAAAGAGAAACATACATATACTTTTTCTTTTTCTTTTTTTTTTTGATAAAAGTATATATACTTGTTTACAAACATCGAAAGGTGGATATAAAAGATTATACTTGTAATTCGAAACTTTTCCCCTCAACCAGCAGGCTGATGGATTATTAGGAGTTAGCCATCAAAGTAAAGTTGCAAAAGTTATTTTTTTAAAAAAAAAGGTAAGAAAAGTTGGTATACATGCTTTACTTACCTTTTCAATTGTTTGTGTTTCTAATAAAGTGAATTAGGCCACACCTTGAAGTCATCCTTTTGGAAGTAAAATGTTTGGCTGGTATACATATAAAAGGATGATACCTTGATAATGTAGAATTTAATATTTATGCATAAGAATCATTTCAACCAAGCTTAGATTAATGATTGAAAGCTTAGGATAGAATTTTATATTCTAACACATCTCTCATATGAATGTCATGTAGACTTGGAACGTAGATGCTATATAAAGACCCCTCTATACCTTTCATAATAATTAATAATAGAGATTGTCAAGGTTTGAGCTTGAGGCCTCTCAATTAAAAAATTTAGAGTATCATGTTCAAAAATCACTTAACCAAAAATTTAAACTTTGGTTTTAAAGCATATTAATAGATTTTATATTCTAACAATCTACAAATTACGCATGCAACGTGCAATGGGTGAGACTGCTGTGTCTTTCTGTTCTGTCCCTTAAAAGATTAACCAGCTTGCCAACCTCAATAGTGGGTTCTCCTCATGTGGATGGAAATTATTGCCCAAAAGAAGGTTTGGTCAAGTATTTAATGGAAAAGCATGAGTTTAGACTAATCTTTTCTGTTGCATCCTTCTGTTTTTAAATGGTGCATATTGTGCTGCATCTTTGTTACATGCATGATCGTACCCCTTTAGGAGGCAATTGATCTTGGTCAATCATTTCTCCAAAAAGAACAAAATCCTTGGTTGTATATCATTTGAGAAAATACTTGGGTCTAACAAAGACTTGACCCGGAAATTGACTATCCACAAATGGCTTGTTTGACGTCATAAGCTCTCCCTATACATGGGAGAACTTGGACTATACTTTCCAATTGATTTGAACTTCAGATGGAGGAGTTAAAACTTGACAAGTAGCTAGTCTTGGAAGGTATTATATCAAAGACATCTTAGTTTGAAAAGTGGTTTATTCCCGACATTAAATATTATTATTGAATATATTCAATATATATGTCATTTTTTGTAGAAACTTGTGAAGGAATCTTACTACCTACTTCAGTAGAGGTGGCTCAATGTGTATTTATAATAGAAATTAGGGTTACAGGATTAGGGTTACAAGGATTATAATTACAAGGCCCATAAACAAAGAGTCCATACTATACACATACACTATTACACCCCCTTAATCTGTACGGGGTGGAACAACGGATCGATTGCCCTTGAACTGCAAAAAGTTTTGCAAAGACAGACCCTTGATGAAGATGTACACTACCTTGGACTGAGTAGGGATGAGACGGACCTAAAGATGCTTGTGAGAGGCCATATCCTTGACGAAGTAATAGTCAACCTTAACATGCTTACTTCGATTGTGTAAGACATGATTGGTAGCAAGATAGGTAGCATGAACATTATCACAAAAGAGTCGAATAGGGACTTGAACCAACACACCCATAACAAGAACAAGCTGGGGTAACCATTGAATTTCAGTTGCCGTGTATGCCACTGCACGATATTCATCCTTCATAGAAGAATGAGAAACAGTGGGTTGCTTCTTGGTGCGCCAGGAAATGATATTAGAACCCAGAAAAATAGCAAACCCAATCATAGAGCGGTAGATGTCGAGACAGCCAACCTGATCAGTATCGCCAAAAGCCACCAAAAGGTCCATCTTAGAGGACTTAAAGAAAAGCGAGGTATTCCGACCATGACTTCGAAAGGGAAGAGAAGGCTGCTGTGTAGGGACGAGAAAGCAGCAGATGGGTTTAGGGTTTAAGGTGATTGGTATACGCTGATGCCATGTGAAGGAATCTGGCTACCTCCCTCAATAGAGGTAGCTTGGTGTGTATTTAAAACAGAAATTAGCATTATAAGATTACGGTTACAAGGATTATAATTACAAGGCCCATAAACAAAGAGTCCATACTATACACATACACTATTAAAACTAAAAATTTAATAACATGTGCCATGCGAGAAACATGAATATATATAAAGTGATTATTTTGGCTTAATTTGTTTAATTAATTTAATTTATTTACGTAATTTGGCCAAATTAGCTTCCAAGTTAAACACAAATAACCACCAAGTCAACAATCCAATTGATTCCCAAGTCATTGATTAAATTGACTATTAAATCAAACATCCAATCAACCACCCAAGAAGGCAACTAAATTACAAATCCTAATAAAAGGATATTCTTTTTACAAGCACTACTTCTCCTACTTAAAGGCTGGAAAACTCATTCACTCCCCCGCCCATTTTGAAGCAAAGCTCCCAAGTATCCCCTTAGTGGGGAAGAAGACAACAAGTACGTACCTCAAGTGCGTGTGGTCAACTCTCTAAGATAAAACACTTTTTTGACGGAGATTAAGCCTCTTAGTCCATTCGGAGATAGATTCATCTAAGTCGATTAAAAAAAGTCAAATAAGTCAACTTGATCGAGATTCAAGCCAATCGGACCTTCTTTGAAGTACAAATTAGAGCTTGAATTGGAAGAATTATTTACTTATTTATCTTGTAATAAATACACAGAGATTGTAATGTTTTTTGAGATTAATACAAATTAAATTTGTTCACAGCTCTCATCCTATTTAATTTACAGTTGAAATATGTCCATTTCCCTTTATGGGATAAAGAATGGCACAAAAATTGTTGTATGCAGATTTGATCTCAAACTTCAAGCAATAACTCACAGAAAAAGTTTAGCTGAGCTAATGTATGCCGAAATCATGTCCTATCACTTATCAATTCACGTTAAGCTCCTTATTAAAACCATTTTGAAATTGTTATTTGAAGTTCAAAGTTAACTTTGTCCTTCAACTATAAGTGTAAATGGTCATGACCAAAATACAACATTAGAGCCTCTCTCAGCTCAAAGGTCTCATCTTTAAATTCTAGTAGTAATTCTGACATACAACTATTGGCGCAAAGTATGGAAGATTGAGAACTTATGTAACATGCACACTTTGGATCTAAAGGGCATCCACATTAGAAGTATCAAGTTTATTCTAAACTTCCCCAAAGTTCGAACCATTAGTTCAAGTTTTAGTTAAGAGAATCCTGCTACGTAGATCAATTAATAAGTCATGTCTTAGGTTTTGTTTGGACCTTGGAAAATTTGGTAGAAAGAAATTTTTTTTTTTTTTTGAGAAAGTAACTTTATTTCTTGTGTTTGGTTTAGAGAAAATCACTAAGAAAAAAAACATGTAGGAAAATTAAATGGACAAATTGTTAGAAATAAGTGATAAAAGTTTCCTCATAAAATTGTGAGAAAAGTTTGGGAAAAGTTCCCAAAAATAATCCTAACCACCTTCAACCTTGCACTACTTAGATGACATCAACATGATTTAAGTAATTCATCAACATTCAAATTTTTCATCCAAATTCTTGTATTTTTTCCTCAATCCAAACAAGAGAAAAAAACTCACTTTCCCCCTACTTTTTTTTCTTTCATATTTTTTTCCCTTCAATTTTTCTTTCCACCAAATTTTCTAATGACCAAACGGAGCCTTACAGTTCAATACTTATTTTGTGCATCGTAATAGATCATTGGTGATTATAGTCAATAATTTTCTATACATAGGTGAAATATTATTAAAGTTTCCGTATAGTTAAATAGATGGCGCACTAACGAATACTTGAAAATTGGATAAAATAAAGAGCAAAGAAATAAAGGCTATTTTTTATTAGTGCCAAAATCATTTTGCTTCAGACTTCTACGATTCCATTACAAAACATATTTACTTTCATGCATAACTGTATATGTGTTAAAAAATCTGCACTCTTGAGACATCGTTAAATGTATAAAACCATCACATTATGACCAATGTCTCCTAAACAATGCATGTTCAATATTGGTAATAGTGAGCCCAACTGATCAGGTCGGTCATTGCCATAGACCTGGGTTCAAGCCCACCTTTGTACCTTATTTGCACGAAAAAAATGTATGTTCAATTTTATATTTTAATTATGTAATATATGTACTCTTAATTTCTTTTTTTTTTACAAAAACAAGATCATGAATAATTTTCACACACTAATATAATTGGAGATCAATCTACATATTTTCCTGTTCTTTTCGTGGTTTAATGAACTCAATTCACTCATTCCCACATCCACCCATTCCTTCCTCCACTTAAACAAAAATACCAATCCTTCCCACACTCACCCACTCCTTCCCCCTCTTTCCCACACTCCTTCATTCAACTCTCCAACTTCATTCAACTCCTTTCAACTCCTGCCCACTCTCACCCACTCCTCCCCCCATTTTCCACACCCACCTATCCCACACCCATCATTTCTCACTAAAAAGAATAGGGCCTTAAGTATAATATTTATCTATGTTTATAAGTGATAGATATATAGTTAGATATATCAACATATAGCTACATAGTTAGATAGAAAAAATAACTAAATAACACACACACACACACACACACACACACACACACACACACACACACACACACACACATATATATATATGTAT
>JACYFF010019584.1:22748333-22767864 GCA_017589665.1 Selenicereus undatus
TATATGTGTGTGTGTGTGTGTGTGTGTGTATGTATGTATATGTATATGTATATGTATATAGAAAGAGAGAGAGACATAAGCATATACTGCTTCATCGGTAACACCTTATATTTTCATCTTTATTTATGATATCTAGAGTAACAAGATGAACTACGAGCTCGGGGTTAATGAAGACACTAGTCATGAATTTGATTTCTATGTTAAATCCGATGACATGTGTAATAAAAAGCTTGCAACTATGACTCCTCAATTAGGTAAACAAAAATTCCCGTTTCATCATGACCCAACATTATACTCTAAATTTGGTGCACGAAAAGAGAAGATTCTCTTTTCTGAGTGCTTTATTTTAAAAATATAATCACTGATCATTACTTGTCATCCCAATCAATCAATTCAAAAAATAGAGGTGGTCACACATTATCTAAAATTTACTCCTAAAAGATGCACAGCATCACTGCTCAGTCATGTGTCTAATGTTAATAGGGACAACAAAGTTGCTTTTCAAGAAAAGAAACATGTAGTTCTTCTTCCCCACAGGAGCTGCATGCAAATGGCTTAGGTTCCATCAACGTTTTGTAAAAAGAAAAATTGCAGTTCTTTTGTGCATCGGGCAAATTGATGAAGATCTTTATGTGAGTTGACACTCAACACTAATTGTTGTCATCTTTTTTGATAAGCTTCTTAATAACGTCCCAGCACAACTGACTCATGGCGTGCTTCTCATGAGTTCACCCTCGTATCCCACCCCCCCCCCCCGGCCCCGATTTCTACCCCCCCCCCCCCCAATTTACCATTAGTCCATTGCCGTGTTTTTAATAAGTGGTTCAGCAGGGAAAAGCAACAATACAGAATGGATTTATCATTCCAAAAATCTCCATTGGTTTATTTATGCTAAAGTTCACCATGTTTGAATTTATGTTCGTAATATCCTATACTATGGTTATAAAAAGATTAAAATTCATGAATCATGAGAAATATGGGTTCGCTAATTTTTAAGACGTCTCATATCAAATTTTGTAAATTGTAAGTAAACATGTACTTTAAGATGCAAATCAGTAGCACAATGAAGGACATGCACCACTAAAAAAATTACAAAATAATGATGGAATCCAGCAACGAACTAAAGTAACGACATAATGAGCGACGAAAATGGCGACAGAAAAATTGTATTAGAAATAACTCGGAATGAACGACGGAATTGGCGACGGATAATTAATTCTATTGCTGGTTTTCAATACTGGCAACAGAATATCTGTCGCCAGTTAAATAAAAATTTAATTTATTTCAAACTGTTCCGTCACCAGTAAAAAAAATTTTAGGTGGCGACAGATATGTTTTAAAGAAAAAATTCAGTGTCAGGTGACGGAATATGCTTTTAAAAACAAAATCAGTGCTGGGCGACGGAAATTCTGTCGCCTGTCCGTAGCTCACCCATTTAAATGGGCCAGATCTGGTTCTTCAAACCATTTGCTCGCGAAACAGCCGAAAGAGAGAGAGTGTGTCATCGAGAGCTCTGCCAACCCCCGCAACCGCCAACCACCGTTGACTGCCTGTCCCCGCTGGTGCCGGCTACCCCCGTCGCCTGTTACTGGTTGCTTTTAGTGAAATTAAGGTAATTTTCTCACTTCAACTAGTTTTAATTTCTACAAATTTTTGTATTACATTGTTTGAATTTCATAAATAGTTCATATTTTTGTTGAAATGTGGTATTTATGTGATGTTATTGCTGTAATTTGTTTCAAGATTTTGCTCAATGCAATTTAGGGTTTAGGTTTGGTCATTTGAAGTTAACATTTGTTGTAGTTGGTGGAATGAAATGCTTTAGTCCATAATTTTGTTAAAATGTGCAATTTGTATGAAGTTATTGCTCTAATTTGTTTCATGATTTTGCCCAATGTAATTTCGGTTTAGGTTTGGTAATTTTAAGTTAAAATTTGATATATTGGTGGAATGAAATGCTCATGTTTGGATGAATTATTAGTTTTCTAAAATTTGTAAGAATATAAGTATATTTGTAGAAGCTTATCAGTAAATATATGTAATATATATATATAATTGAGTAATTTATATAATTATTATTATTTAAATTAAAGTTAATTCTTATCAAATAACCTATGTGGTTATTGTTGTTTGAGCAGAATATGAATTGTCCTTCACATCATAGGTGGGTGGATAATAAATTATTGTCTGATTGTAGTGGTTATACGTAAGAATTGCTAAATGTAGTAAATCAATTTGATGAATTCGCACGAAGTCATGGAGACGTAGAGCCTGAACAATATGATTTTGGGTATTCAAATAGTGAAATTTCCAAAGGTGGAGGTTCAAGTCATATTAATAGTGACTACAATGAATCCTACGTTGATTGTATGGAGCACATAGTTGGTGATGCTATAATGGCAAATCAAAATGTAAGGGTGGAGTTGTCAAGCACTTGCGGAGAACCATTTTATAATATGGTTCAAGCTGCTCAGCAACCCTTATACAATGGTTGGTCCACCCATAGTGAGCTCTCTGCTGCTATGAGACTGTTGGGTATCAGATCTAACTATAACAAGCCACAAACTGTTTCAATGAAATTGTTCAACTAATGAAAGCTAAGAGACGTGTCCACCTAACAACCGCGTGCCAAGCAACTATGGGCAAACAAAGAAGGTTGTTCAAGATCTTGGCAACGATGGTACATATTGATTGCTGCCGTGAAGGTTGCATGCTATTTTTTAAGGAGGGCGCAAACCTGGATGTATGCAAGCTTTGTGGGCATTTAAGATGGAAGAGGCAAATATCACAACAAAGGAATCAAAATCCATTACCATACTCAAGGATGCATTACTTGCCTTAAAACCTTGACTTCAGAGGTTGTATGCAATAAGAAGTACTGCAGAGCACATGAGATGGTATTATGAACATCGGCGTGAGGACGATGTTCTATGTCATCTATTAGATGTGGCAGCATGGAAACATTTCGATAACAAGTACCCTAATTTTGCTGCAGAGCCTCGAAACATGAGGCTTGACTTATGTGCTGATGGATTTAATCCTTTCACTTTGTCTTCAAGATCTTACTCCATTTGACCAGTGGTAGTTACACCTTATAACCTCCCCCCAAAAATGTGCATGACCACATCGTTTATGTTCCTCACGTGTGTAATCCACAACCCTAAAAATCCCGATAACTAAATAGATGTATATTTACAACTTCTTATTGATGAGTTGAAAGAGTTGTTGGATGTTGGAATTGAAACATATGAGATTTCTATGGGGGCATACATTTCAAATGAAGGCTGCATTTCCTGGCATATGAAATGTTATCTGAGCGGAGTACTAATGGGCAATTGGAATAATAGCCCGACCCTAAATTATCTTTGTTTATTTAATTACCTTATGTTAATGATTTTCTCAAATTTATTTATCGCATTTAATCATCCCGGTGGGAAAATTTTTATTTGGGCCATCACTTAGCAATTCGGGTTTTATTTATTTATTTCATTATTAACGAAAACTTTCGAAGAATTGATAGTAGCCCCCAACAAGTTTAATCTAACTAATTTATTTTGTTTTCCGTAACGTTACAAAAATTTAAATTTGAGTACGTAAAAACATTATCGTTACGAAACGTTTTATTCCCGAATCCAACTTTCTTTGGCCCAATTTGAAGCCCAACTTGTTTGCTTTCTTAACCTAATTGATTACCATAATTAAGCTTAACTATGATTAGCTAAAAATCCCTTTCCAAGATAAAAACTTAGCCAAGTTGTTGGAGAAGTCAAAAAAATACAACCAAAACTCAAACCCATCTTCTATCTCATTTCTACCTCTAACCAGGCCAGCCCTCTCCCCCAGTTGATTTTGGTATTTTCCGGCTAATTTCCGACCAGCTTTGTGCTGCTTCTGACTCCCCCCGACACCCTAGTATCACTAGCTATCATCCTCCATCATCAAAACCACTAAACATCACCTCCATCTCTACTTTTATCAAGCTTGAACTGAGTAACCTTAATCTTGATCTTGTTGGTTTTGATTTTTATCTTAGCTTTGATTATTGTTTTGATGTTTTTGATTTTTGATCATGTTGATTTGATATGAAATAAGAGTTATTTTGATGTTGATCATGATGGAGTTGAGTTGGGAGCCTGTTAGGGTTAGGGTTATTCATAATCATGTAAGCTTTAAGTGGGAAGTTTGTTTTTCTTGGATTCTTGCATTTGATTTAGTGGTTTGAATCTCTAATAATGTTATGAGGATGTTCTTGGTGATCTTGGATGAAGTGGAAGTTGGCCAAAAGTTAGGGTTTTATTGCTTATGCAAGGGTTTAACCTTCCTTTGATAGCAAGCATGCTATTATTGTATATTTGATTGAAAAATGATCTTTGATGTACATGCTTTTGAAGTGAAATTGAGTGTGATGGTTTTGTATGGTGATGGGAAGGACCAAAGACTTGTTACATGACTTTAAAGTTTGATTTAGGATGGGGAATTGTGTGAAAAGAAAGGAGAAAGCCTTGAAAGTGAAGGCTGGAAAATTTCAGAAAACAGGGCAAGCTTTGTGATTAAACTTGTAATTATCGGCCCATTGAAAAATTATAATTTTTGGTAGGTAGATATTTAAGCGTGTTAGCTTTTAGATGCCTTTTGAATCACCTTAATCCAAGGTCTGTGGAAGAAGTTACGGCCGTTTCACCAGAGCTGCGCAGATTAAATCAAAACTAACGTACTTATGTTCTATTTCTATTTTGAGAACACTATAGTGAGAATCATGTTTGGTGTTCTAAATGAAAGTGTTGCGGGACTTCTTGATCTTTGTATATTGAATTTTATAGCTCAATTGAAGGTCAGGGTTGAAAGTTATGAATTTTCTAAAGTGGACCTTGAATCACTAACAATTTTAATTGCACTTAGAATCTTATTTGGTTTGGAAAACTAAGTTATAAGGTATGTGCTATCAAATTGGAGAAGTCGGGAGATTGATAGCTCAAGATCAGTATTTATTGGTCCAAAATGGTGTGTTTGAAGTTATTCTGAACCTACCACCAGTTCAATTGCATTCAAACCTTTGTTATCCATCTCAAAAATATCAAAACCCCGTGATCAATTATATCCATCAAAGTCTTTCTTTTATGATCTCAATTATTCCACCTTGATCAGTTTTACTCCGGTATTATTTCACTTTGAGTTAAATTATCCTAATTTACTTAGTTTTCATATCATGCTGGCAGAACTTATCTTCTATTGAGTTATTTGAGTTATGGATGCCTTTTAACGAATTTCTGTTGCAATCACGAATTATTAAAGTCAACGTTGTTTACTAATTACATACCTATAATTGTTTTTCTTGAATCGAAGTCGGGGCCTAATCTATCATTTCCTATTGTGCATAAGTATTATCAAGTGAGATTGCATTTTAAAGACTTCAGGTACGTTCATTGTCTGTATCGTTACAAATCAGCACGTATTTATCAAAATTATAATATTTTGGTAAGTACATCAATGAATCAGTTTAATCAGTGATTTATCACATAATTAGTGACCCCATCAGTTATCAGTTATAGGGCGTAGCCCTTCAGTTACTCACGCAGCTTCAGGCCAAGTCCCAATCGATTTTGTAGATGTATAACTATCCATAGAACGGAACAGTTACAAGGGGTTCACTATCAGATAATAACTAGCAATGCAGTTTTACATTCATCTTATTCACCGTTTTAACTCAAAATGAATTGCAAAGCGGGCGCCCAATCAATTTATGCAGTGATCATTTAACAATACAGGAATGCATGTACTCAGCTTCGGCTCATAATTCAAAATGTTTTCATATTTTGTTTTAGGAAAATGCTCATGCTAGCAAGTCAGCGAAAAAGCATGCTAGTGAGTCAGTGGAAGAGAATAAGTAAGCAAGGGAAACTTTGATGAATCAACAGTGATATAGACCATGCATACTTTGGTGCAGTATTTTGTAATCTTCAGTGTATGGAAGTGTAAGCTTTGTGGTGAATTGCTTTACTATAGTGTATATACCTTGTGTTGGTTAATGAGTATGGTTAAAGTTATGCCTGACTATGTTATCTTTAGTATACTTGCCTTAAGCTTTGTCCTTTTGGGATGGCGGTAATGCCCTAATCATTGGGTTTATTAGTTGAAATTGAGAAAATCAGAATAATGATTGCAAGTAGTGAAACATGCTTAAAAAGGGGGCGTTACAGATTTGGTATCAAAGCTGAGGTTTTAAGGGCCACTGTGAGCTATCAAGTATCTATGAGTTAGCTATTAAGGTGTGTATGAGTTATGTTGGGCTAGTTGAATGAGCTGTTGACCATAAGTTCATATGTATGGGCATATAAGAAGGAACCATTTTCATTTGGGTGATTCAATCATTTGGTAATATTATGAGATTCGAGCATTAGCAAAGTGGAGTGTCGAACCATTTGGGTGACCTACTCATGAGGCATGCTTTCATTTATTTGGGAGTTGTGTTATATGTTTCATTTCTCTCATTTGTTTAAATTTTTGCAATCGTGCACTCCGAGTGTGTGACCCGTTGAGTTATGAACTCTGACGTGTGGCCGTTGAGCTATTAAAGTATTTCTTTTCATTTCATGTATCTATTGTAAGGCCTTAAGCCGAGTTTCAGTCAGTTTTTAGGCGAAACTATGTCTGTTTTGCCCCACATTTGAGAGTTTTAGTGAGGTGTGTTAATATACCTGAACTTGGGTACAGTGATGGTTGAAACCCGATGTTATGCCATTTGCAACTTCTTAAATGATTAATATAGTGTCAAGTTAGATGTAAACCTTTAGATGAGGAAATGCCTTGTGGGCAATATCTTTGAAGTGAACTAGTATGAAATGAACATTATAATGAGCGCTTATGTCTGGTGATAACAGTTAGTAGCTTACGGTGTGCTACTTGGCATTATATAGGTGGTATGAGTATGATTAACCTTAAATTGTTCAGAGGCATCATTTCTTTTCCACTAACACTCTCTTGATTTGTAACGGAGTGTTTATGAAAAAAAAATCTCGTATGTGGTCTGTGGAGAGTCCTTTAAACACATCTGAGCAACCTTTCTTATAGGTGATTCAAATCCTGACAATCATATTCGTTTCATGCTCTGTTTCCATAGTGGAGCCTATAATGACCTTTGGTGTGCGTTACTGTGTGATTTGCAGTTCTTCCTAAGCATATTTGAACCATTCTACTTACAATTCAGTCCTCACTCTAGTCATGTTTTTACTGTCACCTATTTTAACTACTTGCTTCTATTTGGGCACTATTCATTTATTGCTTGGAAATCCATTGGTTTCTTCGGACCCAGTCATTGGTTGCCTTTTTAGCAATTAAATGGATCCATATCGTTTATGTTCCTATAGCACCATAACGTCATGTTGGCATGCTACTCTATGGCCGTGACTGCATCTCATTACTCAAATTATTGTGGCAATCCTTTCTTTACTATTACACCCTATTTTATTAATGATGAACAACGATTTGTACTCTTTCCATCTGCCAGTAGTTTTGAAGTTTATATGCCTACCCAAGACTTCCATTTACTGCAGAATGTGTTATTGATGAATGTTGATGCGATCATGTTCAGTCATAAGACTGACTCCTTCAACTTGACGTATTGGCCTTTCAAACACCAGATGAATAAAATTTCTCTTCTGGTGGTGTTGACCATCATATTCGTCATTTTACTTACCTACGGGTACCGTATGACTTTCAAATGCGTCTTTCGTAATCTATTAGATTTCTTCACCTTCAGTGCTTAATACTCCATCTCAACTTCATAACATCGTTAATTTACTTTACTATCATGACCATCATGAATAAACCGCATGTCTTGTATATGCAGGTCATTTATATGCCTTAACTCTTTCATTACGAATCTTTGTCCTTTCATTCATTCAGCTTACATGCCAATCCCTTATAACTAATAAAGAAATATCTTTGTAAGAGTTCATGGTGTGGTTACATCTCTTTACACTTTAGATTGTCCTCCTGTCATTTAAATTTACTAAGACCAGTAGCCAGTTAAATATGTTATCTTTTATAAATATGCCTCTATTAGTATTGTTGGAACCATATTTATTGGGCATTCAATCCAGTTTGATTGGTAGACCTTGTTATTATGGGGATGAACTAACTGTGTACTTATAGAAGATGACTTGTAAAGATCTTAAGGTTAGCTTGAGGAATGAGGAAAGACTAGATTTGTGTTTCTATGAACCGAGGGAAGAAAAACCTTATTTTCACCGTAATTACACTGTGCAAGCAAGTGGGTTATCGTGTCAGTAATGCATTGAATATTAGTGATATGAAACCACACTCAGTATATATATATATATATATATATATATATATATATATATATATAATTACAGTTTGTGAATTTAGAGATGTTACATCTGAGGACTTTTAGGACAGTTTTTCCCCAAGAAACATTGATTTTTAGATCAACCTAGTTCAAGGTGCTCAATCCATTTTCAAAGCCCCTATCATATGACCCCCAACAAAGTTCAAAGAATTAAAGATTTAGTAAGATGAGTTGTTACAGAAGGGTGTTATTTAACCAAGTGTGCCACCATGGGAAACCCTAGTTTTATATGTGTGAAGAATGAAAGTAGAACCTTATGGTTGTGTATAGCATACAGAGAGTTGAACAAGATCACTATCAAAAACAAGTTCCCTATACCTTGAATAAATGTTTTATGGGATTAACTGCCAATGACAGAAGTCTTTTTCAGGAATGATTTGAGTTCCGGATATCACACCTAAACCATACAACCACAGTTTATCTTTTGCAAGATGCCCTTTTATAGTAATTCTTGTAATTGTTTACTTGTCTCATCTTTGAAACTTGATACTATCCAATATTGTTTAATTTCCCTTGCATTGCAACCCTGATATTTCCTATTAGCATGATCTTCAATGCCTTTGCAAATCCATTATTAAATGTGCAATACAATTTTGTTTGACCTTATATGGTTGTCAAATTCCAGTGCTCTCGACCTTCACCATCTTTATTTCATGATCATGAGTTCTAATTCATTTCATTGAGATTTGATTCACACATCTACCTTACATCTCACTTGTTCGTAATGATAAGCTCGTATAACTTGTTCTGAATTTATAATATAATTCAACTCTCATTAGTGTGGGTGATTACGACTGTTATAATTCCGTTACTCTCCTTATTTTGAACTTCAACTCTCACACATATATCTTACATGCTCATAAATAAACTCCAGCTTTTCTGTTCGATCTTATTGCTGGACTTGAATTGGTTGCATATGAGCAAAGGTACGTTTCTCATGTCACTTGTTCAATCTATTTATTTATCCATTGGTACTTTGCTCGTCCAATCTATTGATCTATCCATTGCGCTGTACCGGTTCACTCTATTGATCTATTTATTGCACTTGCAATTCTCACACCTATATCTTATATCCTCATAAGTAAACTTCAATAATCCTTATTTAATCTTATTGTCGTACTTGATTTGGCTCCATATGAGCAAAGGCATGATCCCACTGCAGCCTATTTAATCCATTTATCTATTCATTAGACCTTGCTTGTTCAAGCTATTTATTTATTCATTGCACCTTGTTTATCTAATCTATTTCTCTATTTATTGTATTTTGTTTGAACACTCCCTCGATTGCATTTATCCTGTCTATTGTGTCTAGAAAGTTACCCTGTTGGAACTCCGTTGCTGTCCATCTTGTTTTTAAATCATCAGCTAAACTCGAAGGTAATCGGGCCATCTATCTTCTGGGATAACTATGTATTGGATCCTTTATAATCAATATTTATAAACAATGATTCTTGTGGTATTACAGTTCAAAATTCTAGATACACTCATGGTTATCTTTATTCTAACCACCCCATGATAATCTCTCCTTTATTAGCCTTTCCTAGTTTCAGTGTTCATTTCTTTTGTATGTAATGATTTGCTTGGCTAACGATCCCATCACTCTCATCCTTAATCACGGTCATTTCATCACCCATTATCAATCAGGAGGAGATCCTTGAGTAGTCTGATGAGAGGAGATCATGTGATGCATTAAGAATATTAGATGATAACTTTTGATAAGGGCATAGTCTCAAGCACTTTCTATTTTTATTTGAGTAAGTTAGAAGAAACATTGAGTATAAGGTCAGAGCTAACCCAAGCAAGCATTAAGAGGAAAAAACTCAAGTACATGTTAAGGTGATATAAGGTCGACAACAGAGTTGTGCTGGCAAAATAAAAAAAATAACCAAAGCCTCATATGGGTTATAGAGTGTTTCAAAAGCCTTTTCTAGTCAAAAGTAGTAAAAGACCAAGTATCCAAGGACAATTAAGGACTAGTTACATTGGGCCTCATGATTCATTGAAACGTTAGACCTTGTAACTTGTTCACTGCACCTACCAGTTGAACCCAGACACGTACTTAATGTGTTTTATAACTCGTAATAGTACTAGAGTACTCATTAGGGTATACAATAGTTTCCATTAGTGGATAAGGTGATGAACTAGTAGTGAGCACCTCCTCACTAGTAACAAAGTTCTTTTCTTTCGAAAAGAATATCAATTTTGAACCCAAGTAATTGCGTTCATTCAAGCTAGTGTGTGAGAAGCATCCGGATCTGCTACTGAAATATGGGATTAAGCAGTTATACAATACATAAACACCTTTAATCCGAGAGCTTGTTGACTAGGTCTACCTATGTAACTCAAACACGTGCATAACATGTTTCTTACCTTATAACTCAGGCAGTACAGGTCAGATCCTGATCATGCTCTCTTGATTAGACCCATTGCGGTCACTGAGGGTCTCGCGTTTGAAGAGCACCCAGTTCAGATAGTAGATCACAGGAATAAGTATCTACGCATCAAGCAAATACCTCTAATCAAAGTACATTGGCAAATCATACCTCCTTAGAATCCAGTTAGGGAAACTGAGGATGAGATGCAAGCCAAGTACGCACATCTATTTAAGATAAACATGCATGTTTTGGCAAAGTTTATAAGTTTCGACGACCAAACTCTTTAAGGGGGGGAAAGCTGTATAGCCCGACCCTAAATCACGATTATATATTTAAGTACCTCATGTTAATGATTTTCTCAAATTTATTTATCGCCTTTAATCATCCCGGTGGGGAAAATTTTATTTGGGCCATCACTTGGCAATTCGGGTTTTATTTATTTATTTAATTATTAACAAAAAATTTGGAAGAATTAATAGTAGACCCTAACAAGTTTAATCTAAGTAATTTATTTTGTTTTTCGTAACATTACAAAAATTTAAATTTGAGTATGTAAAAACATCATTGTTACGAAGCGTTTTATTCCCCAAATACAACTTTCTTTGGCCTAATTTGAAGCCCAACATGTTTGCTTTCTTAACCTAACTAATTACCATTATTAAGCTTAACCATGGTTAGCTAAAAATTACTTTTCAAGATAAAAACATAGCTAAGTTGTTAGAAAATCCAAAAAAATACAACCAAAACTCAAACCCATCTTCTCTCTCCTTTCTCTCTCTAACCAGGCTAGCCCTCTCCCCCAGCTAATTCTGGTATTTTTCGACCAGTTTTTAGCCAGCTTTGGGCTGCCTCTGACTCCTCGTGACACCCTAATATCACTAGCTACCATCATCCATCATCAAAACCACTAAACATCGCCTCCATCTCTACATTTATCAAGCTTGAAGTGAGTAACCTTAATCTTGATCTTGTTGGTTTTAATTTTCATCTTAGTTTTGATTCTTGTTTTGATGTTTTTGATTTTTGATCATGATATGTTGATAAGAAATAAGAGTTATTTTGATGTTGATCATGGTGGAGTTGAGTTGGGAGCATGTTAGGGTTAGGGTCATTCATAATCATGCAAGCTTTAAGTGGGAAATTTGTTTTTCTTGGACTCTTGTATTTAATTTAGTGGTTTTAATCTCTAATAATGTTATGAGGATGTTCTTGGTGATCTTGGATGAAGTGGAAGTTGGCCAAAAGTTAGGGTTTTATTGATTATGCAAGGGTTTAACCTTCCTTTGATAGCAAGCATGTTATTAGTGCATATTTGATTGAAAAATGATCTTTGATGTACATGATTCTGAAGCGAAATTGAGTGTGATGGTTTTGTATGGTGATGGGAAGGACCAAATCCTTATTACATGACTTTAAGGTGTGATTTTGGATGGGGAATTGTGTGAAAAGAAAGGAGAAAGCCTTGACAGTGAAGGCTTAAAAATTTCAGAAAATAGGGTAAGCTTTGTGATTAAACTTGTAATTATTGGCTGGTTGAAAATTTTTGATTTTTGGTAGGTTGATAATTTAGTGTGATATCTTTCAGATTCCTTTTGAATCATCTTAATCTGAGGTATGTGGAAAATGTTATGGCTATTTTACTAGAGCTGCGTAGGTTAAACCAAGACCAACATACTTGTGTTCTAGTCCCATTTTGAGAACCCTATAGTAGGAATCATGTTTCGTGTTCTAAATGAACGTGTTGCAGGACTTCTTGATCTTTTCATATTAGGGTTTTTTGGGGGTGAAAGTTATGAATTTTCTAAAGTGGGCCTTGGATCGGTAACAATTTTGACTGCACTTAGAAGCTTATTTGGTTTGGAAAACTAAGCTGTATGGCATGTGTAATGAAATTAGAGAAGTGGGGAGATTGATAACTCAAGATCAGTGTTTATTGGTCCAAATTGGTGTTTTTGAAGTTATGCTGAACCTACCACCAGTTCAATTGCATTCAAACCTTTGTTATCCATCTCAGAAATATCAAAAACCTGTGAACAATTATACCGATCAAAGTCTTTCTTTTATGATCTCAATTTTTCCACCTTGATAAGTTTTATGCCAACATTATTTCACTTTGAGTTAAATTACCCTAATTCATTTAGTTTTCAAATCATGTTGGCAGAACTTATCTTCTATTGAATTATTTGAGTTATGGATGCCTTTTAATGAATTTCTGTTACAATCACAAATTACTAAAGTCAACATTGTTTACTAATTACATATACCTGTAATTATATTTCTTAAACAAAAATCGGGGCCTAATCTATCGTTTCCCATTGTGCATAAGTATTATCAAGTGAGATTGCATTTTAAAGATTTCAGGTACATTCATTGTCTATATCTGTAGAAATCAGCACGTATTTATCAAAATTATAATGTTTTGATAAGTACATCAATGAATCAGTTTAATCAGTTATTTATCACATAGTTAGTGATCTCATCAGTTATCAGTTACAGGGCACAGCCCTTCAGTTACCTGCGCGGCTTCAGGTCAGGTCCCGATCGACTTTGTAGGTGTACACCTATCCATATATCGTAACAGTTACAAGGGGTTCACTGTCAAATAATAACTAGCAATGTAGTTTTACATTCATCTTATTCACTATTTTAACTCAAAATGAATTACAAAGTGGGCACCCAACCTATTTATGTAGTGATCATTTAACAAACAGGAATGTGTTTACTGAGCTTCAGCTCACAGTTCGAAATGTTTTGAAGTTTTGTTTAAGGCAAATGCTCAATGAATCGCCCTCATGCTAGCAAGTGAGCCGAAAAGCATGCTAGCGAGTTAGCTGAAGAGAATAAGTAAGCAATAGAAACTTGGATGAATCAACAATGATATAGACTATGCATACTTTGGAGCCATATTTTGTAATCTTCAGTTTATGGAAGTGTAAGCTTTGTGGTGAATTGCTTTACTGCAGTGTATATACCTTATGTTGGTTAATGAATATGGTTGAAGTTATGCCTGACTATGTTATCTCTAGTACACTTGCAACAAGCCTTATCCTTTTGGGACAGCGGTAACACCCTTATCATTGAGTTTATTAGTTGTAATTGAGGTAATCAGAATAATGATTGGAAACAGTAAAACATGCTTAATAAGGGGGCGTTACAATTGACATGTCATGTATGTATGAAACAAGAAAAGGTTTTGAAACTAAAGAATTGAGGTAAAATCTCGTGGTTTGATTATCATTGTTGTTTTCTGCCTTAGAATCATGCGTTTAGAAGAAATAGAACAACATTTAGAAAAGGCAGAATGTTACAGGGGGTCCTCCTTACTACATATTTGAGGAAGAACTTTATGCCGAGGTGGAAGATTACCCAATGGTAACTACAAATAGTGACTTTCTTATACCAACATTTAAGAAAAATGAGCACAACTGGATGAAGAAAAGCATATTCTGGGAGTTGCCGTATCGGCAACACCAATTGCTCTGCCATAATTTGGATGTGATGCACATAGAGAAGAACTTCTTTAAAAACATCATTAATACTATTATGGATGTTCATTGAAAACAAAGGACAATGTCAAATCAAGAATGAATGTTGCAGATATATATGATACAGAAGAATTACATTTACAGCCAGGCCTAGTGGCAAAACGGTTAAACAAAAGTGAAGTTCATTCTTCTTGTGGGTAAACAAAGAGAGTTGTGTGAATGGGTAAAGGAGCTACAAATGGTTTATGGGTATTGCTCTAATTCGAGGAATATCGTGAACCCTAATGATGCAAAATTTAACAATATGAAAAGTCATGATTGTCATGTGTTCATGGAGACTCTTTTACCTATTGCATTTGGTGCGCTCCCAGATGATGTGTTGAAATCTCTCATTGAGATAAGTTAGTTTTTCAAGAACTTATGCTCAACAACATTGTGAGTGGATGCGCTTGAGGAAATGCATCGAAACATTCCCATCACTCTCTGTAAGTTGGCGACGTTTTTACCTCTTAGCTTCTTCAATGTAATGGAGCATTTGCTAGTGCATTTGTCAGAAGAGACACAACTTGGTGGTCTTGTGCAATACCGTTGGATGTATCCATTTGAGAGGTAAAATAGACTATATTTGATGAAAACTTATCTCAATTTTTATTTGAGCAATCACTTACTAGTGATGGAAATTGTAAATTTGTTAGGTACTTTCGCTAATTAAAGAAAAAGATAAAACAACAAGCGTATCTTGAAGGTTCAATCATAGAAGCTTACCTAGAAGTTGAAAGGACATTCTTCGTTTCCTATTACTTTGCCTCTAATGTGTCCTCCATGAGCACCAAATGCCGGAGAAATAAGGATGACGATGAACATAATAATCATTTTTCAACTCTATCTGTATTTGAACCGCAAGGGACCGCTATTGGTAAGGAAAGATCAAGGTATCTCACATATGTGGAATATTACTAGCCATCTTCACATGTTGTTCAATTGTGATGAAGTTAAACCTTATATTGGGTGAGTGCTATCTTAAGTCTCTATTGAGTTTATCATTCAGAACACTAGTTTAGTTACCACCTTCATAAAATGTGATAGAATTTTTATAGAACAAGTACGAACAGCACATCCCAATGTCAACAATGCTAATGTTGATACCATCATCGAAACTCATTTTGCATATTGGTTTAGTCAAAATGTAAGTAACATAACTTATTCCTTGATAATTTTCACAGAACAATTTCGTGCACTGTATTAAATAAAACCACATCTGATGTCACCTTAGGTGCATTACATTCAACTATTTGACAACCACAAACATTGATCCTTAACACAATTGGCTGCAAAGCCAAGTTGGTATGTGTCAACGTGGATGACATACAGAGTTAATAGATTTAAATTCTATACAGAAACTCGTAGGGTTGGGAAGAAAACATATAATTAAGGTGTTGGTGTTTGTGGTACGGGATTATTATGGCAAACTTAAAGATATTGTCCAAATTGAGTATGTAGGTAAACCACTTAAAAGATGTGTGCTATTTAGTTGTGAGTGGTTTGATCTCACATTGAATCATGGGACGCAATCTCATAAATTAAGCAAACGTATTGAGCTAAATCACACAAGAAGGTACTGAAAGTACGACCCATTCATCTTCCCAAACATCGGGTATACTTTATGCCACATACAGATCGCTCAAGGGATATGGCCAATTGGCTTGTTGTCATACCAACAAACCAAGGGCGAGAGTGGATAAGCAACATACTTTACCTACTGCTTACCAAAAAACGGGCATGATGACACTCGTCGAAAATGTGAATGATGTTATCCCTACTTCATTACTAGATGAAAGTGCACCACCGGAAGTGGTTAATGATGAAATGGGTTTTTCATTTATTCAGGTTAATAAGAAAATAAATGAAGAAGAGGTCGATGAGGGTGATGAAGAAGCCGAGTGGGATGACGGTAATGAAACAAATGAAGTAGAGGAAAATCTGCATTTATATGATGATGATGATGATGATGATGATGACAATGACATTGATGATGATGATGACGCAGATGATTGAGTGCTTATGAATTGTTATGTATTTCAGTACTTACTTGGAAAACTATTGGTTGTGATTTTACTTTTATTGTATGAATGAATTTTGAAAATGTCTGTTACCTACCTATTATGTTGTTTGAGTAAACGGTTGATATGTGTAATTATTATATATTTGTACTTGCATTTGTTGTAAACTATTTCATGTATGGATTTTACTTCTTGTCAAGGGAAGTCCTCTATTCGAGGTGAAGGATGAGGGCATAGGAGCTCCGCCATAAATCCTACTGCAATGGACGTCAATCAACCTTCCCCCTAGGTATCTCAGATCACATTTCAGCTAAGAGCAACAATGATTGCCTACATACCAGGTCTTTCAGGACTAATCCTATCCCCATTTGGGGCTTTCCGTCATCAGACCCCATATATTCCCAACCTAACAACCATGTACAATCAATTTGCCTATAACATTCCACCAAACGCCCTTTCCTCAACCCTGTGCACCATACTACCCAACCCGTTGACCCTAACTCAAATCAGTCCCAAGAAAATATTGCGACTAGAGAAAGTAAACCACAATCTAGTCATGGGAGCTCTCGAACAAAGACTTATATTGAGCTTGATGGTATCAGGTAAGTCTTCAATTGTTATATGTTTTGAACTTCAAGTATTTTGCTTAACAACTAATCAATTTGATGTGTTTTGTTCAATTAGGTTTCTCCCAAATGAAAGTGTTGTTAGTAGGATTTCTCTCATATTTCAAAGCAAATATGATGGAGCTTGGTCTACTTAGGGTGAAGTGCCCAAGCCTGTATGAGATTTGTGGTTTGGAGAGTTCAAGGTAACTACAGTCACAACATATTAACACTTTGTATGAACCTGACAAATTATTATTGTATTATTTGTTGTGTTTGTTATCTTCATAATTGTAGAAGTGGTTTATTTGGGATCTGGTCTATGATACCATATAAGAAAATCTTTTGAAAACAGAGGCAAATGCACACTTGAGAGACTTCATTGGCAAAGCACGGAAGCGCAACAAGAAGCCTATTTGGGTCGGTGATGCGCAATGGAAAGGACTCCAATAATACAAGGCAAACGAAGCTTACAAGACATTACATGAAACAGTCCAAAAGAATCGACTAGGTACTTCAAAAAGTGGTAGCCTATCTCTCCACACCAGTGGCTCGATCCCTAGGCATGAGCATAGAAGGCTTATGGTAACAAATTTTGCTATGTATGTCTTTAATTTTAATACTTTAGGCCGCTTTGAATGTGATTTGGCTTGTGTTTCATGAAATTTTGTTTGGCTTGTAGAGGGAACAACTTGGAACGAATCCCATAATTGTTGAATTATTTAGCTGCACTCACAAACTCCATGGTGAAGAAGATGACCCTTGGGTTTATAAGAAATCACAACTAACATATGTAAGATATTCTTAATTCTCAATCTTTATTAGTACTTCAAACTGGACTTATATACTTTAATTTCATCAGCTGTAACATATATGATTTTTTGAATATGTTATGTTATTGTAGGAATCCATTGAACGAGAATTTTCAAATGCAATCAACTCTCAAGGGACCGGGAATGGCAATTCTCTTTATCCATCCCAAACACTTCCAAGCACAAATGAGTTGTGGGTGAAGACGTACAAGAAAAAAAAAGTCGTATTTATGGCATTGGCGATGAGGCTGTCAACATTGGGGAATCATGTCACTTCAATCCAACTCAACAAGCGGGTACTGTTTTAATATTAAAGTTTTAATGAACATGGTTATGCAATAAGTTTATTTAATTAATATACTAATGCATACTTCGCATAAATGGCTGTAAGTAGACACATGTTATATGTTATCGCAACAAGAGTTGAATGATTTAAGGGGTGTAGTAACCAACTTGGGGGTTAAGCTAACTTCACAAGCTGAAAGTTACCGGTTGCTTATGAAGAAATGTAAGCAATTGGAGGAATCAAACAAAATGCTCACCCAAAGCAACCAGGAACTGAGTCAGCACATGATGAGCATCAAACAACAATTGTAAGTTTTTTTTCAAATGTAACAAGCTTTTGGCTCAAGATCTCAACTACCCTTTGCTCATCATCCATAACACAATGAGGATGAGGATGAGGATGAGGATTAAGAGGATGATGATCTTCATCTTGGTGATTGAGTAGCTTGCGGTTTTCCTCCAATTGGTTGTTCTCGTCCTTGCTTCTTCAAGCTTCTCATGACTTGGTGCTTGCTTCTCCTTCCTCTTGGTGCTTACTTAATTCTCCTCCTTTTGGTGTTTGCTTCTCCCGCTTCCTCTTAATTTTACTTAGATTAACTAGCAACTTGTGATTTGTTTGGGATTCGTAGTTTGTGATATATACCCTTTGTTTGGGATTTGTGGTTTGTGAATTGAAAACAATTGGTTTCAAGTATTGGATTTGTTGTTAAGTGTAATTGAAAACTATTTTTCCTTTTATGTGATATTCCATTGATTTGTTGTTTGAAAATTGTTGAGAACACTTCGAATGAAGTCATACTCAAAGCCATCAGATATTCATGGAGTGAATAATCTTTGTAAATTTCATGCATGTATTTAAATGTATGTACTAAGGGATACGACAAAAATAAGTTTTTTATTTAAAAAAATTATAAGTATAGTGACGGATTGGCGACTGAATAAAAGGTTTTATTTTTTTTAACTCAAAAGTTAGTGACGAAATGTGTTGTCCCTCGCCATTAGCGACGGAAATTCCGTCACTATTTCTGTCGCTAATGGCGACAGAATGAACATTCCGTCGCTTACTTCCACGCCTTTTTTTATCCCCATACTAAAAATCATACTGTCGCTGAGTCCATCGCCAGGTACTTAGTGACTAGTGAAAAACTGACAACCCTTTTCCGTTGCCAATTCCATCGCTGAAATCAAAATTTTGTCGCTATTCTGCCCTTTTCCGTCGTTATATGAACTTTTTTTTAGTGATACATCTTAAATAGTTTTTTCATGAGTATGTGAGTGAATAGAAAACTATGTTGAAAAATATTTGTGAATCATGACCAATGTTTGGTTAATGTAGTAATTCTTGGTAAGCATATGTCTCACAAGGACGCAAGTAAGAAGCAGTATTAACCTTTTTAGTTGTATTTTTGTAATCAACTAGGAAATTTGCTTCAAGTATGTTAGAAGTTAGAACATTTTATGCAATATTACTTCAGTTAAAAATGTCTAGAATATTAACATACTTGAAGCAAATTTCCTAGTTGATTACAAAAATACAACTA
>JACYFF010019584.1:22797864-22866700 GCA_017589665.1 Selenicereus undatus
GTGTGTGTGTGTATGTAGACACACATAGAAGCACACGAACACGCACACGTATATGTAAATATATGTTGTATGCACCCACATATATGTGTGTGTTTATGATATATATTTATATATATTACATGCATATATAATATGTATATGTTCATATATGTGTATGTATATAATTTATATTTATATATGTGTCTTTTTGTGTATATACACACACACCCCTTGTATATGTATATATATGTGTTTGTTTGTCTATGTGTGTGTATATATACACACACATATATAAATTTATGTTATACACATACATATATGTATATATACACATATTTTTGTGTACTTATTCGTTTTAAAGAATTTTTCGAAATGTCCCCAAATATTACCAAAAGTAGGTACTGCCTAGCTTTATGGCCTCGAACCGAGTATCTAGATTCATGGTTGAAGGCACAATGTCGTGGTGGAATACAATGGGATGTCGCTTGTCATCACAAACGACCTTTACTAATCAAAACATGAAATAGAATTAATTCACACTAAACACAAGAGCTTGCAACATTTTGGAATCCAGCAATGTGAATAGTAAATTTAAAGAAACAATTGTAACGTAAAGACATGCAAGGAAACAATCCAAATAAATACAATAAGCATGGACTGTATTGCCAACGATTACATCTTTGAAGTTAAATATAGTTGAACAAAATAAATAAGGAAATGAGAAAATACGAAAGTTTGTTTGAAAGATCGGTTACCTTAGGTTGGCTACCTTAGTGACTTAGAGAAATCTAGGATGGAGAATATCGAGCCTTTACTTGCGCCTTAGAGACTTTTGAAGATAGATTAAGCAGGATTTGGCTAGGTTCTCTGAACCTCTCAGTATTCTCTTAGAGTTTTCTAGGATTCTGGTTGTGTGTTTAAAGGCTAAGTGAAGGGCTGAATTTATTACTGTAGAAAAAAAAAATGAGGATTTCTTGGGGCTTCTTGGAAGTTGGCACCACATGGGTTGGGGTTTTTCTTAACTTCAGTATACATCTAGGGTTTCTAGAGAGATAGGCTAGGAAAAAAAGGAGTCAAATCGGTTTCTGTAAGGCCAGAACTCGGGTAGGTTCGTGGGTTGAGCTGCAAATAGTGCAATTTGTTTCAACTATAACTTTCTCTTGTGGCCTCTGTTTTGAGTTATTTATTTTGTCCCTGAAAGCAAAATGAGTTTACTCATGAATAACACTAACTCCATAATTTTTGAATTGGTGTGAATAATGATATGAGGAAAAAGTTGAACATGTGTTATTTTCATCACATGTCATAGTAATCGACTTATGTTTTCCATTGCTTATCGAATTTTAACAAATAACATGTCTTTAGAAAGACTATTCAAATAAAGATATTGATATCTGTGTTCAATAATTTTATGCAACTTAGAATGGTGTATAAATGTAGAATAAATCTCACCTAGACACCGAACACTATTAATTTAGGCCTATTTGGGCTTTTGGGTTCTTTTAGCCTTTCATGGGCATCTTTAGGTTTGGATGTATGGGTTAAGGGATGTTGGGACATTCTAAGGCTCTTCATTTTCAATATCCAGGGGTTCCCAGCTCTTATTTAATTGGTTTATCATCATTAGGAATTTTATAAATAGGAGACACTTTTTACATGTCTACAGTTAGCCCCCACTTTGATCGAGCCTGAGCAAGGTGAAGGTCAAAGTAAAGAGCTTAGTTACGCTTATCTATTTGAAGGTCATGATGCCTAGACTTGGTCAATGGAAGACCTAGAGTCTGTTACCTATCCACTTTCGTCGTGACGAAGGCTAATGATGTAATGCATGAACTTGGCTGTTGAGGGTCCTAAAGCTCCGTGCCTACCACTTTTGTCATGATGGAGGATGATGGTGAAATGTCTCGTTGTGCTAGGAGGAAATGGTGTCCTCTTGTGTTGGGTACCAACTTGTTATCAGAAGGTTCCCTTCTTTAAGGAGATAGTGTTGTCCCGTTGTGTTGGGATCTAATAATGTCTCTTTGTGCCGGGAGCTAGCAATGTGCCATGTTGTCGGCATCCAATAATGTCTCATTGTGCCTCGAGCCAACAATGCAAAATGTCTCATTGCGCCAAAAGCCAGTGTATTGTTGAAATGTTCCATTGTGCCAGGAGCCGGTGATGTCAAGATGTCCCATTGTATTAGGAATCAGCAGTGCCTCATTGTGCCGGGAGCCAACAGCGTCTTATTGTGCTGAGAGCCACCAATGTTGTCGCATTATCTTATTGTGCCATGAGTAAGTAGTGCCCCAATGTGTTGGGATCCAGCAATGAACCTGAGTGGTGTAGGTCTATGAAGATCAGTGGCTAGATCCATAAGAACTTACTGTCATGAGAGCCTGAGGATATGTCGTCAGATCCTTTTGAACTTGGTGGCATAAGAGCATGAAAACTTGTGGCTGGATCCACGTAAACTCAGTGGCGTGAGAGCTAAACTCATGTTGATGTCCTTTCTTTAAGGAGGTGGGTGAATTTCCCATATACAGGTGATGATGCTTGTGTAATGCCAACTTTGAGCATCAAGTCCCACTTTGACTAAGCCTAATTAAGATTAGGGTCAAAGTATAGATGTTGTCTCTTACAGTTGTTGACACAATCTTAAGAACCTTTACTAAAGATTCGTAGCTAACTAGGATTCTATGTCTCTTCTGTAGGGTTGTTGTCATGACTGAATGCGCACTTCTTTGATCCAAGTTCCTAAGTGATCAAGGTGGATGACATATTTTAAATACGTTAAATACGCATATATAGATGTAGGTCCACTTGTTAGCTTCGGTTGGACTAAGCATGTATGCCAAATATACCGACTTACTTGTGCTTACTATGCTGACTTACAATGACCTAATCTCGTATGCAAGTAGGTGAAGTTCTCATGCTAAGTTCTCATGCAAGTAGGATAGGAAATATTTTTTTAATGACGGAGAAATCTTTAATTTTGCATTAAAGTGCTCATGTTCTGAACAATTCTCCAATTTCTGCTTGGAGTAACAGAAGTCCTAAATACATAGGCATATGGCAAACAAAGACACTTTTGCTGATCCTGCCTACGGTAGCCTCTAATTTTGTAAAAAGAATATGGTTATCTTCTTGTTGGAAAATATTTACCATGATGGAAGCCTTAATTGTCTAGGAAAATACAGGGGAGCCTAATAAGGGCTTAAACCGTACATCATTTTGAGGTCATTTTGTGCCATTTTTAGAAGAATTATGTGCTTCATGTTATGATTTATACTCCTTTTTTTATTTTAAGCTCGAGTATGGTTCTTTTCTGTGTTTTGCAGGTTTTTGGACTATTTTAGCTCAAAGTTGATCACAATCAAGTATATTTTGACTCCCCACTGACACCCCTAAGTCACCATGCCTGTAGAAGGATGAAATAACAGAAGATCATCAAGATAGAGCCCTCCACGGACTATTCGTGGCGAAGGCCACGGTCCATGGTGAAGGCATAACTGCTAGCCTGTTCATTTTCCCTCATCGTGCGACTGAGGCTAAATGTGTTTCTCTATAAATAAGGTCATTTTCGCAGCAAGTAGCAAAGAACATAGCAAAGAAAAGAACCATTCTCTTTAGATTTTCATTTTTTTTCCATATTTTTAAAGTTTAGTTTAGGTTTTTAGTAGTTTTGAGAGTGAGTGTTGAAGAATTGCTTGCTTTTCTAAAGCCCTTGCGAAGTTGAGAAACCCTTGAAGGATCTCCAATTGCGCTGAGTTTTCTTCTCTCACAACTTTGTTTAGTTTTGTTGATTTGAATATGTGTGAATAGTTTTCTCAATCTAGGGATTGTTAGCTAAGTATTGATGTTGGAATCTTTCATTTTTATCTAATTGTTCTTGTTCTTGATTGGGATTTGTTGAATTCTATCTTGTGCATGTAATTGTTGTGTTTGGATTTTGGCCAAATTCATTCGCTAATTCTAAATAGTTAAGTGAAGGACTGAAGGGGGAAACTTGCTATTTGATTGACGAGATAGGACTTGATTTAGCATTATTTGAAAGAGATTCGCTTGTTAAGAGGACTTTTAGCACTCAAAGATCTTTAACTTGGATTAAATAAGGGCATTTGAAAGAATGACTTGTTCGTTTAGCCAATTTAATTTGTTTTGAAAGAAGATTGAATTCTATATGTGATTGTACCCCTTTTAATCCCCCATAATAGTTGAAGTAAATGATATATTGCATTGATCCTCATCTTTACAAGGTGAAACAATTCCCTAGATGTTTTTAATTGATTGAATTCTTCAATAGGTTATGGTGTTATTAAACTCTTAACTGAAATTGCTTGCTTAGCACTTTTAAAATGATAAAACTCAATATATTACAATTGGTCCTCATGGAAACGATATCTTTACAACACTACAACACCAGTGTGCTTGCGGCCATAGTAGCAGCCCATACCAAGTTTTTGGCACCGTTGACGGGGACCAAATCTGTAGATATTAATTTAGCCTTTAGATATTGACTAAGCATTTTATTATTGTTTTCTTTATATTTTTTATTTGCATTTGTAGTTTTGTTACCTATTTTGCATATTTCTGCTTTATATGCGAAGTCCCTTTGCATTTTAATTTGATCCACAAATCGAAAGGACTTTTCGCTCTAGAAGGAAGAAATTAATGGTAAAAGAGCAAAGACTCAGGGCTCAAGCAGTTTCTTCACCAATTGTAGGAGTAAAAGGCAACCAAAGAAGGACACTCGGGGATTTTGTTACCTCGGGAGTCCAAGGCATTTCCTCAAGCATCGCTCGGCCAAACGTAGAAGCAAACAACTTTAAGCTCAATCCAGCCCTTATATCCATGGTACAACAATCTCAGTTCAGAGGCACCCTACTAGAAATCCAAACTAATACCTCTCGATCTTTTTAGAGGTGTGTGATACACTAAAGCTCAATGAAGTTTCTACCGATGCCATCCGCTTCAGCCTATTTCCTTTTTCACTTAGGGATAAGGCGAGGGTGTGGCTTCACTCATTGCCTCCAGGATGCATAACGACATGGGACGAGCGTACAAAAGTCTTTCTTGCTAAGTTCTTTCCTCCAAGTAAGATGGCAAGCCTGCGGAATCAAATTATTACTTTCTCTCAAAAGAAAGATGAGACTCTTTATGAAGTTTGGGAGCAATTCAAGGATCTTTTATGATTATGCCCTTAACATAGTCTCAAAAGAAAGATGGATGATTGTGTGAACATTTTAAAATGGAGCCACCCAATCATTGAGGTATACTATTGATAAGGCAGCATGAGGTACCCTTATGAATAAGACTGAATATGAAGCATACAATCTTATAGAAGAGATGGCCCTTAAAAATTTTCAATAGTCGTCTGAGAGAGCCCAACCCAAGCGGGTTGGAGGTAAGGTGGAAGTAGACGCTATTTTTATGCTTTCTTCTAAAGTTAGTGTTGTGTCTCAAAAGTTGGAATGCTTGAATGATAATTCTATTAGTTCAATTACCCTTTCCCCATGATGTGATATAAGTGGATCAAGTGATCATTTGACTGTGCATTGTCAAGTACGTAGTCCTTTTGCCCAAGATATAAGTGATCGGGTCAATTATGTGAATAATTACTACCCTATACCAACAAATGACTCTTTCTCTAGTACGTATAATTCAGGTTGGAGAAATCACCACAATTTCTCTTATAAGTTTAATGCCCCACTCATGCCACAACCGAATTTTAAACTACCCCTTGGATTTCAAAGACCGTCCTATCATCAACAAGCACCTCAAAAATCCAACTTAGAGTCTATGATGGAGAATATGCTTTTAGCTCAACAAAATCAAGATGAGTACATTAAGCAATTGTCCTCTAAGATTGATGTGCTTACTACTCACAACAAGATGTTGGAAGCCCAAATAACTCAACAAGCTACATCTTCATCAACACCTCTGGGTAGACTGCCTAGTAAACTCGAATCTAAAATAACTCAACAAGCTACATCTTCATCAACACCTCTGGGTAGACTGCCTAGTAAACTCGAATCTAACCCCTGTGAGCATTGTAATTGCATTACCTTGAAAGAAGGGGTAGAGGATCTTGAGGACATACCACTTGAGGAGGGTAGAGAAGTGATCATTGAAGAGAGTAAGGAGAGATATGATAGTGGCAAGCTCATCAGTTTTACGGAAGATGATAGCTTTGAGATTCCCACGGTCTTTTCCACCTAAGTTTCCTGACCTAGGTAGCTTTACTGTCCCCTGTGTTGTAGGAAAAATGAAAATTGAAAGAGTCCTATGTGACCTTGTTGCAAGTGGCAGTTTGATGCCCTACTTTATGTTTCATAAGCTTCACTTAGGACCATTGTGACCCGCACCCTTTTCACTCCAATTAGCAGATGGTTCTGAAAAGCGACCTTTTGGTACATTGGAGGATGTGCCTGTAAAAATAGGAGATTTTTGGGTGTTAGAAGATTTTATCATTGTTGATATAACTGAGACCGATGATACCCAAATTATTCTTGATAGACCCTTCTTGGCTACTTCAGGTTGCATTATTGATGTAAAAGGAGGCAGATCACATTTGAAGTAAAGGGTGTTATACTGTGTTTTGTTTTATGGATGAGAAAGTTGTTTCCCCTAATTCTTCCCTATCTGATGTACTTCCCCTTTCTCCTAAAATTGAAATGGAGCATGGTTGGAGTTATCCTGAGCCTTCTGAGTTTGATTGGCTTTCTACTAAGGACCCCGACTAAGGTTATGTTAAGGTGGACTTTGCTGCTACTACACCACCTAGCATACCCGAGGTTGAGACCTATACTTCTAATGAATCTTCCATGAGTGATTATTGCAGGTTCACCCAAGTAGTTCCTTCTTTACCTCATATGGAAGGAGTCAATTTCAATTTTGATCTTGGGATTGAACATGATGATAGTGGTCCATCTGATGGAGCACGCTATCAATTTGTCTTGTATGCTAACAATACATTATGACGTCATTTGATGATGAAGAAGGACCTCCAACTTGAGTATCTAAGGTGGTACCTTCAGTTCAAAGATTTCAATCTCGTGGTTCGCAACAAAAACGATGCCCATATTTTCATTGAACCCGAAGCAAAATAGAAGAAAGGTCAAGCCCCCTACCTTAAAAGAGCGCTTCTTGGGGGGCAACTTAAGTGTTTGTTTTACTTTTTTTCCTTTTATATGTACCCTTTTTAGTATATTTTGTTTTTGGACTTTACAACCTTAACTAGAAATTAATTAACATAAAGAAATAATAATAATAATAATAATAATAATAATAATAATAATAATAATAATAATAATAATAATAATAATAATAATAATAAGAGGTTTTTTAGAGCCCCCACGGACCGACCACGGTCTGTGAAGGCCTTAAAGAAAAGGAAAGAGCAAAAAAAGAGAGAAAAACACAAAAAAGCCAGGACCAGAGGTGACCATGGACTGTCTGGCCACCACCGTAGTCCGTGGTGAGCCTTGCATTCGCGGTCAAGGGTTTTCAAGCCGTCTTTGACCTAATTCTCTTCATCTTCTTCCTCAAACTTGACACACTCTCTCTTTCTAAACCCTCCATTCTCTCTCTGAAACTTCCATAACCACTTCACCTTAAACCTTCAATTTTCCGCCAAATTCTACCAAATTTCTTCTCTTTTTACTTCCTTTCTTCACCTTAACCCCATTTCTCCTTTTATTTTTCACTTTCAAGCCTTCTTTCTCTTCATTTTTCTTATCACCATACCCACAACTTTCACAACTCCATTTTTCACTTTTATTCTTGCAAATTCCATTCCCCCCCCCCCATATTTCTTCACCATTTACTTCCCTTTTCTGAAGTTTTACATTTTCTAGCATTTTTCTAGATTTTTCGTTTTAGTTTAGTTTTTCAAGTTTTTCCCATCTACATTATACCATTATGGCACCCAAGAAGAAGGCAAAAATCGCACAAGAAGTTGGGACATCAAGTCAAACCCCACAACGAGCTCCCCGAAACTCCCGCACATCAACTACCATAAGAAATCGAGGAAACATTCCACACCCCTTTAGTTTAACTAATCCCGAACACATTGCTAGATATAATACTTTGAGTAGTAAATTTGTGGTAGCTACTCCTTATTATGATAAGGATATATTGAATTGTTTGGGATTGTTGGATGACATTTGTTAATTATTTTCTCAGGGTAGGATGGGCCAATTTTTAGAAACTAAGGACCACACCTATCAGGACCTCACACTTAAAATTTCTAAGCACATTGCATGTTGAGGTCACGAGTGGCCTTCGATCTCAAGAGGGTTATATTTTCTTCTATCTTAATTTGGAATTTTATGAGCTTAATTTGAGTGTCTTTAATAGTATATTTGGTTTTCGCCAAGCATGGACCTCGCATACCGACATGTCCCTAAGGAGTTTAATCTGAATGCTTTTTGGCACAAACTTTTTAGGGATTATGGGTGTGGCACTAATAATTCCAAAGGCACGGTTATTCAAAACCCCTGTATTCGTGTGACCCAACGTTCACTAATTTGTGGTTTGTTTGCCCAGAGGATGGTATCATTGTGCCTCGCCTATCTAAATTATATTTTTTTTATAGCATGCTTGAAGGTGCCCGGATCAACCCGGGTCATTCTTGGTCAATCAGTTATATAGTGTAGCTATAAGTTCTACACATAAAATTGTCATTGGGGGCCTCATTACCCCTACTACTAGGTTGATTGGAGTTTAACCGAACCTTGATGACAGAATCAAAGTTTCAAAGCGATTGAACTTGGCCGCTTTTGAACAAATGAAATTTCATAAAGTTGATGGTGGGCATATTTGTTGGATTTATCCTAGGAACCGGCTTATGCCTCTCCCTAATGTTGATCACACATTTCTCTTGAACTGGGCCAATCTCTACTTTTTACTAGGTGATGAAGAGTTGGCGTGACCTGCCCCACCTCCTCACCTTAGGGCTTCTGGTTCCTCTGAACCATCCTCGTCTCATGACTATCCTGACTTGCATGTGACCCTTAGGTCAATTCAAGAGGAGCAAGCTTCTCTACGAGCTTATGTAGAAATTGAGCATGCCTAACTCTGGGGCTTTGTTCAGGAGTGCCATGATGAGCTTCGTGGGATGATTGCCTCCCAAAATCAATATTTTCAAGACTTTAGGGCCTGCTTAGAGACTTGACGAGACTAGTGCATTTCTCAACCCCACCCTCCCTCTTCTCCTCCACCTCCTCCTCCTCCTCCTTTTTAGAGTCTTATGCTTGCATTGAGGACAATGCATTGTCCATGTATAGGGGAGTTTTCTTAAGTTGTATATATGTGTGTTGTAGATGTATGACAGTTTATGTTTTTTTGTCTTTAGCTTGCATTTTTTAGGTTGATCATTTAGTTTTCTAGGTTTCTTTTTTTGTTTTAATTCTATTTTGACACCTTTTAGTTTTTAATTGCAAAAACAAAAACAACAAAAAGTACAAAAAATAGAAAAAAATAGAAAAAAAGGAGAAAAAAGCCTATAAATCCTCCGATGATGAGTCTTTAGACTAAGTGGCTTTCTTTTGCCTATTTTGACCCTTTTTGGTAGGGTCATTTGTGAATAAAATGTTTGTTTTAAGTTTTCGAATTATGCTTCATGTTTTGACCTTAACATTAGATATGGGTTGATTGCTTAATGATTCTTGGCTTGAGTATTTGGCATATGAAATTCCAAGAGCCTTGTTCTGTGAGATTTTGAACCTAAATAGACTAATTCATCAACTTAGTCTCATATTTCTTTTCATGCGTGACCCTTCCTAGATTTCAAGTATCTAGAACTTGCTTTTACTCTTGTTCAAGACCACATTTAGAATGCACATTTAGACAACATGATTGAGACATTCTTTGACTTCATAAGCTACATTAACCAAATAGCCAACATGTTTTTTTTTTATAAGAACCTATATTATTATCTTTGGCCAAACACATATTTCATACCCTTCTTAGCCAAGGCTATACAGTTTTTATAGTTGATTGGGAGTAGTTTGTGGATAATAACCTTATTGTGGTTTGGTTAGATATGATAAGGGATTCATGCTCTATTTTTTCCTTCAAAGTTAATTGGGTTATATTTTGTGAGTTGCAAGTAAAGTGTTGAAAATGCATAGTTTCTTTTGTCGTTATCCTCATCGAAAGAAAAGAAAGAGAAAGGAACTCAAGGCACACCAAAGGTGTGTAGAAAAAAATGTGTATATGTTGAAACAACAAAAAAAAAAACACAAACAAAAAAGAAGAAAAATGATGCAATAAGAGGATTTGGCATTGGTTTTATATTAGGCACTTTTTCTTATGACATCACTTGGGAATGTTGTTGATATTTTAAAGAGTTTGTTTTAGTTGGGAGATGATGACCTATGCTCTTAGTCTTTGTTTTTTAGCTCCATAAAACCCAAAATGTTTTTTTCCCTCCTTACCTTTACCTATTTGCCTTATTACAACCCTTAAAAGTCCTTATGATTTCCTTATGTATTTTGCATTGTAGTGGTGGCAAATTAGAGAGTCTTATCAAGCTTATGGTTGATTTGGTTTTACGGAATGAGATTTAAGAGAACCGCATTATTTTTAAACATATGAGGGATGAGTGCCTCATCCCTAAAGTGAGGTTCTATTGGTTCTTCCAGGCTCTACTTCTTGTAATATACCAATATGATTGTTCAAGTTGATTTGAGTAATTGATTTAATATTTTGATGTGATGGTTCTTACCTTTTTTTGAAAATTTCATTCTATCTGTTTGTAAATTTTTCATCACTTTTTGGCTAAACTTCTTGGGCTGATTTGGTCATTGATGTTGTTACTGATGTTTTCCTAAGGAGGTTATTCCTATCTTTAGCCTCAGTTTCATGATTGCTTGGAGACAAGCAATGGTTTACGCATGAGGGAATTTGATAAGTGCTTAAAACGTATATCATTTTGAGGTCATTTTGTGCCGTTTTCAGGGAGAATTATATGTTTTATGTTATGATTTATACTCTTTTTTTGGTTTACACTCGGGTATGGTTCTTTTCTATGTTTTGCAGATTTTTAGACCATTTTACCCTAAAGTTGAATATAATTAAGTATATTTTGACTCATCACGGACACCCCTAAGTCACCATGCCCATAGAATGACGAAAGAACATAAGATCATCGAGATAGATCCTTCATGGACTGCCCATGGTGAAGGCATAACTACTAGCCTATTCATTTTCCCTTATCGTGTGACTAAGGCTGAATGTATTTCTCTATAAATAAGGTCATTTTCGCAGCAAGTAGCATAGAGCACAACAAAGAAGAGAACTATTCTCTCTAGGTTTTCACTCTTTTTCCATATTTTTAGTTTATTTAGATTTTTAGTAGTTTTAAGTGTGAGTGTTGAAGATTTGCTTGCTTTTTTAGAGCCCTTGTGAAGTTAGGAAACCCTTGAAGGATTTCCAATTCCGCTAAGTTTTCTTCTCTCAAAACTTTGTTTAGTTTTGTTGATTTGAGTATGTGTGAGTAGTTTTTCTGAATCTAGAGATTGTTAGCCAAGTATTAATGTTGAAATCTTTCATTTTTATCTAATTGTTCTCGTTCGTGATTAGGATTGGTTGAATTCTATCTTTTGTGTGTAATTGTTCTATTTGAATTTTGGCAAATTCATTCACTGATTCTAATTAGTTAAGTGAAAGATTGAAAGGTGAAACTTAGGTTAAACAAGGGCACTTGAAAGAATGACTTGTTAGTTTAAGGCAATTCAATTTATTTCGAAAGAAGATTGAATTCTATATGTGATTGTACGCCCTTTCAATCCCCCATAATAGTTCAAGTACATGAAATAATGCATTAATCCACATCTTTACAAAGTGAAACAATTCCCTAAATGTTTTTAATTGATTGAATTCTTCAAATAGGTTATAGTCTTATTCAACTCTTAATTGAAATTGCTTGCTTAGCACTTTTAAAAGGATAGAACTCAGTAGATGATATCTTTACTACACTACAACACCCGTGCACTTGCGGTCGTAGTGGGAGCCTCTACTAGAGCCCATTTCCTATATAACAGGTGAGTGCCCACTTAGAAAGACGGAAAATATAGAGTGAGTATCCACTCTTGAATTTGTAGTCATGGTTAAGACAAATACCCTGAATTTTAGAATGGAGATTACATTTGAGGCTATAATGATTGGAAAGAACTAGTGAACTGGGTGAGTGGTTTGTCCAAGTCTAATTTGATAGGAATAGGCAATAGATTACTTCTTCATCCTCAAACCCAAGGTTTTGTTTCCGTTCTCCTTTTACCTGCCCATCTTTTCAGGTTTTCAGACTAACCTCTCTTTTCTTGAGGGGGGAGATCAACGGATCTAATAGAAATGAATCTTTGCAGCTAGTACTCAAAGAGGTTACCTACATATCCAACATAGAATCAGATCACTTGTAGTTCGGGAGTAAGAACATGCAACTTAAAGAAGGGATCCCTCTAAGAGAACTTTTTAAGGTAGGCTTCAGGGCTAGGGTGCCAAAGGAAAAGAATCAGGTTGAAGGCTCTAATAACCCTTATGAAATCCCAAATGTGCCTAGGCGATGAGGTTACAATGAATCAACAATTTCTTCCTTTCTTTATTCTTCTTCTTTTTAAGCTTTTTTTTCTTTATTCTTTTTTCCCCCTGGTCATTCTGCTCTTTTCCTATTCTTTTTGGTTTTTTTTCTCTTTTTCTCTTTAGATAGGACCATTTGGTCCAAACTTTTTTTTTTATCATCAATTTTCATATTAGTGTCAACCATGACACACTTTCAATGCCTGGTTAAGTCAAATGTGGTTACCAAAGAAATTAGCTCATTTGAATAATAAAAAAGGATCCTAAGCAATAACTTATTAGGTTTGACAAAGGTATTGATGTAGGTTTCCAAAGGAGGCATCCTTTCCTATCTTAGGCATGTCTTTTAAGGCTGTATGACTTATTGGAAATAAATTTCTCATCTTTCCATTTTTTTAGGATGATGGATTGAAGTCCTTAATCTTTTTTTTATTTTATTTCTATTCCTCTCCTTTTGCCTAGCCCACCTTGTGAGGTTTTAAGCTAGCCCCTCTTTTTTGTTCTTTTTTTTTGTTTTGTTTAGCTTAGATTCATCATAGGAAACAAGTATTCTACGTAAGACAAAAGAACAAACGCAGGTAATGATTTTGTTAATGAATCAAGACTACATTAAATTTAAACTTATTATGGAAAAGAAAAGCAGGCGATTTAACACACGGCTATAAGCTAAGCATGACTAAGACACATCACATCCTCTAAATTCAACGTAACTCAAGGCCTCTTGTGTGGAGGCTTTTTTCCATAGCTCCCTCATAATCCATAGACATACAAGGGCATATGGACTTTGGGCTTAAATGCATCTATAATTGATATGTAAATACATGGGTTCCACTCTTCACTCTGGTGGTTTGAAATGGGTAAAATCATATCATATAAACCAAGGGGGTCACTATCATTGTTGAATGCTTGAGCAGCTTTAGGTAAGGGAGTTTTCCTAACTTAAATACGCTGTCTAACTTATTCTTGAAGCCTTAACAATCCTCAGTATCATGGCCCCATGCTCGATGATATTTGCAATACTTGTTTAGGTTCCAATTCTTAGATTTCCATGTGTTTTTCCCTCTGTCGTTTGATTGCCGGGAGGTTGACCTACCCTTAGGAAGCAGGCGCTCTAGTGCTTGAGTATATGTGGTTCCAATAAGGGTGTGTTCGGTGTAGTACTCTAGAGCATGCACCTCCTTTTTGTGAAACCACTTTCTTTCTTATCCGAATTCTGATGGTTGTCCCTCCAATGGTTAGTAGCTTTTGTGGATTTTTCTCTAGCTAGCTCTTCTTTCACAAGCATGCTGACATTCCTCACTGCTATGATGTTTTCGAATGGTGTGAACCTTAAGGTGTTGCCTATATCTGAGCTATAGGTTCCTGATAAACAACCTCAATTAAACAGCCTTTGAGGGTCGGTCCACCATATAGGGTAACCTTTGCCCTCCCTTGAGTAAGAAAATCATAAAATTTTTCCTTTTCTTTTTTCTTAATCAATTCCAAGTCCCCAAGTGAAATTGACAAGTTAGCACTGTATAAATATTGACGAAAAAATTCCTTACAAAAGATTATCCCAATTCGTGAATGTTTGCAGGTTAACAACGCTATATCACTGTAACACCCCGACCTCGTCGAGTCGTGTTACACGCCACAGTCCTTCCCCGAGAAGGACTGTTAAGGCAACATATTAAGACTTATTCAACCTAACATGAAAGGAACTCAACACTTAAGTCACTATAACATAATTGAGTCTCAATTTTGACCCTCGGGTTACAGATGCCATTTTTTTTTTCTAAAAATTTCTGGGACAAAACGGGCAGAGTTTCCCCTGAAAACTGACCATTTCCCAGGCTTAAAGCCCTACATTTCAACCCTGCAATACAAATCAACAACCACAACAGCTCAACGGCTACACGCCGGAGTCCAAACTCTACGGGCCACACGCCCGGAGTACACAGAGTTTGCTATCATTCATAAACTTACAAGAAACAGGTTATTTACATAACTTTGCAATCTTTCCAACCACAATTGACAATACACAACAAAATCATAATTGTGGCAACCAAGACCAAGTGAATCTACCCTGGGCGCTCCACGCAGCAGTTACCTGAACCTGGGAAAAGGGGAAAGTAATGGGAGTGAGCAACCACCGCTCAGTGAGTAAACCCTCTCTCCCAAAACATACTTAAAATACATATAACTTACCAAAAGCCTTTCGTAATTCATTTTAGTTGAAGACTTACACATCATACATCATATTCATTCCATAAACCAAAAGAAATCATAGACATACTAAAAAGTTAACTTCAATGAAATCATAAAGCATAAACCGTTGCGTGAAATCGTAAAGCATAAACCGTTGCGTAAATCCATAAACATAACAAACATAAACTTACTGAAAACATACGTAGTATCTTATTCACGTAAATGAGGAGACTAGACTCTTAGAGGTACTTTGTTACTGCCATCCCGAGTCGGCCAAACTCGAGTGGCAACATACGCCTATCCGGACAGACATCATACTATGCTGAGACATAATTTTCATACATAGACTTCAGGCGGGAATCAAACCACCATCCCTGAATCTACCATAACATAACATACGTGATACCAGGCGGGAACTAAGCCACCATCCCTGGATCTCAGACTTAAGCTTAAAGTTTCTAGAGTAGCTCCTCCACGTATACATACACATAAACTTATACATAAACATAAACATAATCGTTCGGACACGTACATACTCATACTTATGCATAAATTTATCTTAGGAGCTTATAACCTTCATACACGTAAATACTTACCTACACACTCATACTTAGCAGACAAAACATACTTAAACTTATCCATATATAGGTTTTATGAACTTAAAACCTGAAAACATAATTTTCTTACAACTTTAGTTTTAGGCAAACAACGAGAAATGCTTCTTAAAAGTATGGTGAGTATACTAACTCACGATTCAAAACCTGGGTAGTTACAATCATGCATTTCAAAGATATGATTCTCAATACGCAACTCCAGTTGCCCTTTTAAGACCGTTTCAACTCTTTTAAACGCAAAAGAATGAAATTGATGCAAAACCGATTTGTTTATGTAAGTTACGTAAGTTTAAATCATAATATCCGCAAGAGATAACGAGTTTAAAAGCTAGTTAAAGCTTTAGTTACTACTCATAAATCGATTTTGCGAAAGGTTTAAAAACTTTCCATAATCGAACAATTGCAATAACATGTGAACTACTTTATGAAATACGTTTACAAGTTCATTCCTATCTTAAAAGTTTCATAAAGACGCACTTAGTTTGCTAAATTGTAAAAGGAGTTTGCTTCTTACTTAAAAACGTCGTAAGAACGTAATTCGTTTGGTAAGTTGTAAAGCGATACTCGCTTCTAACTTAAAAACTTCGTAAAAACGTAATTGGTTTGCTAAATCGTAAAGCAATACTTGTTTCTAACTTAAAAGCTTCGTGAAAATGTAATTAGTTTGCTAAATCGTAAAACGATACTCATTTGAAACATAACGGGTTTAGTTAATGCTTAATTCAACTTAAGTCAAACTAAGTTCGAAACTCAAAAGCTTCTTATAAAAGTTATAAGCTTAAAAACTTCTTATAAAAGTTATAAGCTTAAAAAGCTTCTTATAAAAGTTATAAGTTTGTTATTCCATAGATCGACTTCCTTTGAAACTTCAAAGCTTCTTAAAAGCGTAATAAGCTTGTTAAGCCGTAAAACGACTTCGTTTCCAATTTAAAAGTTCCATATAAACATAATACGGTTACTAATTCGAAAAATAACTTCGTTTTAAAGTTAAGAAACTTCCTATAGACGTAAAACGTTTGCTAAATTATAAAACAACTTCATTTCTCGCTTAAAAGCTTAATAACCTCATTTTTGACTTAAAGGCTTCTTATAAAGGTAATACGTTGGTTAATACTTAAAACGATTTCACTTCAACTCGAAAGTTCCTTATAAACGTAAATCGTTGGCTAAATTATAAAACGACTCCATTTGTAACTTAAAAGCTCTTTTTAAACACGCAATGCGTTTATTAACTTGTGAAACGACCTTACTTTGACTTAAAAGCGTCTTATAAAGACGACACGTTTACTTAGTCGTAAAACGACTCAGTTTGTAACTAAAAGGCTCTTTATAAACATGTTAAGGTTGCCTAATCACAAACGACTTTGCTTCTAACTTGAAAAGTTTACTAAATCAACAAACGACTTCTTTTGCTCACAAACATAATAAGCTTGCTTATAAACATAGTAAGCTTAATCCCTTTGCTCATACGCACATAGAATCGAATTCATACAACTTCGAAGTTGCATCTCGAGCTTAACTCACCACGGTTGCTTTAAATCTATGCTCCACACATAGAACTCATTTCGAATTATCACCTCAAGCATAACTTACCCAAGTTGAATCGCATCGAGGCTAAACGTATGTAATTCATTTCAAATTCACCCAAATCGATTCGAATCGAGACTAAACGTTTACAACTCACTTCGAATTGATACCTCAAGCATAATTCTCTTAATTTGATTCGAATCGAAGTTATAACTCACTTCGGATTAACCTCGTTAGCATAAGTCACCCAAATTGATTCGAATTGAAGCTAAACGTATATAATTCACTTGAATTAACATTTTAAGCCTAATTCACCCAAATGGATTCAATTCGAAACTAAGCATACACAATTCACTTCCAAATAACCTCTTACGCTTAATTCACTCAAGTTGATTCGAATCGAAGCTAAACGCTTATAACTCACTTCAAGTTAATACCTCAAGCATAATTTACCCAATTTGATTCGAATCGAAACCAAACGCTTATAACTCACTTCAATTTAATACCTCAAGCATAATTTACCCAATTTGATTCGAATCGAAACCAAACGCTTATAACTCACTTCAAGTTAATACCTCAAGCATAATTTACCCAATTTGATTCGAATCGAAACCAAACGCTTATAACTCACTTCAATTACATAACTCTAGCATAATTCATAATCATTAGGCATAAATACTTAGAACTACCAAATCAATAAACTCATTCATATAATTATCATTCGAAATGCATAAAATAGGTGGGATTGAAGGATTACCCACTTGAATTCAAACAATTTGCATGCAATGGCTAGGTTAAAGCTGAATTCGGACTCCACACATCCAAGAAATCTGTTTGCTTTCGCGTGGGGGGGTCGGGCTCCTCCAAACCGAAACCCTAACTTGCAATTTCTGGAGAAATCAACCACAATTAGGGAGAATCTAGGTCACGAATACACTTATAGATGAATGAGGGGTTCGAATTCACCTTGCATGCCTCAAGTTCACCGGCGTTCGACCGGTTCTTCGCCGGGCTTTCGTTCCTGCCTGTGGCCGATTTTGGCCCAGCCACGCGTGGGGTGGGTCGCCGGCAGCTAGGTGGGCGTCGCCCGAGGGTCCGGCTAGGCCTGGGCGCGGCGTGGCAGCGAGGGAAAGCGGCGAGGGTGTGTGGGGAGCTGTAAGGGTGTCGGGTGAGGAAGAAGGAGGAGGAGAGAGAGAGGGGGCCGGTCGGGGGTTTCACGCAGAGGGGGAAGGAGAAGAAGAAATAAGGGGGGGTAAAATTACGGTTTTGCCCTTCCCTTATTTCTATTATTTACGCGATAGTCCCAACCTTAACACTGCTAGTCTAATTCGTAACCGATTCCTAAACCCAAATCCATAATATGGTCCTTCATCAACTATTTGTTCCCAAATCTATCCAGGTTGGATTTAATAACATCGAACTACTTCTAAGGCTGACGGGTATTCAAGTAAACTATTCCAACCCAACAGGCATAAAATTCATTAAACGAATACGACAAAACTCCAGGTCTCACAATCACATCATTACATCCTTGTTAAATGTCTAAAGAAAAATAGTGTGGAAGATATCTTTGTCAAAGCCTTTTAAAGTCATAACACTAACAAAAAATTTCTCACATGATGATGAGGGTTTTTAGTCCCAGGAAACTTAATATCTAGCATAATGAATTTTGAGGGCAACTTGCCCTTCGGGATTGAAGCGAATCCCACATGACCAGTGAAGTTGCTATTGTACATTGATGGTTTTTTTGAGTAATCACTCTATGTGATCTGGTAGTGGATTGGCTTGTGCGGGGTCCTTTTCCGTTCGTCCTCCCCCTCTTGCCATCCTTCCTTCTTTTCTGACCATCCTCTACCCACGTTTTGAGAATTTCTTCATTGTGAGGTTTGTCGCCATCTTTCTTGTGGGTGTCCTTGACAAGAGTTTGAAGTGTGGAGGCCAAAAATTCCATCTTTTTTCACTTTCGTCCATCCTAGCTTGTATCTTTTCTAACATTTCTATAACCTGGGTCATTTTGTTGTTTCCTGCCATTTCGATGGGTAAAGGATTGAACTTTGCATTTGACTTTAATTTTGTCTTTAAAATTGTAAATGGAGTTTTCCCGACATTATTCTTGGGATAAGAGCCTTCTGATTTGTGGACTTCACTCGTATGCCTTTTTAGTCCTACATATCCTAATGGTTCAAAGGAGTGGAATGCTATAGAGGTGAATAATGGAAATGAAAGGTCAATAAGATTGCCTATGGGTTAAAGGAAATAGTTAGGGTCGTGCAGTTCGGTGAAGAAGAGATAATAGCTTGGTGGGTTTGAAGTAGGCTGGAAGGGATATGGCCAAGAAATTGGATTTGGCTTGCCGATTTTAGATAAAATTCGACCTTACCCTAGACTGTGTCCTAAGTTGAGTTTAAATTTATCTAAGTGAATTATGGGCATATATTGGGCCTAAGCATGATAAATGAGCAAGTTTAGACATGTAAATGGATATAAGTGGACTCATGCATAAATTCTAGACCTAGGACTGACGTATGATGCATGGACTATAAACTTATATAAGGATGACATGTCTAGGTCTTAATTGAACTTATACATTAGGAATATAATGTATGATTGGATGTAACCTAGAATGGACTAGGGCTCTAAAGGACTAATGGGCCGCATTATGGACTTTGGGCCTAGATGGACTCATGAATTATGCATGATGAAGTCAAATTATGTGTGTGACTCTATGGTCCTAGGTAGCCTACAATTAGGGGTGTGCAAAATCGGTTAACCGGAGTTTCGGTTAACCGATTTTTCAGTTCGAAAAAATTCCGAGCCGTAACCGAACCGAAAATTTCGGTTAACCGTTTTTCGGTTAACCGAAAAATTTGGTTCGTCCAAAACCCGAACTGTAACCGAACCGAAAATTTCGGTTAACCAGTTTTTCGGTTCAATTAAGCGATATTTCGGTTCAGTTACTGGTTCACCATTTACAAATAATAAAAAACTTATACTTTCTTACCTAAAGTTGTCATTCTTTTATGTTTAAATTCTTTTTATAAAAATTAAACTTTAGTTACCATTTATAAATAATAAGAAAGTGCACTTTCTTACCGAAATTTTTTATTTTTTATGTATAATTTTTTTAAAAAATAAAATTATTTTTGGTTCAGTTAACTGCCGGTTAACCGAATTTTCAAATATTCCGAACCGTAACCGAACCGAAAACCGAAAAAAAAATTCGGTTCGGTTAACCGCACTGACTTTTTTGAAAAACTTATTCAATTAACTAGTTTTTTGGTTTGGTTTTCGATTTCGGATTTTTTTTTGCACACCCCTACCTACAATGGTCCTAGGCAGCCTACAATGGATATGTTGTGACCTGACAATGACCTTTAAATTTTCCTAACCATGTAAGGAGATTTGCAAGCTAATGAATCAAAGCGGCTTGGACCTAGACTAATGATGTGACCCTCATATTATGATGTATGCTATATGCAAGGCCTAGAAACTAGATAACTTACTGTTGTTCCTCTTTTAATGAAGATCAAAATATTTGCACTTAACCTAATTATCTAAGAGCATTATTGGGCTTTAACAGCACCAAACCTGACCTTGCCCTCACCTGGGTCAAACTAACATTCCTAATCTGGTCCCCTAGACACAATGATGACTTTATAAAACCCTAAAGCATCAACACATGGGTCTTTGGTATGGGTGAGAAAGTCCATTAAAGTTATAAACATTCACAGAATCGCGCATGTACATGAATTCCAATTTAATCCAAAGTTCTAAGTTATAAGAAGTTTAGGTAAGGTTTAGAACAGTCCTCTCCCGACCCAAACGCTTCGTCTTCCATGTGGTGGATGGCACGACTAGAACATTCAATTGCTTTCTCATATGTTATGTAGATTAAGAAAAATATGTTAGGAGTGGGTGAAACAGTTGCTGCTCAGTTGGAAGTCTTAATGGATACAAGTGACCAACTATTTTCCCTAGTATGTAATAGCAAGGTTTAACCTAGAGGTACTACTAATCCTAGTAAGGTAGCACATATGATCCAAGAATGACTAATACAGGTGTAATTAAAATGATTTCCCTTTCAATTTTCAAGCCTCGCCGTCTTAAAACTCATGTTCCCAGTGGAGTTGCCACTTTAAGGACGATGACCCTTAATGGCGGGAATGGTCCCCCGCTAACGACTACATTCGCTTGATGGTTTTCATGGGTTGGATTTGATGTTTTTAATTCTCAACAAAAATGAATCAAACTACAAAAGAATTAACTGGCCGGGGCTAGATTACAATTCTAATCTAGGATCTCGGTCGAGATCCTAGGCCATAACTGAGCTCAGTCTTCTAGTCCATCTCCCAGCAGCCCCCTCTAGCTGACCCAAAAGATTGGACTATAGTGCTGACTGAGCTAGGATGGAGTCCAGCTTTTTGGCTCATACAAAGCTACTATTGGGATCCCGAAGCGAAACTTGCTTCCTAAACCTATCATGCCGAGTCCAAAAAGATTTAATGAAAAATAAAAAATTTAATCAATAGAGTCGCAGTGATCTTTCTTCCCTTTTTGTGGGTATCTTGGAATCAGCGTCTCTACAGATAGGAATGCCGGTAGAAGTAAGAATGCCTACAACTGGATCTCCCCAGACCCCGTGAAAGCGGGACCCACATTGGGAGTTGTTGTTGTTGTTGTAGAGTCACAATGAGTTTATTTTGGAAAACTTACAAACAAAGTATCCTCTCTTAAACAAACCATAAACTAAAAAGGACACCGAAAGGGACAACCGATTCTTTTAGAGAGGTTTCCGAAAGATCCCTAGATAATCCTTGAAGTGGGGATCACCTGATTCCATAAGCTCAAAATGAGGATCTAGATTCAGGGACAAAGGTATGATAATGTGATAGCATGCATCACAACATTGTCTGTCATCACTTACGCCCTCTACCAATCAAAACAAGAAATATAATTAACTCTACTAAACACAAAATCATGTGCCATATTATAATCTAGCAATTGAATAATAAAAATTTAAAGAAACAATGTTAGCCTAAAGAAAAATAAAGAAACAATCCAAATAATTACAGCGGGGGAGTGGGACTAGGTTACCAAAGGTTACATCTTTGAAGTTTATTAAAGCTAAACAAAAGAAAGAAGAAAAGGGGAAAAGAAGAAGGAATCTTTGAAAGATTTGTATCTTCACCTTACCTGTCTAAGTGACTTAGGGAACTTTGGGATAAAAAATATCGAGCTTTGAGTTGTACCCTAGAGGGTTTTGAGGATAGATTTGAGAAGGGTTTGGTTAGACTTTCTAAGCCTCTTAGCTTTCCCTTAGGGTTTTTTGGAATTCTTGTTGTGTGTTTGAAGGTTAGGTGAAATGTAGAATTTTTAGCTATCGAAAACGAGGCTTTCCTATGGTTTCTCGAGAGTTGACGCCGCGTGGGTTGGGGTTTTTCTCTACTTGAGTCAGCGGCTAGGGTTTTTAGAGAGGTAGGCCCAAAAAAAGGACCCAGGTCGGGTTCCACTAGGCAAGAACCCACTCGGGTTCCTAAGCTGAGATACAGACAATACAATTTGTTTCAGCCATAACTTTCTCATTCATCCTCCATTTTAAGTGATTGTTTTTTTGCATCGAAAGCTTATTGAGCGTAGTCTCTTATGAAATTAATTTCATAATTTTTGGATAAGTATCGATGAGGATATAAGTAAAAAGGTGAACATGTGTCATTTTTAACATATGCCTTAGTAATCGACTTATATTTTTTTCGTTGCTTATCCAATTTTGATGAATAACATCTCATTAGAATATATTATTCGATGAAGAATATTAATATCCAAACCCAATAATTTTATGTACCCTAAAGTAGGGTCAAAATACACAATAAATCTCAACTGGAAGCCGAGCACCCTCAATTTGTGCTTATTAGGGTATTTTTGGTTCTTTTGGCCTTCAGTGGACGTATTTGGGTTTGGATGTGTGGGATAAGGGATGTTGACACATTTTAGAGTTTTTCATTTTCAGTATCCAAAGATTCTCAAATCTTATTTGATCAATTTATTATAATCGAACACTTATGAAAAGATGACACTTTTTTTTATCCACAATCAGTTAAATAATGTCGGATGTTCAAACATGCCGTTAATAACTCAACTTGTTAGAATAAGCCGGCCCGTTTGGTCCAATGGGGCCAAGCCCATTGACCACCCCTTACTCTCAAAAGATATATGAGCATTAAATAAGACACCTGATTACATTTGGGCTGGATTGTTTTTGAGAGTCAAGTACACGGATTGCCCCAACCAAAGAGCAGTATAGTCCATCAGTAAGCCCGAAGCTCCTAATGTTTTCATGCCCGATGTGCGTGCCTGCGTGCGTGTGTGTATGAGAGAGAGAGAAAGAGAGGACCGAGCTCTGATTGAAGCAGAGGCCAAGCTTTGGAGCTTCGACAATCGCGGCCATGGCAGCTGATGGAGCAGCTACTTTTGCTGCAATTTTGTCTCTTTTATTGTCATTGGCTTCGATTTGCATTGCATATAGACCAGGCGACATCGTCCCGATGAGCCGGATGGGTCAATACCACTCTGTCTGCCCCGTCTCTCTCTTCTTCCTTTACGGAATGCATTTGTTGGATATTTGATTGATTCTTTGCCAATTTTACCTGCAGTCAAGGACTGTTTGGCATGATATGGTTGGCCGACATTGCCCCGTTTTTGCTGTGAATCGGGAGGTATTGTCATTGCTCGTCCTTTCAGATATTCTGTATGTGAAGAATTTATGATCTTGTTGAACTTATACATTGATTTTTCTGTTTCTTCCGTTGAATGATTTGCAGGTGTTGATTCCTATACCAAAGCCAACCGGATATACTGGTGCTGATCCCTATAAAATGTAAGCCTTTTCCCCTAAATTATTGCTTCATTTTCATCTTATTGTAGGGTTCTGAACGTTGGCTTTGACTGCTCATTATTGAGAAAGAAGGAAATGAAATTGAAGAAGAGAAGATATTAGCGTGCGTCAGTGTTCATGGAGGAGTAAAATTGTGTTCAGATGAACTTTAGGGTTCTGGTTCTTGAAAGGTTTGATACGTGCTGTTATGGCATCGTGCATCCTTTTATTGCAAATACTGTCAGGGTTGATTTTATCAGCAAAACTGTGTGAACGCATACTAAGGTTTGTGACGAGGGCAAGGTGGTTAATTGGATTCTTATTAGTAAGATGAGTGCATTTGTCATTGAGAGAAAACTGTGTCGTTGGAGATAGAAAAGGGGAATAGTGATTTGTTAATCCTGCTGAACCTTGTTCAGGAAAATCACTAAGCTTTGATTTTATGGGAGAGAAAGGAGGAGAGGTTGATGGAAAGGAAGATTATGAACAGGAGGGGAAGGGAGGAATATGATTTGTGTTCACCTTGTTTGAATATGTTAGTGAGAAGAATGGAGTGGAAAGAGGGTGATTTCATTAAAAAATTTCAATTCGCCACATTCTCAATCTAGGGGTGAGTTAAAAATTGGTGGTAATGGAGACGACTGGTGGTAAAATGTTCCCTACCTCATCTAATTATCGCAAATAAGGTTAAATACAATTGGCTAACCTTTCTTTGTCCCTTGCCCTTCCGTGCTATTAACAGTCTGTTTAGATAATTAGATTGAAGGTTGACAGCAAAAGAGAGGTTACTTGAATCACTTTGACCTTGTTTGCAATGATAAAATGGAGGGGAAACGAGGGGTCTCACTCCTATGATGTCTGGTTTTGTTAATCCTAAAGTGGGGCAGGGAGGAAGAATTCAGATGAGTTACTTCAAGCCTCCCGTACGTTTCACTTACTGACATATCCAAACAAGGTGAGAATATGTCACCTTCCTTCTTTCTGCTCCTTTCCATTCCCTTGACTGTGTTTATAACCCCAAAAAAGTGGAACAATATGTTTTGATATTATGGAGGGCCAGGAGGGGAAGGCGAGGAGGTTAATGAAGGTGAGGGGAAAGAGATGAAGATTATTTGTTTTCAACTTTTTTGGATATAATACTAAGCGAAATGGAGATGAATGGAGCTGATGGGTGTGAAGAAATGATTTTTAATGAGTTTAGTCCACTTCCACTCCCTTAATGATACTAATATGTCCAAACAAGATCAATACAAGTCACCTTTCTTCCCTTCCCCTCTTCTCCGGTACCTCATTTTCAGTTGCTGAACATGAAGTCGTGTTTGATAAGACTAAATGCCTAATTGGAACTTTTGATGGATGCCCTAGAGTCTAAAGGGTTCCATATTCAACAAGTTGAAGATGGAATATTTTGAACGCATGTGAGGATGTGATTGATACAAATAGGGAAATCAGTTATGATGTTTACATTAAACTGAAACAATATTTGAAGGGTGCATCATAGAATGGTTAAGGAAAGAATGACGATGACATTGTTTGCCATATATGAGTGGAGTGACAAAAGTCGAGAACTACACTTCTGGAGTTCATTGGGAATTTGTGATCATGAGGTCCGCTCAAACTAAAAGGTAAATTCTATGCATGCCTGTTGATGAGTTTGATCTATTGAGGCATACAATTGGTTACTTAAGAAACTAATGTTGTAAAAGAATGATAATGAATATATGGATGAATCATTTGATGCATGGTCATATAAAATTGGATAAGAGAAGTATTGAAGTTATCGAAGATAAGTTGTGGTGCATCTGTTGGAGATGAGATGTGTGATGCAAGGCTTAGTTGGTTCAAACAAATCAAAAGGAGACGTGGAGATGACACTCATACAAAGGTACAAAAGATCACCTTAGTTGATATAAGAAAGGAAGTGGAAGACAAAAAAAGAATTGTGGGAAAACGTCAGAGAAGACTTTGCATAAAATCTTATTTTAGCAGCTTGATCGGGGCATGGTTCTTTACCAGAGTTTGTGTTAGTCTCCGATTAGTGTTCTGCACTTTAGTCGAGGCTTTCTATCTTTTTCTTTTAGCACTAGGTTGCTCATCATTGCTTTGAGTCATAAAACGCTTGTTCGTGGCATTAGGTTACCATGCATAGTGCTTATTCTAACTTCTTCACTATTGGTTCTTCTTATCTAGCACATCTTCACTTTATGCATGTCCGTTTACTTCATTTGTCTTTTTATTTTATTTCATGTTCCCATTCTGCTCTAGCTCTTTGGTTATGTATTGCCAAAATGTTTTTAAGTCTCATGATTAATTCCCAAGGTTCTTTATTGGTTTCTTTTAATTGCCTCTATGGTTGTAGGGGTATGGCTGCCTATAATTGGATCTCCCCATATCGAACTTGAGTGCAATCCACGTTGGTGATTGTTATTGTTGGTGCTGGTGTTGCTTCTTTTTAATGTTTGAAGGAGTCCTCTATCTTCCTTAGTTGTATATTGACTTTTTGGGGGGGCGGGGTTTAAAATTAGTATCATTTTTGTTGCTTTTTTTTGGGTGAAGTTTACCTGAAAATCCCTGATCTATTTTTCCTTCTTTAGTTATCAACTGCAGTAGATGCAGGACTCTTGTCAATTTTTAGAAGTTTTCCTATTTTAATGTGCTCTTTCCATTCCAATCAAAATATGTACTACAAAACAGCATATTTTTTGTATGAATGGTTTGACTTTTGTTCAGGAATCTTCTTCATGCTTTTGTTTTGTAAAATTTGTTTCTCCTTTCATAGACTATGTTCCAATTTTAAAGTTGAAACCAACTTCTTGCTTGTCATCCTTTTGCAGAACATTTCAAGTTGGCCAGGAGAAATTTCAAATCCCATGGCTTTACATCATCAATAGAAAGAGTTCTGAGGTTCCAATGATTGACATGCACTTGGTGAGAACTGCTTAAGGATATGCGATATAGTTGTTTGATTTACATCTTGGTTCGTGCAGCGTCTATTTGCTTTATGTGGTACTAGGCCCACCAGATTTGGTCTTTTATATGCTGCTCGTGGAGCTAGAAACTCCAAGTTTTGGTTATTGGTGACTTGCACTTTACTGTAATGTACTTTTTGGAACTTCTGTGTAACACTACTTACCTGATAAGTTGCAATACAGAGGTACTCTGGAAACGACTTTCTTGGAGTCACAGCAAAAGTTGTTGATATGCCGCACCACTGTAAGTTATGTTTCCCTCTTGAGTTGATGAGTTGATCCATTTAATTTCATGGTTTGTTGGTTAGTTCACCCCATCTTCTGGCGTTAATGGTAGAGTCAGGTAGACTTATGATGGGGATCCTGTATACTTATTTCATTGACACGAGGTGTTTATCTTCAAAGTGAAGCTTTGATTAAACTTACGACTTTTTTCCATTTTATCTTATCCTCATGTGTCATGTTTTTGCTAGGACAAAGTTGGTGCATTGGTGAGGTTTCCTATCTGGCAGTTGTATGTCTTTGATGTTCCAACTCTTTCATGTACATAATTTTCCTCAAATCATGTGATGCAACCTGAAGGAGTTTAACATGTAGAAGTTCATGGAACATTCAGATTCATCCCTTTTTGCACTGTTCTAAATTGTACAGTTTTTAATATGTACTGAATCCTGTCTATACTTGTTTATGTGAGGCTTTTCCAAAGCTTGACCATGAAGAATGATTCCCTGAGTTTGTTATATTAGTGTTTATTTTGTTTTTCACTTTTTGTCCTTTATTAATTTTTATTTTTAATTGCTCCTTACGGAACAATAAACTTTGTATTGAGCATGTAGAGAACTTATAGAAAATTTGGTTGTATTTCAAGTGTTTATATAATGGAAGGTTGCAAGATAGGATAAAGAGAAGACTGAATATGGAGTGGCATGGAAATGCCAAAAGATCTTGTTACTGTTTTGCCTGTACAATTCAGGATTTGCCTGAGGAGAGTGTCTTTCTTTTTCTTTTTCCCCTCTTGGGAGAGGAGACTTGTTGGGGACGGCGGGTTAGATTTAGTAGCCTTATCTCTTCATTGTAGAGAGTTTGTTTCCATTAGACGCTAAATTAAAATGCATTGACTATACTTGACAGAAAAAGTAGAGTATAATTTCAAGAGGCAACTTGTAATTCAAGCTGAAAAATTGCCCCAAAATGTGAGTGAATTTTGTTGTCCGTTTGCATTTGAAAATATATATTATAGTGGAATGCTTCGAAGTAGTTGATGGAGGCTGTGGGGGAAGGGACGGGTTCAGAAAGGAAGAAGGAGAGTAAACATTCAAGAGAGAGAAGAGAAGATTTATGCCTTGTTTGGTGATCAAAAAAGGAATGGAACTTGAACCCTTGGGTATTAAGTTCCACTCTTTCATATTTGGTGTGGACTTTAGAGGGATGAAAGTTGATATCCCTAAACCTATGGAACTTGAACCCTAGATATCAAGTTCCCCCCTAAACCTATGAAACTTGAACCCCCTTCCTTCCCAGGGGTATCAAATCCTCAACCTGGAGGAATCAATACTAATATTTTCTAAAAACAGAAAAATAAACCCCAAAATTCATTTTGCTCCATTGTTCTTTGCTCACTGTCATCCATTAGAGAGAAAGAGAGAGAGGGTCACTACTAATCGTTGGAACCCCGGCCGCCGGCGATGATGCGAGCTTCACCGATGAACTCATCTGCCTTCAAATGCAGACCCAAATCTCTCAAACAAAGAGAGAGAGAGAGAGGGAGGGAGAGGATGGTGCTACTGTTGTCGAACACCCCCCACCGGCAACGATGATAAGGATGGTGCCATGGTCGGTGCCCATCTGCAATTCGACCCAAAATTGCCGTTTCTTCACTTGTTATGATTTTTTCTTTTTTGATATGTAATTTTCGTGAGATTTACTTCCAGATCCAATGTTTGTTGGCTATTCACAAGAGAGAGAGAGAGAGATGATGATGATGTCACTCCGATCAGATTGCAATTCAAGAGCCCAATTTTTTTGGGTTCTTTGAGTTGAGTTTCTGAGGATGCTTTTCTTCGGGGAAGGGAGAGAGAGGAAGAGAGAGAGAGAGAGATAGAGAGAACGACTGGGAATGTCAAATGGGAATGAGGTAAAATTATTATTATTATTATTATTATTATTATTATTATTATTATTATTATTATTATTATTATGCAATACCTGAATACAAAAATAGTTAATTATTAACATGATTACTTCAAAATAGTTAATTAGAAAAAAATTAAATAAAATTAAAGTCCCAAGTTGTAAGTAAATAAGGTCAAAAGTTTGTGTTTACAAAGACAAATAACAATAATTAAAAAAGATAACTTATTATAACATATAACATTTTTAAAATTGAAAATAAAATTTGTTTGATTCCATTCCATAATAGCTAGCCAAACAGTGAGATTGAAACCTTATTTCATTCTAGTTCTCTCCAAACACATGAGTTCAAAGTTCAAGTTCCATTCCCAACCCCCGAGATATCAAGTCCTGATTCCATTCCATTTCTATTTTAGTCACCAACCAGGAGCCTTAGAGGGAAATTAGAGGGGCAAAAGTTCCATTTTTTTTTTTTTCATAATGAATTTGTATATTAAATAAAAGGATCAATGAATGGATGCTAGGAAAGCATCCTACAAAAGATTATATACAACCAATGTGCAAGCTATCCACAAAGTCGACCACATCAGAAGATGAGGAGCAACAATTCCCCTTATTCCAAAAATAAAGAGTTTTGATGAAATAGTCTTTTAAGCGTTGAAGCGAAGTTTCTTCTCCCTCAATGACCCTTCGGTTTCTTTCCCTCCAAATGCTCTAAAAAATCACACGAGGAAAATCCCAAGACCTTCTTCTTTTTAGCTTTCCTACCAAAATAGCCCTCCCAAGTCAAAAGATGGTTCACAATGGAGTTAGAGGAGACCCAACACTTGCCTAAGCAACCAAAGACAATCTCCTAAAGTGGCAATGAAGCAACAAGTGATCCATCGATTACAAACCCCCTTGCACATATAACATCTATTCACCAATATCCTACCCCTCTTTTGCAAATTATCAGTAGTCAAAATCTCCTCATGTGATGCCTCCCAAACAAAAAAAGAAACCTTTAAAGGGGCCAAAGATCTACAAATGAGCTTGTGAGGGAACCCTCCTTCGAAAAGATCATGTAATGATGGAAAATTCAAATGTAGGTGCTTCAAATAATATGATTTAATCGTGAAGTCCCCTTTAGAATCCAAATCCCATCTTCACCTTTGCATTTGTTATTGGGAATGTGTTTTCCATGGAAGATTATTTGGAAATCTCTGGCACCATTTAGAGTGTCTTTTTTTTTTGGGAGGCTGCCCATGACAGTATTTGGACTTAGATAATTTGCAAAAGAGGGGTAAGATCTTCGTGAATTGGTGCTTGTTAGGCAAAGCTACAACAGAATCGGAGAGTGTTTGAGAGTGTGGAGATGCTGTTTCAATGTTTTAAAGATTATTTCATTAGGTCTCTCTATTTTTGGGACAAAGGGATCTTTGTTACTCTTCTCTTGATCTTTTAGATTTTGTGGATAGTGTGTATATGGGATGTGTATAGTCTTTTGTAGGATGCTAGCATTGCATTCACCCTTTTGTTAATGAAATATATTTATTCTTTTCTTGATAAAAAAAAAAAAGGAATGTAAATCCTGTCTCGCTATATCATGCGGAGAGTCTCCCAGCTTGGCATCATTATGCTTGTTGAAAAAGCTAACAACAGTGTCATCTCCGACAAACCCATCCCGAACAAAAACAGGGGACCATAAGTTCGTGTCAGATGCTCGCTCCCAATAGTCAGCAACGGAGGCATCCCTATCCACTGGCAGAACAAAAAGAGTAGGGAAAAGCTCTCTCAAAGGGACTTCACCACACCTTCTATCATGCCAAAAAAATATGGAAGTGCCATTGCCGGCCACAAAAGAAAAGAATGGAGAGAATCTCTCCTAGCCGTTTGAAATAAATCTCCAAAGACTATGCCCATAAGAGCCAGTAGGAGTAGAAGGAGACCAACCAAAACCCTCCTCACCATATTTAGTAGTTACCACCTTTCTCCATAGATTTCCTTTCTCATTCAAAAATCTCCAAAAACATATGCCAAAAAGAGCCTCACTGAAGAGCCGCAAGTCCTTGATCCCTAACAAGCTTCTAGTTTAGTGCTAAGAATCAATGTCATAACAAGCTTAATTCTTTAGCTAATTTGTTGATAACCCTAAATGACCTGGTAACGCATGAAACAAAATCTTCCCAAATATAATTGAAATTTAATTGTAGTAAAATACTTCTTGGTATAATCTAACTGCCTTGTAATATGCTGTTAAAATGCCTACAGAAATAACAAAATTGCATCACATACAGTAACTTTCGTAGTGCAGGAATATGATTTAACGTTACAGTGTAAGATAACAATGGAGGGGAAAATAATCAATCGGTTTTGAACATTCAATCATTGATGTCATAATATTAATATTAGGGCCACTATCGATTTTTAAAAAGTTAATAGAAAATGTTATATGCAGGAGCTATTTAGGCCGTGTTCTTTTCGTTGAAAAATTGCAAGTGTGGGATGGGTGAGAGTGGGAAAGAGAGGGAAGGAGTAGTATTTTTCTTTTAAGTGAGAGAAAGGGGGGCAAGGAGTAGGAAGGAGTGGGAAGAAGTTGAATGAAGTAGGAGAGTTGATGTAAGTTACGTATTTTGTTTTTTTAATGTAATCTTTTATTTGTGATAGTAATTACCGATGATAGAAAATTTTTTAGAGTGAAAAAAATATTTTTGTGTTGACTCAGGTACGAAATATTGTTTCGTGGACATTGTTACCCCCCCAAAATTATAATTTTCATTATTCATAAAACAAATTACGGATATATTTTTTTTCATATATTAACGAAATAGGAACAACGAAAAAAATATGCATATGTTCAGGCCTTGTTCTTTTCGTTGGTAAATCCAAATTTATCAATGTCGGCCCACATCAACCCACTTCACAAACTTCAATAAAAAATACCTACTTCAATCAATTTCAATCTACTTAAACTTACTTCAACCAAATTCAACCCACTTCACTCTACTTCAACCAACTTCAACCCATGTCCCACTTTTTTAACAAATTTCTACTCATCATACAAAAAAAATAAAATTCAACCAACTTCAATCCACTTCAATCAACTTCAACTCACTAAAAAAAAAAACCCACTTCAATAAAAAAAAAATACCCACTTTAATCTACTTTAACCCACTTTGATCAATCTCAATCAATTTCACCTATTTAGCAACCCATATTTCCGAACAAAAAGAACAGGCTCTGAGTACACAGAAAACAATCATCTGCAATTTGTGCGAAGAACTTCCAATATTTTGTTACGCACACAAAAAAAAAATCCGCTCAAAATACACGTACAATACATTTGCACTTCCTGTCACGAATTACAAACAGCTCTAAAAAAATTTGCCCATTCCTTTATTATGTCGAAAAAAATATTTGCAAATTTGGCTCCAAATTACGATGAATGAAAAATAAATCTGTTAAATATACAACAACAATTATCTACGCTTTAATGACCTATAACATATATTTCTTAACCAACACAAAAAAAAAAATAAAAAAAAATTAAGCATCTATTTCATATATAGAATCAAATCCAAAATATCTACCAGTCACAATAAACTAACATTTGCTTAACAAAGTAGAAAAAAATTATTTCTTCAATATATGTAACAAAAATTACGTCTTCTACAATTTTCCGGACGACTAACAAATATTTCCATAGCATCCAAAAAATAAATAAAACTTTTCATAATTATTATCAGACTATTTATATACAAAATTACATAAATTATAAAACTTTTCAAAATATGAAAAATAATAGTTATATGTAGCAGTGGGAAAAAGTGGGTGAAAGTGGGTGAGAGTGGGAAGGAGTGGGAAAGAGTGAGTTGGGTTCATTAAATTACGAAAAGAATAGGGCCTTAGTGTGGGTTCAAAGTGGGAAGTCATTTTGGTGATGGATTGGAAATTGTAGAACAATTTACAATCCTGTCTTTGTTATGTGAGTGATAGAGCTAGTAATGAAATTGTAATTACAAATACACCGTTAACATAGACGCTTGTTTGTAGATGAAAAGGTTGGCATTTCCCCTTATTTCGACCCCCTCCCCCAAAAACGGAAAACCACAACACTAAGACCCTGATCTTTTCATGGTTTAATGAACCCAACCCATTCTTTTCCACACTTAAACAAAAATATAACTCCTTCCCCCTCTTTCTCACACTCCTTCATTCAAGTTCCTAACTTCATTCAACTCCTTTCAACTCCTGCCTACTCTCACCCACTCTTTCCCCACCTTTCCCACACTTAAAAAAAAGTACTACTCTTACCAACTCTCACCCACTCCTTTTCTCCATTTCCCACACTCACCCATCCCACACCCATCATTTCTCACTGAAAAGAACAGGGCCTAAGTATATGAGAATTAGAAGCTTGTATTCCCAATTTCCAAATCTTAATCCTTCCGGCTTTCAAAACTTTCACCTGAAACATTTGAATTGGTGGATTTGAAGTCTTATGGCCATTTACATCCTGGAAGTCCACATACCAAATGCCCTGCAAATACTTGGAGAACGAAAGGGAGTCTATATAAAACAGTGCTAAAAAAGTAGGAGACTAAAACGCACATTTTTTGACCTTGGTTTTTTTAGTATTCCAAAATACCATAATAAAATTTGTACGAAAATAATATAAGCTCAAAAATATAATCAGTTTTCATATATGAGAACATTCTGATCCAATGTGACCTTATCAAGTTGAGCTTGAATGCTTTCTGCTCCCACATATGATCCGATAATATAAATTCATAAATGTCTCCATCTATTCTCAATCAGATTGTTCATCTTTCATTTGATTCTTTGTATATGCACAAGTTATTCAATGTGAAATGCACATGCCGAAACATCTCCACTTTGACTAGACCGTGTACATATGGCCCCCCCCCCCCCCCAAAAGAGGAAACCATCGCTTGCTTTCGAGGCAGTACCTAAGTTGGACTCTCTGTGTGATGGGTCATATCTAGGATATAGCATCATATTGAAAATCCAGCATTGCAAGACTTAACCTTGGTCATTCTTGCTGGACTAACAAGTCTATTACAATGCGATTGACTTTGGAGTTTAGCCATAGTTTGGAAAGATGATACAGTTAACTCAAATGCTGCCTTCATCAGCTGATCCTTAAATGGAGGATTAGGTGTTGTAATTTGAGGTAGGGCCAAAAAGGCTAGATGGAATGATCCCTAATCTGTAGACGTCACCATTAGCTAAGAGCACTTATGTTGTCATACCAACATTCACTAGCTGTGTTTAAAAAAGCGCACTCAGGGCGCTCCTAGGCTCACAAAAGTTCGAAGCCCACCCTCTTGCGCCTTGGAATGGGTCAAGCTCAGCCCATTATTAAAGCCCGCGCTTTTTTGGGCTTTTATGGGCTTCAAACCGAGGCTCAAAGCCCACGAAGCCCGCACTTTATATATCATAATAGACCATTTGGGAAAAAAAAGAAAAAAAACCTTTAAGTGGCCTCGACCACTCTTTTTGTTTGTGGAAGCCTTTCAATCAAGATGCTAATAGAAGTAAACAAAGCATATTGCTACTACTGAACAAGAGTTTGGAGCTGGAAACTCTAATCCTGGTGACAACATGTAAATGCTTTGTTCTCCTGTCATCTTTCAGACTTCCTTCTTCATCCTCCTCTGTTATTGGACAGCTATGAAAGGTTTTTCTTTGTTTCGTTTTTTTTTTGGGGCTTCAAGGAGGTCGAAAATGGCGCATTCTTCAGTGCTACAATAGTACCGAGCCCTTGCTTTTTTTGTGCTTCTTAATCTCTCTCCCTTTCTATCTCTCTTGGACTCTCTCTCTCTCTATTCTTGGCATGCTGGCAGCATGTGTTATGTTTTTGGGGTTCAATTTATAGTAATCTAATTGAGCGATGTTTAATGCTTTAATTGTATTTTGTCGTATTTAATTGATTCTCTTTTTTTTCTAGTGGTTGGTGAAAATCATTTATTTGGTGCCATTATCTAACTGATTTTAGAAGAAATATGGTTTTTGAATGATATTCAAACATTTTTTTGGAAAAGTGTGCCTCGTGTCTAAAAAGCCCTCGCCTTCGCCTTGAAGCCTACGCCCGGGGCCCTAGGACCCCTTGTGCTTTTTTGCGCCTCGGGCTTTTTTTAATCTAAGTTCACTAGAATGGTAAGCCTTGGATGAGTATCTCTCAAGAGTGACATGGTCCTACCAACTCGTACTGATGCCTCCAGGATTTCGTATACCTACTTACCTAGATAATATCTTTGCCCAGTGGCTTGTTCCAAACGTATTATCTGAAACTGTTCTGGTGAGCTTTTTTAACCATTTTAGGGTAGATGACTTAAAAGTTGACTTAATTTAACCAAATACTGATAGGATGATGCTGAAAATCTTAAGCTAGGATTCAAATAACAGTCTGTGTACCTTACTATTGTTTGCAATATCTTGAAAAAAGCATTTTGTTGATGCTGCCTTCTTGTTCAAGCAACAAGAGATGGGTTAGAGACAGGAAGTTCCATTGATATTAACTTGATAATAAGATAGCGACCTTATGTATCGGATGAAGTGCCTACCACCACTGCAATCAAGTGCCAACTACCTCAGCTAACAACTGTGTTTGTACCTTCTGAGTTTCTAACTGTCAAATGCCATCTGTTAATCATGTGTCTAGCATAGTTATGTGCTTCACAAATCAATGTTGATTTAAGAAAAACCCCATAAAGCATTCGTGGTCTCAAGCACATTGTTCAAACTAGGAAATCTTCATGCATGATCTCATTTGAGTCTCTTGTTGCCTGCTTATGTAAGTTAGATCAGTGAGCCAAAACAGAGATTACAACCTCATTCCTTTTTAGCTATTCAGCAGGTCTTCTACTGTCAGTTTTCCTTGATGGTCATGTGGGGTTGAGCACTGGACATTAGCTTCTTCAACTGAAATTTGTGAGAAATTGCTTTACTTTTGACTCCATACGCAAGGCATGCTGATGAATGACTTATTGATTAGATGGATATATTTGCATAATTTGTCGTAAAGATCAGCTTATGGATGACGTTATGTCTAGTTGAGAAGATTCACCTCTTGATTCTCTGATGCTTGTGCCTTGTGAAGCTCACAAGTTCTAAAATATTACAAATAGGACCTGTGAATTTGCTTTGTTACTGCCTAAGATGATATATGCAAATCCTATATTTGAAAGTTGAAACCAATCAGCACAGATTCTATTCAGAGACTCCTATATCGTATACTAATGTGATGCGGACCTGTCATCTCCAGTTCTGTCCCAACTTTAAGATTGTGATCAAGTAAATGGAATAAGATACTCAATTCAGACTTTCAGCTGCAGAATGCATTCCATGTGGACAACACATTTGCACATTTTGACTTTGGTAAACCTTGAATTGCACATGTAGCGGCCACAGCAACATTATTATCTAAGTGACATCTATTACCTTTAAATCACAGAAGCCTATGCTGCTATGCATGCTATATGGAAATGTAACTGAACTCAAACATGATGATGAGCTATTGTGGGTGTGACGTGTTTGTCATCACCTCTTGCAGATGTTGAAATGCATCCAGATATACGCAAGCAATTTTGGGATCCCCAGCATTGGCCAAAACATGTTTTAATCAGATATACATGGTTAGTATTGCTGCTGAAAGGAGCAAAGCATTCTCCATGTTTGCCATTTTTGTGGTGAATGAATTTGGAGGGCTCATTAATTAATAAATGTTGTGCAAGTTGTCTTTCAGTTGGTTGTATCACTGATTAGCTTCAAGTGTTTTGGACTGATGCAAATTAAAACCTCTTATTGGTTTGTCTTCTATGAGTATAATGTCCATATTAACCCAAATTTTTGCAGGAGCTTTGAACATCTTCCATCCATTTGTCTATGTTCTGCATTCTCATCTCTTTAGACATCCTAGGAAAAAAATAGAATGCATTCCTTGTAGTGAAAAAGTGAGTCCTTTGGAAGCCGCTAGATTATCTTGTACCTCATCATGAGACCCTCGGTTGCTTGTTCCAATGTGCCACAATGGGTTTCTACTTTGGAATAGTGCCTCCCCTAAATTTGTCCCTTCACTTACAGGGAAGTCCCAAAATGAAGTTGCTTTTTCCGCTCTTGGTATTCTTACAATGACTTTGCAAGAAAAATTAGTAGAAAACAACGCATAGGTGAGTTCCTTTGAAAGATTTTCATTTCCTTGGCTGGACTAATGTTAAGGGACCTGCGCTGGGGGGAGGTGGTAAGATTTGGTTCTTTCAATCTGCTTGTTGCTACCTTCCTTGGCTTACCATTTGAATAATGTGTAGATCATATTATGAGCCTTATTATCGGGTCGTTCCTATCTTTGCATTTCTTTCAAAGAAGTTAGCTTGCCAGCTTTTCTTTTAGTAACCTGATATAGTTCTGTTGGATGTGATGCATTGCAGGGAAGAACGATCTGAGATAGATGTCACTTCTGGATTCTATGTCCTCTTTGGGTCAGGTAATTATTCTGTAGACCTAGCGACTCTTTTATAATTGCAATTTGAAAATAAGAAACCTAAGCTAGAAAATATGATGCACATAAGAAACCTGAACTAGAAAATATGAGTTAAACCAAATGAAGGCCCTCCCCTCTCTCTCCGAGGAAGTACACACACTCTCTCTCTGTGAGTTAACAGTTATGGAGTCTGCCCTCTTTGGTTGTGTAAACTTGCTCCTTGATGGTTTCAAGATTCATATAATGAAAGTGCCAAAATGTAGACTCAATGACTTTGTATATGACTTCGTAATTACTGATTATTCTCTGCTTGCAAACAGGGCTTCTACTATCGTTCATTTTGTCAATCTATGTCTTGCAATCATCGAAAGAGAAGCTAGCAAGGTATTACTGCACTAAAAGTCATTGGTTTTCTCAATCAGCATTGTAGATAGACTATCATGATCTATCATACTCCCAACAATCTTCGCACCATAGTGCTAGCATAGCTGCCTATGCAATTAGACGTGGTAATATTTTGGTACTGCAGGTTTGTGAGAGAGACTGTTGCAGAGAGTAGCATGGCAGGTGGAATTGAGAAGGTAGAGTAGTACAACGGCTTGGCTGCTATCACCACGCCACCTGTACCTGTTCTATACTTAAGAGGTAGACAGACACTAACAGCAGAGAAGGGGAGAAGGGACACTGAGACTGGATTTAATATTGTTATAATACTCTTTTCTTCCCCTTGTTTGGATTACAAAGAGCTGGTTTGTAAAGAAAATGATTAAGCTGGTTACTCCTGAGGAAATTAGGTGGTCCGGCCATAAAGCTGGACATATTCATTTTAAGGTTGGGGTGTAGGCGGGATTCGGGAGATTGCGCGGTAATGATAGCCAACGCTTTGAAGGAAATTTATGTGCTGTAAGTGGGAGATTGCATGATTGATCCGGTTTAGTAATGTTGAAGACTTGTTGCTTGTAGACGAAGGACCAATCATTCTTTGGAAGATTACGTTCGTGTTTATCAGTCACATTATCCACAGGGGGGTCACATGGAAAAAATTCACTTTGCTCTACTCAATTACTGAAACTCTTTTCTCTTAGCTTTTGAATTTATGTCTATATTTATCAAGGTGTGAGTTGAAAGTGAAATTAATACTGCTTTGTCAAGATGATTCTTTTGAGTCTTATCTATCTCGTCAAATAGATTCTTATTTTGTGAACTTATATTGTAGCTCCCAGGTGTTCGCGAAAGGGATATTGATATTGAAGGATGCAGTTTGTTGCTATAGTTATACTCTTGAGCTTAGAACAGGTCGTTCATATATTTACTTTTAGTTTGATGGGGATTAAGGTTTATTTTCATATTTTAGATTTGCTTTGGCAGAAAATCTTTTATGTATATCTTGTGTGACTTTCCCCTTCATGAACTTTTCTTTTCAATCAAAAAAAAAAAAAAGCCTGACCAAACTCAACCGTTCCCAAAGGGTGTGGCTTCATTTTTTCCAAATTCTAGTTATTGCTTCGGCTCAATAATACCCTAACAATGCAGATTTAAGTGGCCTAGAATTAGACGTAAGTCATATTTAAGGGGAAAAATTAAATCTGGATTGACATGATTTAAACCAGATTGATGGAAATTGCTTCATTAACCGCAAATTTTAATGTCAACCTAGGAGTAGGTTTTTCCTGGACACCCATTTTATAGCCACGTGCATTTGTATTGAGCCATCCTCTAAGTATGTGGCACCTCAGAGAGCTCCATGCATTTCTTTTTTCCCTCCCCGTTCCTTCCTTTTTAGCTTCCCCTCCCCCCTGGGTTAAATATCTATACAGCACGCCATTTTTTATCCTTAAATTTTCTATGCGAGCATTTGTACTATCGATTTTCTTTCCTCCCTCACCTCCTCCATTCTCCATTTTGTTGACTGAATTGAAGTCGGAATCTCTGGTAATGGTCCGGTAATGGTTCATGTTAGGATGTTAATCGGTGATGAGAAGCTTCAATACTGCACAAATTGTGTCCTTAATGTTCCCAGAATTCTCTCCCCACTTGCATTCACTCTCTACACCAGAAGAAAGCCTACGAATCATTTGGCTTCTTATAATGTTGATTTTAGTCACAGTTTAGTGAATTATGCCATACAGAACTTGATTATCTAGCTCTTAAAGGTGTATAGCGGTATTTTGATGGGGTGATTATGTGGGATCTGATTGATTACATGATGATTCGGTACTTCATAGTAATACTCATTGTAAATCATCGATGTTCTTCATTGAATGTCCTAATTAGAAGATTTTTATGAACAATAGGATAAACAATAGGATAAGGTTTTGTGAACATGTTAGGTTTTCGTGAACAATAGATTGTCTTTTGTGAACAATAGATCAATTATTGACGAACAAACTATTTTATAGGAATTGATTAATTACTTCATGATTTGGTGCTTAATGTAAAATTTAGGAAATGGCGAGGGGACTGTAAAGAGTGAATTGCATAGTAAGGCTACACATTTAATTAATAGCTAAATAGTTTGGGAATGATTAATAGTTAATGAACAAGTGATTAGGTAGAAATATTTATGTAAAGGATCATCTCCACATTGGCTTGCAATTGTGTTTTCTAATTGGCATATATTAATCTAAAAATTAATTTAGAATTTTATTCTAATTAGAATTCAATTTGTAAATATTCATATTCAATTAAAATTGATATTTTTTCATTCACAAGGAGCTGGACGAGAAGAAACTCTCATGTCCGGTTCTGTAATAGAGATGGAATTAAGCAATGTTATGATTTTTTTCTATAATTGAAATCCTAGCTAATTATAGAAAATTTCATTCATAACGTTCTCGCTAAACAGCAATTTGCTTTCTATGTCCCTTTCATAAAAAAAACAAGAGGAAAAAAAAACAGAAAAAAACCATAGTTAAGCCAAAATAGCTTCTTAAACAATTATGTGATCTTCATATTAAATTCCCCAGCTTGACCATTCATATCATCTCAACGAATTTCGTTTAGGTCCTTCTTAATCTGCCTAGGGCTTTTGCAAAAATATTTGTTAACTAATATCTTGAATGAACATAACAAGTAAATAATTCTCCAGACAATAATTTTTCTTCAACAAAATGGAAGTCAATCTCAATGTGCTTCGTTCTTTCACTAAATACAAAATTTTTAGCAATGTGCATCGCTGCATTATTATCACCATATAGATGCATCGGTGTAGACAAAAACACACCCATGGAGGCAAGGAAGAACCCGATCCAAATCAACTCACTCGTTGCAGTGGGCATAGCATGATATTCAGCTTTTGGTGGGGATCTAAAGACTGTACTTTGCTTCTTTGTCTTCTAGGAAATAAGTGTCACATAATACCTAGTGAGAGAATGCAGTGTAATAAGACATGCCCTTCAATCTGAGTAACATTAGGTATAGATTTGCAGATCCGAATCTCTCTTCAAAAGCATTCCTTAGCCAGGATTACCATTCAAATAACGTAACACCCTATTGGCTGCCTCCAAATCCCCTTTTTTGGCTTCATGCATAAATTAAGATAAAATATAGACTACATAGCTCAATTTCTACATGGTGATAGTGAGATATATAAGTCATCCTACCAGTCATCAATATTGAGTTGGATCCTTCACCACTTTCCCAATGGAGAGTGCCAACTTGTAATTTGCTTCCATGGAAAATTATGCTGGTTTGCACCCGAAGAGTCCACATTCGTCCACTATTTCATGAGCTATTTTCGCGGACACAAGAACAGTCCTTTGGAATTTCTGGCCACTTCAACCCCCAAAAAATATTTGAGTGATCGAAGTCATTAATATGAAAACACATATTCAAGTATTATTTGAACTTGGACAGCTATCAAAATCATTGCCGGTGAGCTCCAGAACATCCACATAAACTAATAATGCCATAAACTTGTCACCCTTTTTATAGGTCAACAAAGAATAATCAGCATATGATCTAGTGAAACCATATTCAAGGAGTTTAAATGACAACTTGGCATGCTAGGGGTCTTCATGCAGTCCATAGAGAGACTTTTGTAACCAACATACCTTGTTAGGACAAGCGGACGTGAAACCTGCTGGCAAAGTCATGTACACCTCTTCTTCTAAACCTCCATGTAAGAATGTATTATTCACATCCATTTGATGCAGTTCCCAACCTTTAGCTGTAGCCACTGAAAGGAAACATCTGACACTAGTTATCTTGGCAGTTGTTACAAAAGTCTCATGATAGTCAAACCCCTCAACGTGTTCATCTCCTCTAATCAGAAGTCGTGCTTTGTATCGTTCGATGCTCCTATTTGATTTGTACTTTACCTTGTAAACCCATTTACAATGTATGAGCTTCTTTCCTGGAGGCAAATCTTTGATACTCCACATCTTGTTCATTTCTAAGGGTTGAAGCTCCTTTGACATGGCTTCTCTCCAATTTGGATCCTTCATTGCCTCATGACAAAACCTAGGCTCCACATTCGCCCCAAAGATTCTAATGATTATATAAGGGTTTCTCCTTAAACAACACTTCATAGGGTGTTTTCTGAAATAGGATAGATGAAGGGGTCCTACTAGTGAGGTACGTTGTGGATAGCAACATCTGCCCTAAAAGTCAACAGGAAGATGAGCCTGAAAACGTAAAGCTCGAGTAACATTTAAATATGGCGGTGTTTTCTTTTGACTCCCCATTGTATTATGGTGTATCAACGCAACTGGTCTGGTGTACTATTCCTTGCACCCCGTAAATTGTTTAATTGGGCTAGAGGTGAATTCACTTCCATTATTACTCCTAATCATCTATACTTTAACCTCAAATTGTGTGTTGACTATCAAACAAAAACTCTTTATAATTGAGAAGATTCACCATTTTCTTTCATTAAATACACCCAAGTTGCTCGACTTGCAACAATTGACAGGAAATAGTGTGCCCCACAAAAAGATTTGACATGATAAGCTCCCCATATGTCACAATGAATTAAATCAAAATCGTTCAAGGTTTTTTTTTTTTTTTCATAATCAGGGAAAGGAATTTGTGTTTGTTTAGTAGGGAAACATGCATAAGACACATCAAACTTATTAGTAGAGTCTATTTCAATATCACTAAAAAACTTAGATACCGCCTGGCTCAATGGATGTCCCAAGCAACTGTGCCACAAATCATAAGACACAACCTTATTTACTTGAATCCCAGCTAACTGCGTATCTTTGTAGAAATAAACCCCTCTTCTTGGCTCACCCACTCCAATTAGGGTGTCTTTGTAGTGGGGTCTGCATCACACATAACTTGTGAGAGTTACTGTGCAAAAACTTTAATCAATTAATTGCTCAATAAACATTAAATTCCATTCTAGGCTGGCCCGTAAAATTATTTTAGAACTCAATTTTATCGATCCTCGCTTGTGAGCCAAAGTCGTTGTGCCATTAAGTAAATTGGAATACACGACGCACCACTATCCCACAACCAATCAGCCATACCTAAGAGCTTTTCATTGCTGGTTTTGGACTCTCGATGAGACTCATAATCTGCTGTACCTATTCGGACTAAACCCAGATGTGCTACCGATGTATGGCTACTGTGTTGTTGGTTTCCATTATCCTGCTCAGCGACTGGATGCACAACGTGTCCTCCTTCACGCCCATGTCCAAGGCTGCATCTCTTGTCTACGCATCTTCCTCTGTGACTGTCACTTCATTATGTAATTAAAGTAAGTATGACTAGTAATTCACTCCATCAATCTACACGCATAACTAGACAAGAAATTGCCTAAGATGAGCACATATTACTTGAGTATCCTATACTTGGAATGAATGTCAGTTAGAAATAAATGTTAGAAATGCTAAACACAATAGTGAATTTAGAGTGAGCTTAAATAATCCGCTTCATAAAATCATTGTTTAGGCACGGTATGAACCGAACCATTCACTCAAGATCAATAACGTCTAGCCATCAATGCAGTAGTTGAATGTTAACGTTTGACGTCTAAACTACACGACTTCGACCGCCATTTGCACTTAAAGAAATTCAGTTAAAGATTGTTCATTGAATGCCAAGATCTTTGCGGAAGTGTTTAAGAGAAAAGCATAATTTTTGGATCTAATGGAGAACTAATAACCCTATTTTTTTATAAAGAAGGAAAGAGGCGAATACGAGCCGCAAAAAATAGTAGCTAAAATAAAATAAATGTAGGAATCCAGGGAAAAACGGTTAGCAAATATTTTCAACTTGCAAGACAATAAAAGCCAAATCAGTTTCATAATTTTCAAAACATCAAAATGATTTTTTTTGAAACAATTAATATTATAATCACAAAACCACGCGGCTTTCTATGCTTGAGGCCAGTGTGCATGGATTTTGGTTTATTTTCCCTTTTTTGCCTATAAGGGGGATATAGGAAGTGAATTCCCACTTTGTCAAAAAATTTTAGGAAAGAAATTTTCCATGGTTACAAGCATTTCAATTATACATAGAATGTCAATTAGAAATGGCAACACCCTGCATATTGTAAGCCAATGTGGTGATGATCCTTCACACAAATATTTCCAATTAACCATTCATTCATTAACTATTAATTATTCTCAAACTATTTAGCCATTAATTAATTTATCCCTTAATTAAATATTGTAGCCTTACTACTGAGCTCATTGCTTGTAGTTTTTGTGATAAGTATGGTGAAATTTGTCAGCATCTGGGACAACGTTGAAATCAAGCCACTTGTTATTGTGGCCTGATTCTCACATAAGAAAAGCAATAAATGTGACTAAATAATATTAATTGAATTAATTACTCACTAATCTTAATCTAATCACAATTAATTAAACTAATCTAAAACAAAACACAATTAACACAATCAACTTAAAACATCATTGTAACTAGCCAAAAGCCAATAGATTATCTAATTTAACTAGGAAAGCATTAAATCTACTAGCTAAGAGAAGACAGAGAAAATGGAATACCATACAAGTTCAAAAATCCAACAATGAAGGCGAGCTTCCATTGTTGGAGTAAGTGGATGAAATTTATGGCTTGACTTTCACTTATTCTCACTAGTCTACCCTGACAAAAACTAATCTAACCCATAATGAACCAAAAACATATCTTTGAAAATGCATTTTAAACCCTAAGTTGAAACGGGAAGAGAAAATCCTAAAATTTGAAGGGTGAGAGAAGGGAGAGAAAGACTGGGGTTAAAGAGAGTGAGAAAAATATGATCACCAAGCAATAAGGCAAGATTAACACCAAATTCCACTATTTAAAGCATAAATGTAAGTAACAAAACAAATCATGAAATTAGATGGAGAAACTTGAAGAACAAAGCTAAATTTACAAGAAAGTAGATAGAGGATGCAAATGAAACCACAAAAATTGAAGCTTTAATTAACTTGAAAATAATATTTGAGAGGCTGAAAGAAGTAATCTACTCTAAAACCTAGTTGCAACGTAAAACCCTGCTGTAAAGCCTAGCTTAAAACCTAGCTTACTACACAAATAGGGGAAGAGGATTTGTATAGGCCCCAAGTCTGTGAATTTGGCGCAGGCAGACTATGTCAAATTTTTGAATTTCAGTAGAAGAACATAGCAGGAATAGGGTTTAGCATAGAGCATAGGCGTGCCACATGGCACAGTCAGCCCATGCCAAATTTTTGATTTTTTCTTGTTCTTTGTTTTTCTGGCAGTTGACCCAGACTTGCTTCATCATTATCCTGAGGTTATCCATTAAAATTAACCCTGGTTAACTTCTCTTACTTCCTGCACATTGTGCACCTATTATTTGTCATTTGAGCAATTGTCTATCACCTAATTTAACAATTATTATGGGCTAAGTATAGATAGAATGAGCTATAGAATCCACCGTATCGCACCCGAACACTCATTGTCTACATTACCATCTCCATTTCCTAAATTTAATGCACTTATAAGTGATACAGGTTGTCACTTGGCACTAATCCATCCCTAGCTATAATTTAGTGACAATGTCAACCATTGTTGTGCCTCTAATATGATCTGTTATTTGTTACATGCCTGGTGGTAATTAGTGCACAAGCTGCTTCTAGCAGTTAATTTGCCAAACAATAACATATGGTGTTGCCTATGGCCACAAAGGGCTGCTGAATTCGATGATATGAGACCTTTGTCCAAATCTCTCATTAGCTGCAACAGGTCTATTAATTGGAGTACAATTAGGCTACTTCTATCCTATCTTCTTAGGAAACTTAGGCATGTTAGTTTTAGTGCCATGACCTAAACTTACAACCATTTGCTATTCCAATGAGCGAGAAAAAAATATGAAATTGAAAAATCAAATTTAAAAACTAGTCAACCGATTTAGAGATTTTCATAGTTTCAATTTTGATTTTGATTTAGGGTTCTTGAAAAGTCAAGTAACCCAATTATTAGATGTATTATAGTATGTCTCATATTGTTAGGTTTGGGTGCCCTCTCAAGATAAGCCACAGAATGCGAAATAGTTTGCCAAACTATCCTATTGTCACGGTGGTTTACAATTGTTGTTGCTAAGGATACAACAAAGCCTATATCATACACTTGAGTGTATATACTCCCATATAAAACTTAGGTAATTATATATTAAAATATAAAATATATGACAAGTACAACTCAAAAAATATATATAAAATAAATATGGAAGCACGAGCTCCCGGGTATACATAATAATTTGCCATGATACAAAAGGCATCGCTAATATCAAGATGATGAGATGGTTAATATTTTATCACTAAATCTTGACCAAGCAAAGCTGGGAGGTGCTTGACTAGACCTGGCAAAACTGACTCGAGACCCGAAACCCGAACCGAACGACCCGTACCCATACCCGATCCAACACCAGAAATATGCCCATCCGAAAGTGGACCCGAAACCCGAATTGACCCGACCCGAACTATACCCGACCCGAAATTTTCTAAAAGGTTGTTTGTTTTGGCATGAGAAGCATATTTGACCAAAAATTGGTTAACCCGAAATTGACCCGACCCGAACCATACCCGACCCAAACCGTAACGACCCGAAATGTCATTTAACCCGAACATAACCCAATCCGAACTTGACCCGATCCGTACCCGAACCGAATGACCCATTTGCCAGGTCTATGCATGGCCCTTAGCTTCTATACTATATTAGGGAAAATTACTAGTAGCTGTTGGATTTTTTTTTTTCTAATTATCAAAAGGTGCCCTCTTTTCAACTGGGTGTTGTTTTATGTGGGTCCTATCCAACTCATTAAAAGTGGCAAAGGATTACATTGACTAAATTACCCTCAACCTATTCTCATCCTCCGCCCCAATAGTCTTTCCTCCCTCATCCTTCCACTGTGCTCCGCCCCCATATTCCTCCCCCCAACCTCCCTATCTCCCCCATTATTAATTAATTTACTTTTTTTAAGCACATTGTTAATTAATTGGAGAAGTGGAAATGATTAGCGGAAGTGGGCACCAGAGAATTTACTTTATATTTTAAACATAGCATTTAATTTCAAGTGGTTGAATTTACAGAGTTCTACCCCCTTGTCCCCATAGTAGTACACCGCAACAGCAAAAGTGGCGACTGAGAAGTAGTGAGGTGGAGGTGAAAACAACACTTCAAACAAGGGGCCCTGCCACTTGCCATGTTGTAGCCAAAAAGAGAATGGGTAAGGTTAGTGAGTGGGTGGCAATGGGGTCGGAATGGTGGCGGTGGGTGGTTGATTCAATGGCCATCTGGGTGGTCACACTTAGCACTACGATCGCTGATGGTAGCATCGCCATAGGAAACGTTTATGCAGATGATGGGATTAAGAAGTCACGTGTAACCATATCAGGAGATAATGTATTTCTTTTAAGAGATTGTGTATTTCTTTCTTAATTATTTTTAATGGAAGGATTATTTTCTTCTAACAAAAAAAAATGTTTTAATCTTGGCCCTTCAACATCTATCCAATGGCTCATGTAATTCTTTTTTTCTTTGAAGGAGGTCATCTAATATTTGGGGATGATAATTTGGAATGCACAAACAAAAATCATAAATTCAAGTGAAACATCATAAGGAAAAAAGCCATACTTATACTAAAATTAACAAATCTTATTACATAAGTGATGAATTGAAACATAGAGAGAGTTCTTACATAAATTCAATGATTTAATTGAACTTTTTGGTAGCCAATCCACACACACACACACACACATATGAAAATATTCAATTATGTCAAGTACACATATTTTATATATTTATGGAAATATTTTCATTATGTATCATAACTCTTATTTACCTAACTCGAAAAAGTTGATACTAGCATAGTAGCATTACAGGTTCAAAGTACATCTTAGACAATTACATCATTTTGCCAATTTTTGTTCATTGTCTCTCAAATATTGGTTCTATTTTAAGAAACTCAAAAAAGAGGGGGAAAAACTCATTATAAATCATTCATGAAGATTTATAATATCATTTCAAATAATTATAAATTAAAACTCTAAAGCAAGTAGTCTACTATTATGAAAAGAGATAATAAAAAAGAAAAAATAATTACCAAAACAAGTCAATGAAAAAACAACATGTATTTTTAGCATACTAGTGCAATAATAATAATAAATACAACAACAACAACAACAACAACAACAACAACAGTAACAACAACAACAACAAAAATAGTAATAATAATGATGATAATAATAATTATTATTATGAGTATGATAAAACGTATATGTTAACCTGAAAATGTATGTAAAATTACCTAGATTAACTTAGGTGGATTTTGAGGTATACAGGAACAAGTCATCATATATGTCACAATGGGAGAATAATTAGTAATAAATGTCATGTAAATAATCATTTTCCCTCCAAAATAGGGTTTAGGATTAGGGTTTAGGGTTTAAGATTCAAGATTTAGGGTTTAGGATTAGGTTTAGGGTTTAAGGGTTAATATTATAAACCATAATGCAACAGTCATTGGGAAACAATTAAACAAGCCTTAATCCTAAAATGTTATGGATTTTGAGGTTTATGATTCAAGTTTTAGGATTTAGTGTCTGGGGTTTAGGTTATGGGATTCAGGGTTTGGAATTGGGGTTCATGGTTTAGGGTTTGGATTTAGAGTTTAGAATTCAAGGTTTAGGGTAGGATTTAGGGATTGAGGTTTAGCGATTTAAGATTTAGGGTTTAACAGTTAATACTATAACCATAATGCTAGAATCACTACAAGACTATCAAATAAGCCTTAATGCCTAGCGGCTTGGGATTTAGGTTTTGACCTTTTGGTTTAGGGTTTAGGGTTTAGGGTTTAGGGCTTGGGGCTTAGCTTTTAAAATTTAGGTTTTAAGAGTTAATACTATAAACCATACTATTAGAGTCATCGAAACCTATCAAACACGCTAAGCCTTAATGCCTAAATGCTATCAAACAATTTATGAAAAATGAATTCACTATTTGATAAAACAAATATTATTTTACCTCCGACAATAACCGATGCTCTTTAAAATGAGTTCATTATTATTGAATTCAACATGTGCTAGGTTCTAATAGCTTATAAAGTTGCCAAATAGCGTCTTTCTAATTAATCCCATCTCCCCGTATGAAAACAATATTACATTCATATGCTAACCCTATAAATGAGATAACCCTGCCTGGGGATATTGTTAAAGAAAACTAGGTTATCACTTTTATTTTTATATCCAAAATGCATTTGACTGACACTTTAAAGGTTGTGTAAAGTCTATTATTTTTAACACATTACACCATAACATCCTCATGAGTTACTGACATTCATTGTACATAACCATAAGCCATAAACAATAGTTCTTGATACTTAAATCTCAGAGTTTGCACCTAATCCCTAGTTCTTGATTCTTATGGTTTAGACCTAAACCAAACCTTACTATACATACTACAATTATCCAGGTTATACTTAAGCCTTAGGGTTGAACTCTAAACATAAACCCTAAACCATAGAATTGTCATTTAGGGTCTAGTGTTCAACTTTTGTGATTCCGGGTTTGACATTAACCCAAAAGTGTAAACCATAAACTTTTGTGATTAATGTGTTATTAAACTTTTGTAACCATAAACCCCAAATCTAAAACCCCAAAATTCATAGTGCTTAAGCATTAAGTCTTGTTTGATTGTAATTTCTAATGACTCTAACATTATGGTTTACAGTATTAGCTTTTGGACCTAAATCTTAAATGCTAAAGTCCAAACCCTAGATCCTAAACTTTGGATCCTAAATCATAAACCCGAAAGCTCAAATGCTGAACTCAATAATCCAAACTCTGAACGCTAAACGCCATATCCCATAAGTCAGTTTAGGCATCACAATTTGTTTGATTGTTTTCAAATGACTCGAACGTTATGATTTATAATATTAACTCTCAAATCCTAAACCTTAAATGCTAAGCCTCACGACCTCAACCCTAAACCTTGAATTCCAAACCCTAAATCCTATACCCTAAACCGTGACCCTGAACCCATTACCCAAACTCCCAAATCCTAAACCCTAGAATCCAAATCATAAACCATAGGCCTATAGTTAGCGTTCAGGCATTAAGGCATGTTTGATTATTTTTCAATGGCTTTAACAATATGATTACAATATTATCTCTTAAATCCTAAAACTTAAATGCTAAACCCTAAGCCCTAAACCCTTATCCTAAACAAAGATTAACCTAGGTATTTACATCTGGAGACTAAGTAATGCATGACACTTGTTATGAATTATTTTCTCAATATATCATATCATTTGTGCGTTATAATAGACTAATGCATACCTGAAAAATCCATCAAGATTAACTCAGGTAGGTCCACATATACATTGAGGTTAACATATATAGATTGCCAAGGTTCATATTTAAGGTGTAGGATTTAGGGTTTGTGATATAGGGTCTAGGGTATAGAGCTGTGGTTTAGGGTATGGAGTTCGAAGTTGGGGTTTAGGGATGTGGCTTAGGGTTTGACACTGTTGTTAAGGGTATAGAGTTGTAGTTTAGGGTTTAGGATATAAACATTTTAAAGCTCTCGATCAAAGTTCAACCCAATAACTATCTGAACTATTAGAGTTTAAAAAAACAATTATGCTAGCCCTTCAATTAGATTTTTTTATGATCTTAAAGTATCAAAGTCTCTTGCTCCATGAGTGATTAGGTTAATAATTTCATATTAAATCAAAAGAAAGCCATAGGTGTTAAAAAATAATAATTCAATGACTAATGAATTTTTGATTATACCTTTTTCCAATCACTATTAAATATAAAAAATAAGTTACTACTTATCTACATTGAGTCCAGTTATTAATTTACATTTGCAACAATTGCCTATAAATTGGACCAAGTTACTTCAAAATTATCAAATGATATTGGATCTGTTGATTATGTATAAGGTCGAAAATGTAGGAATTCATAATTATCAAGTGTATTATTATAATTCATTGAAGGAAAAATAATTTTAATACACACACACACGCACACACACACATACATATGTGTGCATGCGCGGGCACACACACACACACACATACGTACGTACATACATACGTCGATACATATAAATACATACATACATATATATATTATATTATATATATATATATATATATATGTTGTTATTATTATTATTATTATTATTATTATTATTATTATTATTATTATTACTATTATTATTATTATTATTATTATTATTATTATTATTATTATTATATGTATATGTATGTATATATATCTGTGTGTGTGTGTGTATGTGTGTGTGTGTGTATACATGTATATATACACACATACACGCACGCACACATACACACACACATGCATGCGTACATGCACACACATATAAGGTCGGAAATGTAGGAATTTAAAATCTTCAAGTGTATTATTATAATTATTAAATGAAAAATAATTTAACACACACACACACACATACATAATGGGATTATTTATGAAAATATTTTGTCCTTTCTAATTATTTTGATTATGTGTTAATCATATGAATAAAAGTTCAATTAAATCAATTAGTCATGCAAAAGTATGATTATTGCTAAAAAGCATATTCGAATTGAACGACTTGTATAAAGATGAGTTTATTTAAGTCATTTTAGTATAGACATGTAAATATATTTATAAGCACACTCATATTATTAAGGAGAGATTTTTTTAGGCAAGATTTAATTGATTCATTTAAAGGGTCAATATTTTAAAAAGTGATAAAATAATAAAATGGTATATATTAACCTTACGAATAAAATTAATTAAAATAAAATAATATAAAGAGATTTAATTGATAAACGTAACAGTTTTTTTTTTTAAAGACCTTGTTTTTTGCTCTATCTTCCTCCCCATCTATCTTTTTCCACTTTTCATAAGTAGAACATTGGCCAAGCCCTACCGTATGTATTTTCACTACCAACACAGGCCCGTAACAACCCCAACTACCTTCCTTTTTCTTTGTTTTTTGGGGTCTGTAACAGGGCAGGGGGCAAGCCCCTGTTTCAGGTCATGTTCTGGCCACTCCAAGGCTGACTAACGCCCCTCAGCCTCAGATTATTACAACTACTACGGGCTTATTGCTATGAGAGAATGCTATATTAGGGCCTCTGGTCTAGATTTTTCACAAATTTTGTGGGTTGTCAAAATATCGTTGGAGGAGACAAGGAGAATGAAGCTGCCAAATAAAGGAGGAGAGGCTCGACCAAGGATGGTGAACAAATTGGAGACTGTGCCTCAGGAGAAAGAAAGAGAAGCAGTGTTATTGAGAGGAGAGACTCCTGCATTGATAGCTAGGAGCAGCAGAACAGCAGGGTAAATGGGCCTCACTTGTTGACTCTGTCAGGCACTAAGAAAAGCAACACCTAACTGAAAAGTAATCAATATGGATAATATTTTAAAAAGTACAACACCTATTAGTATTTTCTCCTATGTTGTATCATTTGATGACGTTGCCGCAGTGTACGCCCCAACTAAAAAATAAGAAGACGGGTTCTTAGCAAAACAAGGAAAATCCTGAATTAGAATTCAATAACAAAAAATAATTTTGACGTTGTTTAAGTGAAGGTAGTGTAAGTGACGAATTAGATAGCATGATTGTTAGATTTAGTCTATGTTCAGTCATCAAAGGTGACTAAATATATGTTTTTAATCACCTAGGCTTTTATTGTATTTGAGATTTTTTTTAGACTTTTTGGGGATTTTGTGTGTTCATACATAGAATAATTGTTTGATTCAATATCGACAAATAAACATGGAAGGAAAATAAAGAAGAGATGATGGATGGGGAAAATACCAATCGGACATGGTTCCAAGACCAATCCTATTACAATTTGGCAAGTTTCCAAAAGCAAGAATTAAGTCAGGCAAAAATTTGGCATAGCAAGTGCAAGTGTGCAACATGGCAAGCAAGGTGGTTGAGTGGTAGCTTGAAAAATAAGAAATTATAGAATTTGGAAAGTAAAGGAGGGTCATCACTAGTTTAAGTAGAGGTCTTACACACCCTCATCAAATAATCAATTCTCCCCATCTTAGCTTAGTTTCAATTTATATTTTTACATTAGTTTAATTCTCTCTCAAAATTTTTAATTCAACCATTTTAGTTATAATTCAGGTTTATGTTTTGTTTATCCAATTCAATTCTACTTTTAGGTAGTGTTTGGTTGGGGCAATTTGGCACAATAAACAATAAAAAACTATTTTTCAAAGGAAATAATTTTCCTCCCAATGGAGGAAAATGATTTTCTTGTTGAGAAGAGAGCAAGTTGATTTTCTTCTTTCAACTCTTTGATGATATGGTCAGTTGAAATTTAGGTGCAAAATTCGATTTAATAGTTTGGATCGAAACTTGACTATCCGATGAGAACGATTAAAATAAACTCAAATCTCAATTTTGAACTCAAATTTCTTTCATTTGATTGACATTTATCTCCACTACGACAATTTAATCGATATTTTTTGCCACAAAAACAATTTAGTTGATTCGTCACTAAAACAATTTCAACGGTTTGAATTGAAACTTGATCATCAGATAGAAAATATTAAAATAGGCTCAAATTCAGATTTTGAGCTTGACATTCTTTCATTTGGTCAACGTTTTTTCCGGAATGACAATTCAATTGATATTTTTTATCCCTTAAATAGTGCAGTTAATATTTTTTATCACAAGAACAATTTCAGTAGTTTGAATCAAAATTTGATCAGCGGATAGGAAAAATTAAAATAGGCTTAAATCCATATTTTTGAGCATGACATTCCTTCATTTGGTCAACAATTTTATACTTCAGGACAATTCAATCGATATTTTTCACTACTTAAACAATTCAGTTGATATTTTACGTCACTAAAATAATTTTAATGGTTTAGATCGAAACTTGATTATTCAAGATAAAGTATTTAAATAAACTCAAATATGAATTTTAAGCTCAAAATTCCTTCATTTGGTCAACATTTATCTCAACTACGACCATTCAATCAATATGTTTTGCCATTTGAACAATTCAGTTGATGTTTTCCTCTTTTTCATGAAAAATGATTTATCTTGTACCAAACAACGAAAAATATGATATGAAAATCAATTTTCCTTAGAAAAATATTTTTCACAGAAAATGATTTTCCGGAAAAATCATTTTCCTTCTAACCAAATAATACCTCATTTCTTTCTATAAATCTATTCCTGGTAATTTTTTCCCTTCCTCTCTCTCTCTTCTTGGGATTAAAGATTGTAGTTTCTGATTCCTTTTGTTGATTTGTCTGTTAATAACTGTTCAATTCAATCATTAAGATTAGATCTAATTTTCTACAAGGTGAATGATCTATATTTTCATGTTTCTTGATTTAAATAGAATGGGCTAGTTTTAGTTTGAGAGACCCAAATTCGACTCCATTCATGTGGATTCGACCCTCAAGTATTGCGGCTGACAACTGCATGCTTGTGGTATGACTATACATCCATTCATGATTGTAATAAGTTTTGAGCACTATTGCCAAGGAAGGTGGTTTGAATTTAGGTCACTACTTTTCTTTTTTTTTATCTGTCAAGACTAATTTTATAATTTTTATAAGTAGATTAGTTTCATAATTTCTGTGATTAGTTTTATTATTGTATTTGCTTGCTTAATTTTTTTATTGAAAATTCAGAAAGGCATATAAAAACTGAAAAAGTTTGAGTACACAAAAAAGTTCATGTAACGACGGAATCAGCGATGAAAATTACACAATCAGCGAAGGATTTTTAAAATCAGCAATGGAAATGGCAACGAAGACGACGTGCCGATGTTTTACTGGTTGGTACGAATGTAGCGACGAAATTTAAATTTTGTTGCCATCTAGCGACACAAATAGTGAAGGACCACGGGAGGTGGAGGTGCGCCAAGTCAGCGATAAATCAACGATGGAATTTTCATCACTATAGGCAACGGATTCCACATTCATGGAATTAATTTTCCAAACAAAAATTATAGATGGGCATTTCGTCGCCATTCCATCACCATTTTGATATTTTTTTAATAAAATGCTTGTTTTTTCTGGGATCCTTACTACAATACATTAATTCCCTGTAGAAAATTACAAACAGGATACAATCCGTTTGAAACCAATGCTTCATTCAAGCATTCTCAAAAAATTCCCGTACCACAAACAAGAAACCAACCGTTTTCAAGTCACAAACCAAAAGAATTCCCAAACCAAACATTCTCAAATCACAAGTTCACAATTGAAATAGTTTCTAAGTGAACTTAACAACATCATTACTAAGAGGGGAGGGGGGAGAAGCAAGCAACTCTGGAATCAATCTCCAAAGGTAGTATAATCAGACTCTTCATACTTGTGCTCATCCTCATCTTCATAATGTTGTGGATGATTAACAAAGGATGGTTGAGATTCTGAGGCAGAAGTTTGTTGCATTTGGAAAAATTCTTGCATTTGTGATTGATGCTCATAATTTGTTAGCTCTGTTCCGTGTTGCTTTGGCTGAAAATTTTGTTGGATTCTTCTAGTTGCTTATATTTTTCCATAAGCATCCAATAATTTTTAGCTTATGAAGTTAGCTCATCCCTAAAGTTGGTTATCACAACCCTTAAATCATTCAACTCCTCTTGCAATGGCACATAATCTGTACCTGCTAAAAGCCATTTATGTGAAGTATTCGTTAGTAATAATAACTAAACTTATCGTAAGCTAACATTGTGCGAAACTTTAATATTAAAACTTTATCCACTCGTTGAGAGGGAATAAAGTTAGAGGATTCCCTAACATTAACGGCCTCATCTCCAATGTTGTAAATACAACCACTTTTGTTCATGTAGGCCTTCACCCACAACTCATTTGAATTTGGAAGTGATTGAGATGGATCTTGAGAATCGTCATCCGAGGTCCCTTGAGAGTTGATGATAATTTGAAATTCTTATTGAAAGGATTCCTACGATATCGTAACATTTGTAAAAATTCAAATATATTATACTTAATGAAATTATATGAATCTAGATTGAATTACTAATTAAAATAGAGCATTGAGAATGGCTTACGTATATATGTTGTGATTTCTTATCAACTCAAGGTCCATCTTCTTTGCTATAAAGTTTGTGAGTGCAAGTGAATAACTCTAACAATAATTGTGAGACTCATCAAAAGTTGTTACTTCTAAGTGCCAAATAAATTTAGAAAAACACATGAAACGCACACTAAAACATATAACTACAAAAAAGTTATAAGAGGTAATGTTAGTTACCGGCCGCCTCATATGCTCTTGCATAAGGATCAAGCCATAGGTATGGAGAAATGGTGCAAAACTTTCTGGATTACCATGACAATTTTTTTGGGTTTTTTCACACAATTTCTTATACGCTTCGTTTGTCTAATATTGTTTGTGTCTTTTCCATTGAGCATCACCAACTCAAGTAGGCTACTTGTTGTATTTCCTTTCTTTTCCAAGGAAGTCCTTCAAACGTGCATTGCCTCTATTTTTAAAATTTCTCCGAATTCGATCATCATGGATAAGATCCCAAGTGAACCACTTCTGTAATTAAGATGACAACAAATGTATCAAATAATGCCATAATAATAAATCAGGAACACATAGAGTGTTAGCATGTAGTCACTTTAGTTACCTTGAATTCTCTAAACCACAAATCTTGAACATGTTTAGGCGCTTTACCCCAAGAAGGCCAAGGTGTATCATATTTACCTTGAAAGATTAAAGAAATCCTAGCAACAATGCCTTTATTTGGGATAAACATATTTCAATAAAACACATCAAATTAATGCCACATGACGAAAAATATTTCAAGTTAGAAATAATCAACTCCGTTCGACCTACTTGTTACCATTTGGCATAATATAGATCTTGGTTTAAGTGCTATCATCACTAGATTGTGCTTCACTATCTCCAGTTCCAATATCTGGTTGGGACTTATTAGAATTAGGGTCAATGGTATGGACAGTGTTGGGGGTAGGGTTCGCAGTGTTGGCAATGAGGGTGTTATTTGGAATGTTATATCCAAACTGTTGGTACATTAATGTCTGGTTAGGAATATATTTGGTATGATGAGAGAAAGAACCCGTAAGAATTGTCACAAATTGGTTAAGATTGGGATTGTTCTTGAAACAGTTGGCATATAAGTACTAATGTTTACTCCTAGGGGAATGTGGTAAAAGGTGTTTAGGATAAAGGTTGATCAATGTCCATAGCACTAGGGTGTGCATTGAAGCTCCTAGGCCCTCTTCTTCTACCTCGAGTAGAGGCCTTACCTTGACAAGGGGTAGAATCCATACTTGAAATAGTTGACAACAAATACAAGTACAAATAACAACTGTACATATCAACAATTTAGTCATACAAAATAATAGGTAAGAATAGCAAGTTTCAAAATTAACACATATAATAAAACTAAATTCATAACCAAGTGTTACAAAACTTAGTAATGGACATAACAATTCATAAGTATTTAATTTTCTGTATCATCTTTATCATCATCTTCATCCCCATCCTCATCCTCATCATCATTCTCATCATCATCATCGTCATCATCATCATATAACTGTAGATCTTCCTTTACTTTATCTGTTTCATTCCTATTATCCCACTCAGCCTCTTTATCGCTGTTATCCTCTTCTTCCTCATCTATGTTATTATTTACGTGAATAAATAAAAAACCTACATCATTATTAACCTCTTCTAGTGGTGCACTTTCATCCACTAATGATATAGGGATAACATCATTCGCAAGTTCCATGAGTGTTGTCATGCTCGTTTATTGATAAACAATAGGTAAAGTGTATTGGTTATCCACCCTGGCTCTTAGTTTGGTTGGTATGACAACAAGCCAATTGACTGTAGCCCTTGAGCAATCTGGATGTGAGATGAAGTACATTTATGATATAGTGTTTGCGAAGATGAACAGATCTTACTTTTTTTACCTCCATGTGCAATGAACCCAACAGGTTTGCTTAGTTTATGAGATCATATTTCACGATTCAATGTGGGATCAAACCGCTCACAATTGAATAACACACATCTTTTAAGTGGTTCACCTATGTAGTTAATTTTGATAATATCTTTAAGTATGTCATAATAATAATTTTCAATATCATCTTCCCTTGTCCTACATACACCAATGTCACAATTATATGTTTCTTCTCGACACTGTGAGCTTCTCTATGGAATTTAAATCCATGAACTCTATATGTCCTCCATGCTGTCACATGCCTATGAGCCTTTTCAGCCAATTGTGTCAAGTACCAATGTTTGTGGTTATTGAACAGTTGAACGTAATGCACCTAAGGTAATATATAATATAGTTTTGGTTAATACAAAGCACCGAATTGTGTCGAAGTATTTATAAAAAAATAAGTTAAATTACTTATATTTTGAATAAATCAATATGCAAATTGATTTTCAATGATGGTGTCAACATCACATCACTAACATTGAGATGTGCAATTCATACTTGTCCTGTGAAAATTCTGTCACATTTTATAAAGGTGGGAAATAAACTAGTGTTCTGAAGGATAATATGAAGGATAAACTCAATTGAAACTTATCATGGTTAAGGTAGATTTCACCTAATATAAGATTTAACTTTATCACAATTTAATAACACGTGAAGATGAGCAGCAATATATTCAACATCTGTGAGATATCTTGATCTTTTCATCCCAATAGCGGTCCCTTGTAGTTCAAACATGGATAGAGTTGGGAAATGGTTATTACTTTCGTCACAATCCTCATTTCAGCGAAATCTAGTGCACATGAAGGGCATGTTAGACTCGAAATAATAGGAGGCAAAGAATGTCCTTTAAGCTTTTAGGTAAGCTTCTGTAATTGAACATTCAGGATACGCTTGTTATTTTCCCTTTTTTTTCAATCAGCTAAAATGCTTAACAAAATAATATTAAGTAATACTTGCAAGTGATTGCATAGTCTAGTTTGTTAATCCATTTTCATCAAATACAATCTATTTTACTTCTCAAATGGGTACATCCATAGGTATTATATAGGACTGCCAAGTTGTGCCTTTTCTGCTAAATGCATCGGTAAGTGCTCCATTACATTGAAGAAGTCTGGAGGAAATGTTATCTCCAACTTATAGAGAGAAATGGCAATGTTCCGATGCATTTCCTCAAGCACATCTTCTCGTAGTGTTGTTGAACATAAGTTCTTAAAGGACCGAATCATCTCAATGAGAGGCTTCAACACATCATATGGGAAAGCACCAAATGTAATTGGTAAAAGAGTTTCCATGAACAAATGGTAATTATGACTTTTCATATTGTTAAACATTGCATCATTAGGGTTAATAATATTCCTCAAATCGGAGTAATATCCATCAGGCATTTGAAGTCCATTTACCCATTTACACAACTCTCTTCTTGTATCCATAGGAAGAACGAACTTCACTTTTGGTTTAACCATTTTGCCACTTGGGCTTCTTTGCAAATGTAATTCTTCTCTATCACATATATCTATAACATCCATTCTTGATTTGATGTTGTCCTTTGTTTTTCCATGAACATCCATAATAGTGTTAATGATGTTTTCGAAGAAGTTTTTTTTTCTATGTATCACATCTAAATTATCGCGGAGCAAGTAGTGTTGCCAATAAGGTAACTCCTAGAATGTGCTATTCTTCATCCAGTTATGCTTATTTTTCTTCAATCATGGTATTTGAAAGTCATCATCTGTGGTTAACATTGGGTAGTGCTCCCACTCAATATAAAGTTGTTTCCCAAATAAGCGGTGAAAAGGACCCCCTGTAACAATTCTTCCACTACAAGAAAACAAGCTTTAGGCAACGCGTAAAAAGTATTACTATAAACTTAAAAACTGTTGCCTTAGATGTAAGGCAATGTGATGTAAAATGTTGCCTTTAGTATGCGCTGCAAGAAATCTATAGCAACACTTTTTTAGCTATGGCAACACTTGCCTAGAAAAACATTGCCATAGAAATTTTCAACGCAACAATTGTTCGGGCAACAGTTGAAGACCTATTGCAACATTGAATGGAACAAAAAATTAATCAAATCGATGTTTGATGTTTCCTGCAGTTGATATGTTTATGCTCCTGTAGAATTGATATATACTTCCAACTAGTTATAGACAAATCCACATAGCCAACTTGCTTAATTGGACCCGAAAAAACCTTCCCTTCATAGTGGAGTACAATCACAAATTGAAATGATCATCTGTGGGGTATTAATAAATAGGTTATCAACAAACTTTCCCCCTCCAACAAAAAGTAAAGAGCTCTACACTTAGTGAGCTATACATCTTTCTCCACATCCAAAATACATGTAAATATGGTTCAAGATTTAGTGAAATCTCATACACAAAATACATACAATGTGTACAATTGTGTATCCAAACTAAGTGCTCCTTCAATTCGATCTCTCCAAAAAATCCATCATGTCGAATGCAACATCAAAAAAGAATATGAAGGCCAATAGTGGTTATCCTGCACATGAAAAAGTGAACACTTATGAGAAATTGAACAACATTTTTATTTATGTGATAGAAATATTTAAATAGGGTACTAGTAAGAGGTAAGGCAAGGAAGTGATTCAGCACCATTAATGATGTAGGGCATCGGGTTGGGAAAGCATGGCAGTTAAACCAACTCTCAAATGAGCCTCCACACCCTTCTTTGTTCTAACGAATGAATCTTCAAACTTGTAGATCCATTTTTATTCGTATAAATTCAATCAAATGAAAGAAGGGGGAGTAGCCATCCAAAATACATGGAAAATAATTAGACTAAGTGTTCTTTTTTTTCTTGCCAAACTTTCCAGTGGTAGACAATATAAACAAAAATAAACACAGCAAAAGGCAATTTAACTTTGGCAGCCTCCAGTCTTCCTTTGACAACAGCCAGGAAAAATGTCACTAACCCAGAAACTTGAGCCAAGGGCAGGGGCTGGGGTTGAGGTTGGCCACGTTTTTGGCCTGCGTCAATATGTCACTAACCCAAGAAAAATTGCCTAAAATTTAAGGGGCTTAGTAAAGAAAGCAGAAGGGGCTTTATTTTCTGCTTGATACTGATATGAGCAAACCTGCAATGAGGCATTTATTGAAGCTAGTTTGCTACAGGAATCTAGAAGTATAGTTTGAACAATAATAATGTTCCAGCCAACAGTGGTTCTAGACTTTGCAATGATGTTCAAAAGAATGATGCAACCCTTTTTGGACTCATAGATTAGGCCATGTTCGTTTGTACAAGTGGAGATACATGCATTTCTCATTAGCAGTTCTCTCGTTTGCAATTTTCTGGTTCTAACAGTTCAGTTGCATGTCTCATTTGTTTAGTTCTCATATCTCTGCCTATTCAACCCAACACAACCATTAGCATTCAACAATTTCCATGGGCTATGTATGACATCTTTCCCAGATTGCTCAACAAGGAGCATAGATTACTAGTTCACCACAAACATACAAGCATTAAAGTAAGCACACAATAGCCTTAAACCAAATTGGCTTGATACAGGCTATAGAATAATGAACTAACACATCCGAGGTTGTATTTCTATGTTGAAACTCATTCCCATGTATGATGAGGGAACTTCCAAAACAACGGAAAGCCCAAACAAGCAAGAATAACTAGTAGCGAAGCAGTAAAACTAGCCATAATCATGGTTATCATAACTTTTTGCTCGAGATATCGACAAATTAAGTAACAAAAAGCGAAAATAAAAAATTAGACGAACCTCACGTAGTGGAACCATCTAGTTGAGTCGCAGATGGGTTGGTGAACTGTGAAGTAACAGCTTGAGCAATGTTTTCAGGGGTTATGCCCGGGATCATTTTTTGTAACTTCACCAATAAATGATCAACCTTTGCCTTTTGAGCATCTAGTTCAGTCTTTTGAGCATCCAACATAGCCTTCTGAGAATCTAGTTGTTTTTGCATATTAGCCACTTTGTCTTTCTCAGCTTTTAACTCAACGTCTAATTTTTGTTTATGAGCATCGAAATCCTTTTGCATTTCCTCACTTAAGCCAACTCTAATAGCATCAATAAACTCTGGAGCCAAAGCTTGTGGCTTATCAAAATAATTTCTTTTCAGGTTTGTAGTACAAACACCCCTTCCGTATAATCGTAACTGCCCCGAACACTCCTTTTTCATCACCTTATCTTAAAGATCTTCATCACTTGTGCTAAGTCCTGACTCCTGTACTGCTTTAATCTCCTTCATCCTTTTCTACATTACATGTAATAATTAGAAGACATTATGTCAGATAAGCTAAGTTGTTGTAGAAAAGTCATTGAAGAATCCATGAAGGGACTACTCCTATATTGTGATAGGTGGGGAAAAAAATATAGAACACTTACGATTTTATCAGGCGTATCATTATTAGAGTGTTTATAAGTACGCCCTTCTTTCCTTTTCCTAGGTTCTTCAAACATTCTTGTCTTTGATGGCGATCGACCCTCTTTGTTTTTCTAAATGAACGGATACAAATTAAACCAAATAACATTCATGTAAAATAATAATGATGAAAAATTCATGTAGGCTTCAGAGACTCACCAAGTCATAATACTTTCTTGCAAAGCTTACTGGATCCATTGTGTGCATATTGTCCTGTTGCGGACGACTTTCAACATTTTTAGAACTAATTTGCTGAAAAGATATAGCCAGGGATCTCATGAGAAATGTTGATGTAGAAAGCATTGAAAAATATAGCACACCTATTATAATTTAATACCAGTACAGTCGAATCATTCCAATATTGTAGCAAAACCTTAAAATGAGAATCAAGTACTCTGGTCGGGCGATTTTCCCATATGGCATCATCGTTGTCGTACTTGTAATAGTGATCTCGCTTGATGCGACTTTTGAAAACCCTGCAAGAATCTCGAATAGTCTGAAGCACCCACTTTTTCGCGCTTGAAGGAATTATGTACTTCTCCTAGTAGATGTTAAATTAAGTTAGAATAATATAAAAATGATACTCAATGTGATATGCATTCATGAAAATTCTTACATTAACATATCCCCACATTTCATCCTTGTGTGGAACTTTACTCCAATTGGTATAAATCAATGGTGCCCAAGTATAATCATGAGCAATAGTGCCTAAAAATTTGTTGAACTCATTGAGAACTTTATCTGTAGGTCTAATAGGTTGACCTTTGTCATTGAAAAGTACAACTACACGATCTTCCATTTTTCGCGCATGTACCTCAAATAACATTGTAGGGCCTCTATGCTTCTTTACAGGTTCATCTATTTAGATAAATCAAGGAAAAAGAAAAAAAACAAGCCACATTAAGTACAAATCAAAGGTGAAGGGGAGGGGGGTTATAAGATGTAGGCCAAACCCTCGATCTCTTGTTCATTTAAGTGTTCGACAGTTAGCACATTTGAAGGTGCAATGACCACTTGGTCATCTGATGCCCTCCTTGTAGCATCCTGGGCTATGACAGCTTGACATTTCGACCTCCTCCTTTGCTCTATTTGCACCGACATCCCTTCTTCTGGTTGTTGTACATCAGCCTAATGCTATGATGCATGTAACCCACACAAAATTACATAACCTTAAATAATGCACCCAATCCTCCACATTAACCACTACAATAAGACAAAAATACAAAGTAAAATGCATCTTCAGATCATACACCATTCTTAGTGATATCCTGATAGGTTAAACCCTATTGGGGTATGCCGTTGCTTTCGCTTGCAGCATGCTTTTGGGAGAAGCGTGCAGTTTCAAGCCTTTGGGAAAAGGTAGATACCCTAGGTGTTATCTGATATTGCACAATAACCATCAAAAATATCAATCATATTTTTGGAAAAAGCTAGATGGAGCTCTTAACAACATCCTAGGTCCATGCTATATCACATAAGAATATCCAAAGAAAAGTGACATACTGTGCATAAACAACACTGAAAACTATATGTTTCTCCACCAAAGATTGCAATTGGTAACAACATTTAACCATATTTAATCATATTAGGGGAAAGTATTACCACAGAGGAGATTGTCCCTGAAACTAACCCCGGTTCAACAGCATTTGAAGAAGCTTTATCTGGTTGAGCTACTGAGTGGTGTTGTTGTTCTTCGCGTTGTTCCAGAAATTCACTCATAGACATTGCTAGACACTTTGAATGTTGTTGTTTCTGTTGTGCAATTGTGGGGGTTGTTCCTGAAAGTGATACAGGTACAACTTCAATGTTCGGCTTCTCAGTTTGAGAAGCCTCATACGGGTGCTTCATTACTGAGTGTTGTTGCTGCTGTTGCTCTTGTTGCTGTATTAGGAAGTCATTCATAGACATTGCTGGGCACTTTGACAGTTTCTTGTTCTTGTGCATTGTTACTGTACTTTGCTTCTTCCCATTCTGCAGTTTATTAGCCAAAGAAACAAGCCAATAAGCCAACTCCCTTTTTAGTAAGAAGATAAAATAAACGCTTTGCTCCAAGGAGTTGTGCTAGTGGCCAAATGTACCAAAAACTAAGAAAAGAGGGGGAACATATGACAATTAAATCACTGCTACTTAGCTGTAATTATCTTCAAAAAGCTACAATTAAAATTATGTAAACGGAATAGGAGGAAAGTATTACCAGTGCAACACCCTTAGAAGTTGAAACATCATCAACATTGTCATTCTCGCTATCCTCTTCACTCTCTGATGCTTCATCGGTTGGCATGTACTCTTTATCCTTATCAATTCCCTTGGTATGTTCGCTTCCTTTCTTTGTATAGCCTTTTTTGATTTCTCTCATCTGGTTTAATAATTTGGGCAACCCCAATTTTTCCAAAATCATTGCATTTTTCTCCATCGTCATATGCCACTCTTTCTCGTAATCAGTAAGAGGTCTTCCAAGATCTTTGGAATATGAGCCTTTTTTTCTTGCCATTTTACACTATCTGTAGAACTATCATGTTCATAACTCCTTATTCTCCACAAAATATAATAGCAAAACACCAAAGTACATTATGACATATATTAATAAAATAGCACACCAAAACACACAGCACATTAAAAACACATGAACAAAATACCCAGTGACTAGACAGTTAACAAAACACTTGTCCCCCACATAATATTACTGCAAAAGCATAGATTAAAAAAAAAACCCAATAACAAGGAAGGAGAAAAGGCTGGTTAGATGTCCCGAGGTAGCACTTCATACTTCATCATTAGCATACATCCATTCCCAATCTGTATCATCAATGTCAGAGCTGTCTTCACGCTCATCAACATGGTAGCCACCCTCTAAGATGTCACCTATATCTACTATTCGTACACTTGATTCATCTCCAATTTGACTGGCATTCGTATCAGATGCACCGGCAAGAGTATGCACAGAATCAGTGGGCTCTTTCCAGTACATTTCCATATTTGACCCTTGGAAGTCATACAAATCTCTTGGAATCCTTTTCATGGCATAGTGAATATCATGTTCAACCGGGTCTTGCACATAAAAAACTTGGTGGGCTTGAGATGCTAGTATAAAAGGATCATCCTTATAGCATAACCTCTTGAAGTTGACTCGTGTAAGCCCAAATTCATCAACTTTTGCATGAAACCAATCACATCTAAATAGAACAACGCTAAAGTGGGACCAAAAATCCACTTCAATAATATCTTCTATGACTCCATAGTAAGAAACATCTCCAACTAAAGGATTTTGATCTTTAGAACTAGCGAAACTGGAAGTCAAGGCTACTAGAGTGACCCCACTATTCTGAGTCTTTAATTGCGAATCACGGTCTTTTGTATAGAATCTATAACCATTGACAAAATACCCAGTGTACCTTCTTGCCTTAGGGTTAGGACCCTTCGCTAGCCAAAAAAAATGATTTGTTACTCCTTCATTCTTCACTTTATCTTGCAGCCAATTGATGAATTCAAGGCTATGACTTCATGCTCTCTCCCACCTGCTTCTTCAACCTTGGTTGCTGACCACATTTCGGTGTTCTCTGCATTTCAATTCACACAAATACATAAATACGACAAACTATGATAGGAATTGCAAATATAAACATAAAACAAAATAAAGTTGTCATTTTCATTGTGAACTTAGTCAATGCACTTCTCAACTTGCTCACAGTTGCAGTTGAAGATTATATATCTTTGTGCTTGCTTCAAACTTTGATTGTCTAGACAAAATCCCTTGCCTTTTGGTGTTCTTTTTCCCCCAATAGGATGTCCTACTTGTGGAAAAATCGAAGTTTTATCTTCAAGAGCAGCGATTTCATCATAGCAACTCGACCTTCCATCTAACCTGGTCTTCACACCATCATGGAGGTACCTTGAAGAAAAGGTGAGACATTCTTCAGCGAAATAACCTTCTACCATACACCCTTCTGGATGACACCTATTGCACACATAATCTTTCAACTTACATAAATACCTCTCAACAAAGAACATCCACCGATATTGCATAGGCCCACCGAGCTCAATTTCTCTCACTAAGTGAATAGGCAAGTGCACCATAATATCAAAGAAGGCTGGTGGAAAGATACTTTCAAGTTCACACAATACCTTTACAATTTCAGATTCTAAAATTTTCAACCCCTCAGGGCTGATAACTTTGCCGCATATACACCGAAAGAAATTACCAAGTCTTATCAAAGCCAGGGCATCTTTTTTCGGCAAAGAATTCCTCACTGCTACCTGCAGCAGATAGTGCAATAAGATGTGGGCATCATGGATTTTATAACCTGCAAGCTTCCTTTCTTTAACATACACACATCTTTATATATTTGACATACAACCATAAGGTAGCTTTGCATCCTTAAGAACCTTTAGGAACAAATCCTTTTGAGCATTTCCCATTGAATATGATGCTCAAGGTATGCTAATATGTTGACCATCTTCCGCAACTGTAGGCTGAAGATGCTCTTTTATAGCCAAATCTATCAAGTCAAGCCGAGCCTTAGTATGGTCTTTTGTTTTCCCAGGGATATCTAACAATGTCCCTATCACATTGCCGCATATATTTTTTTCTATATGCATCAGATCTAGGTTATGATGACATTTATTATGCTCCTAATATGGCAATTCAAAAAATATAGACCTTTGTTTCCATGGCCCTTCATTGTTGCTAGTGTTTTGCTTGCGTTTCTTCCCAAAATCATTTTTAAACTGCTCAACTTGCTTGAAAGCCTCTGTGCCAGATATCAAACTAGGTTGACACCTATCTTCCCTACCACCATTGAATGATGTTTCATCAAATCTCCAAGGATGGTTCATATCCAAAAATCTACGATGACCCATATAACTTGTTTTCCTACTATACTTTAAATATTGAGAGCATGTATCATGGTTGCAGCAAGGACACGCCCATCTTCCTTTAGTTTTCCATCCAGATAACATAGAATAGCCTGGAAAATCATTGACAACCCACTCTAAGGCTACATGCATTTGAAATGATTGTCGTGTAAATGCATCATAAGTCTCCACCCCAACAAACCATAGATCTTTCAACTCATCAATTAATGGTTGCAAATAAATGTCTATGTCATTCCCTGGGGAACTAGGGCCAGGAATCAACAAAGACAACATTAAGTATTCTGGTTTCATAGACATCCATGGTGGAAGACTATAGTTAATTAATACAACTGGCCATGTGCTATGAGACACACTCATTGTTCGAAATGGATTGAATCTATCACTAGCAAGCCCTAACCTTACATTGCGAGGATCTCCTGAAAAATTAGTGTACATGGAATCAAAGTCCTTCCAAGCCTGGCCATCCGCAAGGTGCCTAATTTTTCCATCTTTAGGTCGTTCTTTATCATGCCAAACCATTGATTCAGCTGTGTGAGCACACATGAACAACCTTTGGAGTCTAGGTTTCAAGGGAAAGTATCTCAACACCTTTGCTGGAATTTTTTCAGATTTCCACCTTGAAGCTTTGCATTTATAATAGAATTGCGCTCCTTCGTGTTCCTTCCAATACAACATACAATCATTAGGACATGCATCTATCTTCTTGTCATCAAGCCCCAAATCTCTCACTATGTTCTTGGCTTCATTGAAATTTTTAGGAAGTTTGGCATCAGGAAAAGCCTCTTTTAATAGCTCCAAAAGATCATTGAATTTAACATTGCTTAGTCCATTAAGACACTTGAATAGATAGAGTCGAATTAAGAAGAGCAGTTTCGAAAAGCTTTTATAACCTGGATATAGATCTTCTTTACCATCCTCCACCAACTTGAAATTTTTTTTAGCCTCTTCATTCAGCCCATCTCTAGCCTCTGGCTGCTCATTAGACCCTTCTATTACATTTCTAAAAGTATCGTGCAACAGTCCATCAATGTTGTCACATGTGTTTAGCCCATCATCCTTATCCTCCATCATATAGCTTGTATTTGCAATGTGTCCTGAAGACAATGATTGCTCTTTTTGGCGAACCCACTCTTTAAACCCCTTAACAAAACCATTAACTATCAAATGATCATGTACAACATCTCGAACATAGCAAAAACGCCTTTGGAAATTCTTACAGGGACAACAAATTTGATTTCCAACAGCAATCTTAGCAAAATAATCATCAAGAAATGCATTGAGTGCTATCTTATACTCTAGAGAACTTCTAGATAGGCTCATCCAACCATGATCCATCATCTTACCTTCACTGAACAAATAATTTAATGAATGCATAATGCTTGAGTGACAGGCAAAAATATAAAAGCATAAGTTAAGCATCAATATGGTGATGAAGCCAACGGACTATTGAATATGGATTGTACTCCACCAAAATCAACTTCACTATTTATTTTAGGACTCCGAAAAGAAAATAATAGATGATATAAGAACCTATACAGTTTTATAGCTATTCTTGAATTTGAACAACTGATTAAAAATTTGAATCTGAGTTTGACAAGAATCCAAGGACAGTAATACACTTTGTTGTCTAACTCGAGTACTATATTAATTATGAACTCACCTATTCACAAATTAGAGATTTTATAAGGTTCTGATAACCGATTGCTCTAAGATAGAATGAGAGTTTGTGTCAAAAAATTCTAAACCTCACAGAATTAAGTTTTGCACAGTAATATATATATATATATATATATATATATATATATATATATATATATGTGTGTGTGTGTGTGTGTGTGTG
>JACYFF010019584.1:22866710-22900553 GCA_017589665.1 Selenicereus undatus
TGTGTGTGTGTGTGTGTGTGTGTGTGTGTGTGTGTGTGTGTGTGTGTATCAATGTCACAAAATTAACTATTGAGCTAGGGAAAAAATCAAGCATAACATGTCATTACTAACAACTAAGACTCTAATTTTGAAGAGATATAAATCAACCAAACACTTACTAACCATTAAAACAAGCCCACAAGAAGTACCCATCTTGAAAATTAGCTTAAATGAATCTTAGGCCATCAATATGTCAAAACCTAATGCCTTAACCAATTATTTCAGAACTTTGAGGTGAAGAGGCAAAGAGAAAGAGAGAAAGCGTTAATACCTGAAAAGTTTAGAGGCAACAAAGTGGAAACCAGAGTAAAGGATGGAATGATATGCTACTATGAACCACCTTCAAGTGAAAGTCAAGCTTCCCTAGCTCATTCAACAAAATAAAACAAGCACGAAAGAAATCAGTACTAAATAATTCACAAAACTGCACCTTTACTGAAATTTGGATTTACCAACCAAAAGATATGTGTATGGAAACCTCAAATTAATTAATAAAAAATTAAATCAAAATAAATATGATTCTCAAAACCGCCTTATATAGGATGGATAAAATGTAAATATGTGCACTATATATGCATAATTCAATAAGTAAAGGACGTAACTTGCATGATATAAGTTTTAATATGATTGGAATAATGAGGTAAATCTCAACTTATTTAAGTTTTAACAAAAATTGTAGTACAGTGCATTGAACTTATCAAGATATCTAGTGCCTAATGTCTGATAAGACCTTTTATATGCAAGTGATGTAACATGCTATCATTAAACAAGAAGAAAGCTTAATTTACAATTGAAATTGGACATGTTGCATTCTAATGCTATTGAAGGGCATTTGGATATGACTACCTTTTTTCCCCCCTATCGAGACATTGTTATTTGCAAATAATGAATATTGACAATTCAGGGTTCACCTAACTATTTTAATGCATTAGATTTTACAATGGTAAACATAATGTTCGTATATCGTGGTAATTATGATTAATTATATGACATATTACCTCATTTATATAGACATTGCAAACCCCCCCCCCAACCCAAAGAAAAACCCTCAATAGATAATAGCATAGTTAGTATTGATAGATAGGCCACCAAGGCTATCAAGCAAAGTATGGTTTTTTAGTAGAGTTGGCTTAGATTCTCTGGGCAAACAATTGCCTACTACAATACAACCCCTAAAGACAAAAACAGAGAAAATAGGGTGAGCTCTAACCCCAAAAAACAAGAACAAAAAGAAAACCCCAAAAACAAAAGGGAAAAATTGCAGAAGTATGGGGGAAGGTGGTCAAGAGTTTGTATCTTGACCAAACAAACAAAAAATAATATTTCAAAAAAAGTATTTGTCAAGCCTAGTCCAAACAAAGCTCATAAATAAATATGAGAAGCAATTCGGATCAATTATGTCAATAATTTGATATATCATTCCTCAAAATGAAGAAATAGGAAACATTCATGCTAATGGCAATAGCAAAGCATTTATGGGGGTACAATAAGACATGCTAGCAGAGACATTGAAGTTTCGAGGTAAACCATATAATCTCAAGGAGCTTGAAAGCTGGCTCAGGTAACGCGAAAGTTGCAAATGTTGAAAACAGATTGCAATTTATGAGCAGAATGTTCGATTTTGGTTCTCAACCTGCCTGCCTGACTTGCTTCCAAGATGTAATGAGGGATAATGCAATAAGATATGTAGAAAATCTCTAAAAATGAGAGTTGGCAATGTCAGTTGCTCGGATTGAGCTAACATAATTACACTGCAATACAATGTCACAAGATAAAACAACTCCAGGAGAGGAGAAAAAAGGCTCCTTCCAAATCGAAATTTACACAACAAAGGCATGTAATAATCAAAAAAATTACTAAAAGTAAACTGCAAGGTAAAACAAGTCATCATGATCACATATTAACTTATATGGAGAACCATGATTGATTTGAGCTTGAAATTAACAGTGAAGGCTTCAGCCATATCACAAAGACTCTATAGAAGGAAATATGGGATCTAAATTTACAGCAAAACTGTTTTAAGGACAATAACTAGAAGCCCATTAGCATGCCTAAGTTACTAGCTTGGAAGTATGATGATTCATGTGTAAAACCATTTGATCAACACAAATTTTCCAAGAATTAGCTAAAGCCCAAGGCTCATGAATTAGCCAAAGAATCAACTAAAGTCCAAGGTCCAAAAATTTGATCATCAAGCACAATGGCTGATGTTCTGTTTTCCTTCCTTTCTGTTTTTTGTTTCTTCTTCAAACTGTTGTCAAATTCTTTTGTTATATATAACCAGGTAGACAATGCTTTTCAAATTTAGGATCCAACAGAACAACTCCCATCCACACAGGGAATTAGAGATGGTATAAATAGGGAAGAAGGACAACCTTCTTCACTTGAATTAGCATCCTGCATCCACACAGCTAACAGAACAAGGCAGACAGGGTGGCTTCAAGAACTGAGATACATGATGCAAAGGGAACTTTCATATGACAATACTTTTGAAAACAACTTCACTAAGAAAACCTTCAAAAACTGTTGAATAACTCTGCATTCTAGCATAAACGACTTCATCCCATCCTAAAACATCCCAATTTTCAAACATCATAAAATTCAGAAACTTTAAATCAGACCAAAAATATGAAACATCCAAAGTCCTGCCAATTGACTATCACATCACACCTGTATATAATGCTTGACTAGCTGACCTAAAATGTTAGTAACAGAATTCAGAATCCAGAAATAACACCTAGCATAATGCTTTAACTTCACCCTAATTGACAGAAATGTCAAGGCAAGGAATATGAGATGCTTAAAGAAAGAAAAGCGAGACTTACAAATGACAGTAAGCTATTCAAATCAGTTATGGGGCAAAACCTCACAAGAAAAGCGAAATTAAACTGACTGGAGCAAACAGAAACAAACTATTCTCATCCTATGTAAACAGAGGAACAAAAATTCAGGAAAAACACAGATAAGCATATGGCTGATGAAGTTCGAATGGCCACACCTGAACTGAGACAAATGAAGGTTGAATGGCTGCTGAAGTTCCAAAGAGAGAGAAAGCCTAGATGAATTTAGGTGTAGATGATGCAATCCACACGAATTTGGGGGTGAATTCTTAGGACAACTTCAAGAACTCGAACTGTAGCTTCCCCAATGTGTCTTGTGCTGATGTTGAAGGCGAAATTGGGATGTAATCTACCAGACTCAAACGAAATTAACCTTGAATTCGACTAAAATGGAGGACGCCATGGAGCCGAAACTCAGGTGCAACTTCATAGGTGAAATGGAGAAGACCATCTGCCGAAATCTAAAAGCCCTATCTGTGGTTTTGGGGTTCACGGCTTAAGCTTCTACCCATGAAAGTAGGCTATTGTGATTATTTCCTTTCAATTCCTTTCCCTTTTTGCTTTTATTTTCCCATCATTACATTGACCGAGTAAATGAAATAATGCGCGCCTCCACGAAAATTTTGGAGATTGCTATAGTTAAAAAAATAAAATGCAAAAAATGTTGCCTTGCTATGTTCTGGCAACACTTTTTTATAAACCGTTGCATTAGGTTTAACTCTATTGCAACTTATTTGAGACAGTTGCTATAAGGTATTTATTGTAACATTAATAAAAAATGTTGTCAAATGAATGTTGCAAAAGCCATTGTTTCTTGTGGTGTCTTTTTCTAAATGAAGTTCAATTTCTTCTAAATGCATGATTCATTGGCAAGAAACACCGATGACAATCAAACTATGAGAATTTACCTCAATTCTTTAGTCTCAAAGCCTTTTGCTCATTCATCCACACTAGACATGCCAATTGACAATTAGTACTCCACATAGATAGCATTTTATATGCCAAAAAATCATTGATGGTCCAAATAAGTGCAACCTTCAATTGAAATCTCTGACCTATGGAGATATCATACATTTCAATTTCAACATCCCACAGTTCCATCAGCTCATCAATAAGAGATTATAAATATACATCTAGTATATTCTTGGGATTTTTAGGGCCGGGGATTATACAAGTGAGGAATAAAAATGGTATGGTCATACACATTTCAGGGGGAAGGTTATAAGGTATAACTACCATGTGTGTCACATCGTTATTGAGATCTTTAACAACTTTTTTCGTCTGCCTATAGTTGTTTGGCACACGGCTGTTAGCTGGGTGCATCTCTTTCATTAATTGAAAGCTTTTATTGAAACAGGTTTTTTGCTTGTTATAATCAGACTTGATACTCAACAGCCTAATAACATCAGAGAGTCATGTGGGTAGAACAACCATCATATAAGAGTTGTTGAGCAGCTTGAACCATATTATAGAATGGTTCTTGATAAGTGCTTGGCTCTTACTCCTTTACATTTTGATTTCCCAATATGGCATCACTAATCATGTACTCCACATCGTTTGTGTAGGATTCATTGTAGTCATAATTAGTATGACTTAAATCGCTAAATTCAGGCATTTCACTAGTAGAATACCTCAAATCATATTATTGAGGTTTTACTTTTGTATGGCTTATCCAATACCAATATCCTTTCACAAAACCCTTATATATAAGGTGCATCTTTACCTCATCGGGTGCTAAGTACACTCTATTTTTGTATTTAGCATATGGACATCTATACTTTCCCCACTTTGGAACTTTGTCTACCTATGTGCAAATTCATCAAATTGATTTACCCTATTTAGAAATCATTGCGTATAACCATTACGATTAGCCAATAATCTATTATACATCCAGAAGTGGGAGAGCCATTTATATTCTGCTCAGCCAACAATATTCAAGTAAGTTGTTGGATTAGTATTAATTTCAATTTATATAATTATAATTATATAAATTACTCAATTATATATTGCATATATTTTAATTGCTAGACACAACCTTAATTAATCTACGAAAACATATATAAGTACATCATCTTAAATATATATAACATTAGAAACATGTGTTATATAAGATGTATAATTGAATATATAAATATATATGCTAACTTTCATGAAAATATTTAAATACTCATGTTCCACTCCCTCTATTTTCTTAAATTATGAACCTAAATACTTACCAAAGAACTCCTAAGTACAAAAAAAAATTCAAATCACATTAGCATGCAAGCCAAGTTATATCATTAATTTTATGCTAACAATCTCATTAAAATACATCATCCAATATCAATAATTGTTTCTTTTAAAGCATGTCAATTTACTAAAATTATTCATTTAAACTCCCATTAAGTTCACATTTTAAACATAAATTGGAATAATTTTATACATTTGTACTTATAGACCTCTACAAATATATTTCTACTCTTACAAATTTCACAAAACTAATGATAGATACAACTTGAGCATTGCATTCAACCACCATATCATATTTTAATTGAAATTACCAAACCTAAACCCTAAATTATATTGAGGAAGATATTTAAGCAAATTGGAGCAATAACTTCACACAAATTTCACATTTCAACAAAAACATGAACCAACTATGAAATTTGAACAGTTTAATGCTAAAAATTTTAGGAATTAAAACTATAAGAGGTGAGAGATTTTCCCATATAAAGTGAGTGGCGGTTGGTTGACGGCAGCAGGTGAACACTGGCGGTGGCGCAGGGAGGCAGGACATGACATGGTGGGGGGGTTCTCGCGCTAGCTTTCTCGATGTAAGTTTGAAGACTCAAGGAAATGAGGAAGAAAGAACCATATCTGGTTCTTTATTCGGGGTGGGCGACGGACTGGCAATGGAATTTCGATCGCCAATTTGAAATTGTTTTTAGCACTGTTCAGCAATGGATATTCCATCGCTAAACAGTAAAAAAAAAATAGAATTCAACATGGCGACGAAGATTCTGCCGCCAACAACAAAAATCTGGCGACAAAAGCTATATTTCGTCGCATTTCCCTCTCAGTTTTTCTGTTGCTATATCCGTCGTGGATTGTTTCATATCTGAATCCGTCACTATTTTCTATCGTTATTTTGCGCTTTTTTAGTAGTGTTTCCCCAAAAGAAGGCTTTTTTTTTTCCACTTGCCCCAATATGAGCGTGAATTCTTTTGGAGGTATTGCAACTGATTAAATGATTTTATTACTCATAGTGGTCAAAGTATTGGGAAGTGGGAATTTCTAAATGTCATTGATAAGGCGGATGAATTGCAAGACTCGTACTCCATTAGAATATTTTTGATTTCATGCTAAAAGTGTTGATGAGGCCTTAGGCTTGTTGGATCAGGTGGCTAAGGATATTTATAGATTTCAAAAAGTTAGTTGTGCCTTTGGGATGTATTTTCCTGACTTGCGCGCATTTCATGGTAAATCTTTTTATGACACGATTCCTTGTGGTCCTGCCCCCTGTATCCCTAAATATATCCCTCCTGTTTGTGATTATTGTCGATATTTTGATCATGATATTAACTCATTTCAATGATATGTTCAAGGATTGCGAGATACTAATGTTTGTTTGGAGTAGTGAAAAGTTTTTTTGTAATAATGAAAATCTTAATAAACATCAACAAAGATTGTAGAAATTCAACTTAACATTATTTTCTGGGCAATTCTAATAGAAATTATATAATTAATTTCTCTATTACAATTAAGTATGGGCACTTGATTAAATTTATTTAGGATCCTGGATCATATCGTAGGATATTAGAATCGTATTATGATCATAATGTATGTTTTTCGAACTAAATCAGGATCGTAAGATCCTAATTACTTTAAGTCTCTAGTGGGAGTTAGAACAATGGAGGGTTTTTGGACTGTAGAATAAGCGGATCATAAGATCCAGATCGAGAGTTTAATAACTGTGCTTGAGAACAACTAAAAACTACACTTAATTCAATAGAGCATATGATGGGTGATATGTTTGGCCAGTTCTAAGAATTATTTCTAGGTAGGTACAATGGGCCTGATTGGAATAAGATTGACCTTAGTCAAGGCTTTACTCCATGGTTTTTTCTTTAGGTGACTTTGAGTCCTCCTTTCCCTTGAGTCATGAATCTCAAGCTCAGATTCCTAAGTTTGGCTCAAAGGGAAAGAGAGATTTTTCTTCACCTCCATGTGCCCTGGCATCTCCCCTAAGGACTTCTGTATTATCCCTAACCCTACTCTTTGTCAAGCTTTTCGAAGAACACGAGAAGAGTGAGGATTATAAGGTCGAGTCTAGTGTTAATGAGTCAGATATATATGTTAATCAATCTGATGAGTGGTATGAGCACTATTCTAACGATAAGGAGCATATTCTGGAGAAGTCATGTGAGGAGGGTGCGATCGAGGTATCACGTCTTAGTTATAAGCATGTAGAACACATATCCCTCACTTCTCTTGAGTTAGACCCTACCCTTCATATTTGTTAACTGTCTCCATCCCTTAAGTATTCACTTGTTAGGTCTATTATTTATTACATGATGTCTTATTTTTACCTTGATTTAGGCGGGCCTTATATACTTTTGGATATAAAAGCTTAGGAAATGTGGGTGAATAGTCGGGTCCCTAGGTCACTTAATAGGGTATAACAACTTTCTATATGTATACATAGGGAACATGCCCAAGGTGAATTATTTTGCCTTCTTTGCTTCATCATTCTACTAATTATTGTAAGGTGTTTGATAAGTTAAAGAGGAGATTGGGTATTATTGCTATAATGATATTTGTGTTCTCTTACCTGCATGTCTATGAGATGCAATCGCAGGTATATGACAAGCTCCTGAGAGCTCTAAATGCATGAGGATTGGAGACTTGCATCATAGAAAGGGTGGAGTATCTGATGCTCTATAGAATGCCTAACCACTTCTTATATGTGGTGAGATTGTCTAGATACATTCCATATCCAATAAGGTAATGTCCCTTACCCGGTGTACGTTTGTATAGCTATGTATAGTGTTATTTTCTTTTCTTGTTTTTTGTTTTCCTTCTTCTATCCTTAGTGTTCCCTTTGTCGCAATAGGAGGCTATGTGATTTTGGTGTGAAGGGAAGGGGGAAGCATGCTTCATAAATTTTTGAAAAAGGAAAAACCGAGGGATACATTTTCAAAAGCTAAAAAGATTTTTTGTGTGTGTATTTGGGAAATTGTACTACTTTGACTGACTTTGACCCCTAGTGATTTAGTATTAGGTTGTATATAAGCAGAGTATACATGATAAAACTTAATGTAAAGTGTGTCTTCCCACCCCTAATTCTAACCACATCAGCCCATTATGACTGCTGGCTCTAGGTCTTACTTTATATTGCACCATTGTCTTAGGGTGTTAGACTTCCATGACTGACTCTCCCAAAATTATTCATAGAGTCGAAAATGACAGTTATGGCTTTAAGACATGTGCTACTAAGTGCCACCCTTTGAGCAATATTGCTACTGGAAAAGCTTGCTTTCGAGGTCATCGAGTCAATATAGTAGTTTGTGTTAGTCAACTCGGACTGGGTCGGACTACGGTTGTCTTAACTCCTAGGGTGATGGTGCATTTGCACGCTGTGCACTAGGATACATTCACTATTGTGATAGGTTGTGGGGTGAAAAGTTGGTGTTTGATGGCATCAGTGGGTATCGAGAGTCTTAATACATACATTGTACTTATGTACAATCTAATACTTGGTTGCAAGGGCAATATTGTTGATTGGGTGTGTACAGTTTTGCCTTCTGTATATTTGATGAATATATTTGGAAAATTCAAAAAGATTTTCTATTCTTCTCTCTTTTTAACTTCTTTTTTTTTATAAGATTTTGTGGATATATCTTATTTTAACCCTCACAAGAAAACACTCGTCCACTGAAGGTCACCGAAGATTTTAAAGGGCTTGTTGCGCATGTTAAGTCCAAGTGTGATTTCTTCAATAGTGAGTTTGGTGTCTGAGTAGGTCTTTCCCCCCGTTTATTTTAATTGAGAATGAGTAAGATCTAGGTGTTGGAACATTTGTTTGGTCAGCAGGTGTGACTTAATAGATCTTTTCAATCACTTGATTTTTTATCGTATTTGAGGTTATTTTTGAATTTTCTCTGGGTTTTCTGTGTTTGTGATGAGAATGATTGTTTAATGAAATATCAACATAGAAGCATGAAAAGATAATAAGGTAGAGATGCTAGACATGATAAATATCAAACAGATGTGGGTCTCACGACTTATTCTACCTCAATTTAGCAAGCTTCCAAGGTAAGATTTAAGTTAAGAAAAAATTTGACAAATCAAGTTGTAGATGCTTAAAATGGTAACTTATTTTTTAATTATCCAATGACGAAAATTGTACCATAACTTGTGTACATGGGGGCCGAGCAGAGTAATCCTTAATCCAAGTCTGAAGGAAAAATAAAGAAGGAAAAACAAAAAGCTACTAGAGCCTAAAAAGCCCAAATAGGCCATAATTAACAATTGTTTGTCTATTCGGCGTCTAGTTGGGATCCACTCTGACGAGCATAAAACTATTGAGTTAGGTGTCAATGTTCTTCATTGAATAAGTTTTCTACTGACATATAGGTCGACTACTAAGACGTGCGCTAACACATGTTCACTATTTCAATTATATCTGCTTTCACACTTATCCAAAAATTATAAGGTTACTGCAATTAGAAAATACACTCAATAAATTCCAAGAAAAAAATGAATAACTTAAAATGACGGTTAGATGATGAAGTTATGGCTAAAACAAGTTATAACCCTACCTGGCCCAGAAAACTCGATCGACTTCTAGCATGAACCAGCTAGGAACCAGACCGGGTTCCTCATTAGGGAATCAACCAAGCTCCTTAATTTTCCCTCTCTCTGAGTCCTTGCCTATCTAAATGGGATTAATTGATCAAAATCCTAGGCTGATTAGTTCACTGATACTAATTAGTCAGAATTCTAGCTGAATTAGTGGACTCATTTAGATTAACCTTAATGGGACTAGGATTAGGTCTTCATTCTCTAAATATATTCAAACTCCCTTCAACCACTCTAAATAGGGGGATGCCCCTAGGGGTTAAAGGTATCAAATCAGCATCAAAAGACATCAATAAAATTAAAGAGAGGAGAGCATCTGAACTTAGGAGAGAAATATTTTATATATTATAGGTATTTGGAGAGAGAGAATTGGGCTACCCTTTAAAAAGTGTTACTCTGCTAGATTCCCAAGTAAATCGGGTCGATTATCCTGAGGGCATAAACTTTATCTTTCCCTACTCTTCTACTTTATTTTTCTTTTATATTTTTGATTCTAAATTACCAAAGATATCATCTTTAGGCAGTTCCCCCCACCTTGTTGTAACTGTTATTCTATTTGTTTGTTGGACTAAAGTTTATACCTTTTGTATGAGTTAATATGATTCATAATAACCTGCATGATTTTGTGTTAGTGTGATTAAAAGTTTAATTTCCCATGTTGAATAGTAGAGATCGTCAATAATGGCGGTTCGCGATGTGATGCATCCTATTACGTTATCGTACCATCGCCCCCGAATAGAGATCCTCAGTTCAATGCTAAGGAGTCAAGATGGCCCCTACACTAGGGATTGCTTAGGGGCCTTTTGAAAACGTTTTTGAAGCAAAATTATTTTTCCCTTTGGTGCCCTTTTGGTTATCCCTATCAGTATGATTTGCTTCAAAAAGTAATATGGTTTTTAAATTTTCCTAAAACTTATTGGCGACTCTACTTAATGCATAGTTATTGTTTTGTCTTTTCATTCTTTTTTATTTTTCATTCGTTGTTATTTATTTTTGAAAAAACCATTATGATCCAAGACAGTACACCTATCTGGGCCAAGAACTGGATCCTGCTCTGGCCTCGACTGGGTTTCTAGAATAGGCCGGCCGCCTTACTCCTAAAATAGGCAGCAACTACTGCTATGAATTAGGATCAAGTAGTTGGGCCTGATTCTAGCCGAGGAACCCGACTAGGTTCCTAGATCAAGATCAAGATCTAATTTCCTGATCCATCCCCATAAATTTGCTAGTTTCAGATTTCTAAAAGGAATGATCAATAGTTAGCTTTTTTTTTTAAAAAAAAAAACTGTACCAAAAGTGAAGTCAGACCATTCGTGGAGGATCGCACCCTTGGGAAGGTGGATCCTTACAATGGCAACTCCATTGAGGAATATTTTCTTTAAGTGGGTGAGATTTTGACTTCGATATGGGAAGTCATTTTAGCTACACTTGTATCAGGTATCCCGTATTGAAAAGTACTGCCCTACTTGGGATAACAACACCTCTAGGAAGCAACCTTGATATTACCATTCGGTACATCAACTAGTTAACTCAGTCGGTCCACTAGACTCTACTAAGCATGCATTGATCCACCCACTTACGACACACTTTTTGGTTCACACAACTTGGGGAAGCAACCAAAATAGTCCAGTCTACCATGCATCTCATGGATGACATATGAAGCATTTGGGTTACGAGATGACTATTCTGAACCTGACTTGAAACCCTTGTAATTTAGATCCTTAGCTTAGGATGGAACTCATTTGCATGCTTGGATGTGTTGTTGTATGATTTAGCCTTTTTTTATCCTTAGGGTCTATGCCTTGATGCTTTAGGTCTGAGAAGTGCCCAGTTTAGGAAGGGTTTAACTTAGTGGTTGCACCAAGGCGACTTCAAGGCTAATTGAGCTTTAAAGGGGTCTTGACCTCAAACTCGACTAGGCTTTAACCATAGTCTAGCGAATACGAGTCCGAAAAGGAGATTTAGCCAAGCTTGACTGAGCATGATTGGGTGTTTAAAAAAAAAAGAAGAAGAGTTTGCACCCTAGTAGGACTCTAACACTATTTTAGGAAAGCCGGCTACGATTGTCTTAGTCTGAATCTTGGAAAATGGGTAACAGTCGGTTTCTTAGACTGACTAACAAGCCGACCGGCTTTCCTTGGGGTTTGACTCCATCAGATTAGCTGTGAACTTAGGAAAAAGGGCTAAGATAAGGATATCAGGTGCCCAATAAGGAGCCCATCTAGTATCCTATAGGCAGGTCTAGCCTACTCAGTCTGCCTTAGAGTCTATTTTAAGTTAGCATTCATGATATATAGTCAACATCTATAGCTCTTAGCAAGTTTTCTTAGTTCAGGGGTCGATATGGTCCATTTGGAGTCTTAGCACAACAGTTGCAGGATACTTGGACCCAAAGAGTCATTTTCTTCATCATGCATAGTTCATGGGTTTATCTAGGTTCAAAGCCTTTAATGGTACCTATAATACCTTTAAAGCCTTAAACTTCTAAGTTGCATCCAATCATGCATCATATTAGGACTTAGATATTTGATCCATGCATAAGTCCATGGTCCATACATCCATTTTCTAGATCTATGATCCCCATAAGAGTCTATCTAGATCCATCCACATGCTTAAATTAGCCCACTCCAGGCAAATCAACCATAGTCATCCTTAGGCACAATCTAGGCCCACGGGTTATAAGAATTATATTTAGACCTAACTAAGGCCTATGAGTTAGCTACTGAGCTAAGCTTAGGACTCATCCAAGATAAACCTCGATTTTAACCTAAATAAAACATCTTAATCCCATATATTCCCATCATAACATAAGGCTCCAATCTCGGTAAGCTATCACCTCCTTCTTACCTAGCAGAAAACTTAACCATTACTTGTAGCCCCATAGCCAATGTTGCCAACCTTTCGTTTCCATTATTCATTTCTCTAAACTGCTGCCTTATTGCTAATGATAGGGAAGACTACGAAGGTATACGAGTGTAGTCTACAAATCGAGAGACTCCTATCTCGAGAAAAGTCCAAGCGACCTCCATCAATTGGGTCAAAGTCAAACTCTGAGTCAAAGTCCAATATTTCACCAATCCCAATGACAGGAGGTAACGAACTAGTCCAAGTTGTGAAGACGAATTAAAAAAAACTCAAAACAGACTAGATAAGAGTGAGAACAAGTTAGAACTGATGGCCACTACACTGCAAACCCTTATCAAGAATACCTCTAGTGAAGATGGAGAGAAACCTCGCAACGGAGGAGGGGAAGATGATAAGAAAAACAGAAGAAGAAGGGGGAAAAAGCACTCCTCAAACTGATCCACAATTAGACCATATATAACAACTACTTAAAGAATATGTGGGATTCATTTCACTATGCCTCTACACTCCAAAATCTTACGGCAGTATTCATACAATGATGACCTCCCGATTATACTTAGGGACTTGGTGTTAACTAAGCAAGAGGAAAAGGAAAGCTTCTCTTATGTCCTTGCTCGATGGAGGGCAAAGGCTACTTATATGGCTAAAAAACCCTTAGATGTTGATCAAGGGTGCTTATCAAGAACTTGCATCCACATACAGACAACATCTAGGGTTCATGTCATTCGAAAACTTCATAGCATTAAGGAACGTTAGCATGCTCTTGGAAGAAGAGCCTCCACATAAGAGGGCCCAAAAACAACCCAATTCAGGAGAATAGGCTAATACTTAGTTTGTCATCAAGTCTTGTCTTGAAATTTCTTTTTCCTTTTCAATCGTAAGTCCAAGTTTGATGTGACCTTGCTTGCTAATAAAAAGATCTTCGTTTACTAGTTTCATACACTCCCTTCTCTGGAATGAATTTGTCCTATGACAAATCCATGGTTGAAAAAAAATGGAAAAGAAAGAAAAAAAGGGGCTAGCTCAAAAACCTCACAAGTTGAGCCAGGCAAAAGGAGAGGGAGAGAAATAAAATACAAAGAGGCTAAAGATTTCAATCCATCATCTGAAAAGAAAAAAAGATAAAAAATGTCTTTCTAATAGGTCATGCAACTTTTAGGGACATGCCTAGGATAGGAGGCCTCTTTTCACAACCAGCATTAACACCTTTGTTAAACCTAATAAATTTCGACTTGGAACTCTTTTTAAGCATTCAAATAAGCCTGTTTCTTTCATAACCATGTCTAACCTAGCCAGGGAGTGGGAATGTGTCATGGAAGATATTAAAATCAGCAATTAAAAAGATGAGAGTCTGGACCAAATGGTCTCATCCATAAAAAACTACAAAGGAAAAAAAAAAAGAAGAACCCAAGAAGAGAGAAAGCTAGAGAAGAAAACGTATAAAGAAAAGAAAAATTGTTGATTCACACTAACTTCATCACCTATGCACATTTGGGGAGCTCATATGGGTTATTTGAGCCTTCACGCCATTCCCTTCCTTTGACAGCCTATTCCTAAAGTCTATCTTAAAAATTACTCCTAGAGGCATCCTTTTTTTTAAAACCTAAATATTCTTATCCTTGAAGTATGATTGACCTAGTTCCACATAGGATACATAGGTTACCCCTTTGAGGCCCAACTACGAAGATTCTTTTCAATAAAGAAACATCCGAATTGAAACCTTTAGTCTCAAAAAACAAAAGAAAGAGAGAGAATAAAGAGAGGCTGGCTTGAAAACCTAAATAGGGAGGCCATACAAAAGAACTGTGAAAATAAAATCTTGGTCTTTAGAGGATAAAGAAGCAGTCCATTGCCTGCACTCATTGAATCAAACTTAGATAAACCATTACCTCTTAATCACCATAGCCTCTATTTCATCTTTATGCCAAAAGTCAATATTCTATATCTTAGCTATGACTACAATTCAAGAGTAGACGCTCGCTCTATATTCTCAACCTTTCTAAGTAGGCATTTGCCTATTATGCAAAATATGGGGCTCTCCTATATTTTCTTGACTAGGAGATAACTATGTTCTTTATACTAATTGGAGGCAACTTTGGGCAGCACCAATGAAGGCATTTTTATCTACCACATCCATACACAACTATGGTTTACTAACTAGTAAATATTTCCCAACATCGGAAGGATTACATTTGTTCCATTGGAATGGGAGCTACTGCAATCAAAACCAGCAAAGCATCTTCGACTATCACTATCCTAACCATTTAAGGCTTATATTACAATAAAAATAAATTGGGGGGGGGGTTCTCAAAACAGGAGCACTCTAAAGTAAAATTAGAGGTTACCCCTCCATTGAAAGGAATATTCCCTATCCAGGGCAACTTAGGACCCATGACCTGGCCTAACCCAATAATTACTCAACTTTTTACCCCCCATTCAATAATATGTTGTGGCCTAGGCTATGAAGCATCACCAGGCCTAGCTAATCAATCACTTATACCTTAATCGGGTCTTGTACAGTAGATCCCAAACTCAGTATGAGACCTTCACTCACATGCACATGAGGTTAGGTTATCAGATGTTTGCATAGTTCGCACAATTGAGCCTGCATAGTCATCATGCATGCATACTCCCACAAGGGTTCGCGAGTGCACCTACATCCATTCATCGGTCTTTAACTTATTTACTACACTACTAAAAGTTTTTGATTTTCCGATAGAAAATGGCGATCGATTTGGAAGCTGTCGCAAGGCCCTATGGACGGCACGACAGAAACAACGAAAAATTGGTGGTGGTCGACATATTTTCTGATGTATGATAATAAAAAAAATTGGCAGCCTCATTAAAAGGGGGGAACCATCAGAATTTTTGCAGTAGTCAACAGAATTGCCAATAGAATTTCGTCGAAACGTCGACGGAATTCTGACGGCAATTTCGTCGACTACTGCAAAAATTCTGATGGTTCCCCCCTTTTAATGAGGCTGTCGATTTTTCTAAAAAAAATGTTGTCCAACGTCGAAAGAGTGTTCCAATGGAATCTTTGATGGAATAATTTGTCGGACGACAAACAAAATCCCCCGGGTTGAGTCTTCTTCCTCATTTTCGCGTTTGCTACTTCACCGAAAGAGAGAGAGAGGGAGAAGTTGTCGGTCGTCGCCGCCGCTGTTATGAAGGCCACTGCCTCTACCGGTCACCGCTATCGCCGCCAGTCACTGCCCTGCTAGTTAACCTCAACTTCCAAGCCATCTGTGGTCCATTTTATTTGATATTTTCAAGGAAGTGATAGTAGTTAAGTATGTAGTAGATTTTGTGATAGTAGTTAAGAGATAGTAGGTAAAATTTGATAATTATGTGATAATTCATGGTGTTTGTAGGAATTTCGCTAAATGTTTTGTTGGTTTTGGTTGTTGAATTTGGTTGTGTTCATGTGAATTTAAAAATAATAATTAAATATTATTAGTAAATGTTGAGTATTGTAAATATTGAATTGAAAATTATATTTGTTAATTTATGGTGTGTAATGACTAAATTCTAATTATGTAGAATTTAATATTGATAATGGAAGTTTGATTTGGATAATTTTTGGATTTTATGATGGTTACAATTAGTAGTGAACAATTAGAAAATTAGTAAATTATTATTTCTGGATGTTGAAATGTGAGGTTTTGTGCCGTATGATTTAGATAATATATGTAATTTTTATTTAGTATGTTAGATCTACTTGTAATATATTAACTAATAAATTTGTATAATATTTGTGATTAGTAGATTATTTCATATGTTTGACCAAGAATGTAATAAATTCAATGAAAGTATGTTTTGGAAAATATTTGTAATTTGGATAATAAATTTGTATGATTTCATATATGTTGAAATATTATTTATTGTTACGTATATTAAATAATAGCATATTATTACCTAAATATTTGAAGTTGTAATTTTTGTGGATGATTAATATGAAGGATATGGGTCATAAGAAAAAACGTAAAGGGAAAAAATTACATTATTGTTGTTATGAATGTCGTTATTGTCAGTGTGAATGTCACAAGTTTAAACTGCAATTTCATACATTCAAATAGGTTTACATCTTGGCCTAATTGTCATAATATCTTATTTATGTGCATTATATATTGAATACAGTGCATGACGAAGTAGTACAATAACATATAAATTAGTGATTTAACTATATATGAAGTAAAATGTAATCATTATGCTGGTTATTATTATGAATAACGAATTAACGTATACATTTATAATGGTGAACAATTGATAATATGGATGGACCACCCCATCGGAGGTGGATGTATAAAAGATTTTTATCAGATAGAAAAGGGTATAGACAAGAATTTTTAAACGAAGTTGAATTGTTTGATCAATTTGCAAGAAGCCAAGTGGAGTTCATAAATAATGGGCATTATAGATGTCCTTGTGCGACTTTCCAGAACAGAGCTTATAGAGAACCTGATGATGTAATCTTACACTTTTACCAAAAGGGTTTTGTTAAAAGCTATTGGTGCTGGATATCCCATGGGGAAGTAGAACCTACTGAATATGATAATGTCAAAAATACCAACAAACAAAACTTGTATGAGCACATGGTTCCAAGTCATATGCACTTTGATAACACTGAACCATTTGTGGATCGTGTTGAAGCAATGGCGCATGATGTGATGATTACTAATGAAATTAATGTCAATGAGCAACCAGATGCAGAAGCTCAGACATTCTATGATATGCTTCAAGTTGCTCAGAGACCTCTATGGGATGGGTGTAGTAACCAAATTGAATTATTAAATGTCGTTAGATTAATGAGTATCAAATCTGATTACAATATGCCTCAAAATTTTTTTAATGAGGTGATGCAATTGACGGATAAGAGTTGTCCAGCAGACAATCGTGTCCCCAAAAATTACTCAAAGTTGAAAAAGAAGGTTCGAAGTTTGGGTTTAGATGTGCAAACCATTGATTGTTGCCACAATCGTTGTATGTTGCACTTTAAGGAGGATTCATCACTTGAAAAATGTAAGTTTCGCGATTCACCAAGATGAAATCCAAAGAAGTCAGGCGATAATGGGAAGAAACCAAAACCATATGTGAAAATGTTCTACTTCCCTTTGACACCTAGGTTACGACGCCTTTATCCCTCAAGAAATATAACTGAACACATGAGGTGGCACTATAACAATAGGTACGAGGATGATGTTCTTTGTCACCCTTCAGATGGGGAAGAATGGAAAATTTTTGATCGCAAACACTCAAATTTTGCTTCTGAGCCTCGCAATGTGGGACTTGGTTTGTGTGCGGATGGGTTTAACCTATTTTCGCAATCTACACAGCCTTATTCAATTTGGCATGTCATTGTGACACCTTACAACCTTCCTCCTGATATATGCATGATGACGCCATATGTATTCTTAACTTGCATTATACCTAGGCCAACAAATCCGAAGAACAAAATAGATGTGTACCTGCAACCATTGATTTCTATGGGACATGTTCAAACTCTTGACATTTCAAAGAGGCAGAACTTCTTAATGAGAGCTGCATTAACGTGGGTAGGAAATAACTTCTCAGCCCTTGGAATGTTATCTAGATGGAGAACTCATGGTGTTTTGAGTTGCCCTATTTATATGGAGAAATTGAAAGCAACACATTTTAAACATAGGGCAAACCATTCTGGTTTAACTGTCACCATTGGTTCCTACCTAAACATCATACATTTCGAAAAAAACCGAGCTGCATTTCGTAAGGGAAAGGTTGTAAATGATGGTCCTCCATCCAAGAAAAATGGGGAGGAACTATACCATGAGGTTGAGATTCTTTCAAAAGTAACCACCGGTGGAGATTTCATAATCCCGAGTTTTAAGGAGAATCTTCATAACTTGAGCAAGCAAAGCATCTTCTGTGAGCTACCTTATTGGGGAGACCAGCTGCTACATCACAACTTGGACGTAATGCATATAGAGAAGAACTTTTATGATAACATCATCAACACTGTCATCGATATGTTTGGTAAAACAAAAGATGATGTTAACGGAAGGTTGGATATGGCAGAGATGTGTGATCGGAGTGAACTCAACCTAAAACATGGTGTTAATGGAAGAACACTAAAACCCAAGGCTTCATACGCCTTTCCATTGGACAAACAAAGGGGTTGTGTGAGTAGGCACATCAACTAACGATGCTTGATGCTTATTGCTCTGAAATTGCAAACTGCGTAGATATGGAGTCTGCAAAGTTTTAAAACATGAAGAGCCACCATTGTCATGTGTTTTTGTAGACGCTTATGCCAATAGCATTTTGTGCCCTTTCAGATGATGTATTAGAACCACTTGTTGAGTTAAGTGAATATTTCTGAAGTCTTTGATCAACAGTGTTAAGGGTCGATAAGCTACAAGAAATGCAATGCAATATAAGTATCATACTTTGTAAATTGAAGAGAATTTTTCCACCAGAATTCTTTAATGTCATGGAGCACTTACTTATACATTTGGCAAAAGAAGTATACCTAGGGGGTTCAGTGCAATATCGATGGATGTATCTATTTAAAAGGTAAATATATATCCAAATGTCATGGAGGACTAAATTTACCGGTAGTGTTATACTGAAATACTCATATAAGTTGTTGTACTTTAGGTACATTGGGTGGCTTAAGAAGATAAAAAAAACAAAACACATCCTGAAGGATTAATGGCCGAAGCATACTTGATGTTTGAGATATCACAATTTTCTTCATATTACTTCAGCACTAATGTGTCTTCAATGCGCAGAAGACGTGGACGTAATCAGGATGACAATGACGAGCCACAAATGCACCCTACTTTATCAACTTTTAAAACCTAAGGCACTCCAGTGGAAAGTTGTACACAAAGGTACCTAACTGATGAAGAGTTGCACGCTGCACACCTTCACGTTTTGTTGAATTGTAACGAAGTTCAACTTATATCAAGTAAGTTCAATCTTCACCTTTTGTTGTATTGTAATGAAGTTCAACATAAAACGTAGTGCTGATGAATATCATTAATACAGTTTATTCAAACAACAAAAATTACATGAAAATCCCACTGCAACGGACATGGAGGTAGATGGCATGATGGAGGCTGAATTTATTTGGCGGTTCAAAAAAGCAGTAAGAGCTTAAATTTGCCTCTTATACTATATTCAGCTACTTCACAACATCTTATATAATATGCTTTCTATGTTGATTAAATTTTTTAAAAATAATGTAGGTTGAAATTGTAAAAATCTTCAATGACAAATGCCAAATACACATATACCACTTGGCTCAATTGCTTTTAAGGAAAGTAACATATTGGTCTGCAGTCAGAGTCAATTGATTTCTATTTCACATAGAAAAGGTGTGAAGGGAAAAAGATTTACAATTGTTGCATTTGTGCTAAAGGGAACGGGAAAGGTAGATTGGAGGATGATTATTACGGAATCGTTCAATAGGTTATTCTAGTTGAATATCATTGAGAGCCCCTTAAACAATGTCTGTTGTTCAGATGTGATTGGTTTGATAACACCCCTTGGTGAACACGTTATCCCAAACTATGTTCCTTTGTAGAGGTGAATGGCACACAAAGATATTGAAAATATGATCCATTCATATTTGCTAGTTTTGCAACCCAAGTGGTATACATGAGATACCCGAATAAAATAAGAGATAAATCTAATTGGTGGGTTGCCAAACTAAACAAACCTAGACATAACGTGAATAGCTAATTCACTTCACCAGTTGCTTTTCAAGAGGAAGATGTGTCGCATGTGACACCAGTGAATGACACAATTCCTGCAACTTTATTGAATGAAGAGGAAGACATTGAAGTGGTTAATGGAGAAGGTGCAAACGAGGGAAGTGCGGAGGCAGAGTGGGATGATGATTATGAAGATACTGAAGAAGAAGTTGATGTCCACATTGAAGATGCTGATGAGAACAATGAAATTGAGGACGATGAGTAGACTAACTTCTATCCAATTGTACATTAAATCAATTTAAGTATTTTGGGTGAATTGTTTGCGTGTGGATTTTGTCATTATATACATGTAGGCTTTGTCATTGTATGCATGTAGACTTTGTTAAATGATGATACAATTGTCATTGTTTGATTTGGTGAAGTTGTTTACCTGTTGTAACTTATATTATTTAATCACTATATTGTGTATGTTTGTGCTAAAGATGTCATGTATGCAACATGGATGCGGTGGTCGACATGGTAGAAATCAAGGAAGAGGCCATAATAGCTAAAGTGGCCAAGAAGAAGAAGATTTTCAGGGATGGAAAAACTACCAAGATGTCCCTTACAATGCTTTTTTCGATCCCAACATCGTCCAAAACATGCAATTCACCCAAAACATATCTCAAACTTCTATGTTCCCCCATGTTGACCTTTCCTTATTGCAGTCACAAAGATCTCCTAACACTTAGACTCAAGGAGCATTTATGGTCAGCCAATTTGGCTCCTACATCCCTGTACCACCTGTCATTCCACCTAACAATGAAGAAAGAAGTCGGGACCATAGTGAAGATGCTTCAAGCCATGGGAGCACATCCAATAAGGTGCTTATCAAGCCAAATTGTAAAGAGTAAGTGATTATACATTTCCAATATTGTATATTCAGAACCCAAAGATATATAATTGTTTGTTATGAACACAAATTTCTAACTATGTTTCTTATTTGCACACTTATTTCCCTATGATGCGGTGTTCGAAATTACAAAGACATTTGTGAGCAAATTTTCCAACATCGGGTAAAGTCCCTAAATCACAATGGTATCTGTGGTTTGGTGAGTTCAAGGTAAGATAAATTACTAAGATCACTATAACTATAAATATATTCTTGGTGAAAACATTATTTATGTTTTGCTAACTTTTATTTTACAGAAGCGTTTCCATTGAGCTCCAGAGCATGACTCCCAGATTAGGAGGAATTTTAAGGAGAATGGGCCAGCAGATTGAATGGTACATTTAGGGAGCTAGGAAAGAAGAATAAGCAACCACTATGCTTGTCTGGCAGCACTTGGAAGTCACTTCAAGAGTACTCCGAAAAATTTAAAAAGTTGAGTGCACAAGTGGAGAATAACTGGAATAGTGACCAGGATGACTTAGGTCCTTCATTGCATACATGTGGTTCGATCCCACTTAGTGAGCAAAAGAGATGTTTGGTAAGTGGTTCATTAATTTTTTACATCCAGTACTTTCTATACATTTTCCAATGTAGGAAGAACTCTCATCTATTTCAACTTATTTGCATATTGTATAGGCTAAGAAACTTAATAGGGAGCCGACTATAATATAACTATTTAAAGACACTCATAAACATGAGTAGGGCAAAACATGGGTTGATAAGAAATCAGAAAAAATATATGTAAGTTACCTCTACTTTTTACGTGTTTGAAATATTCCTATTCGAGCGAATTTGACACTTTACTTGCAATGCATAATATTTTTAATCTTATTTTATAAACGGAGCATCAACAGAAATGGGAACAAATTAGAAACTTCTAATCTTATACAGATCCTAGCTCCGATCCATCTGAAATTCCATCTGAGACACAATTGTGGGTGCAATGGGTGCAAGGCAACTTAAACAAAAAGGGGTGCGTGTATGGGCTAGGTTTAGAAGGGGTGAAACTAAAGCAACTATTCAGGTCCACAGCAACATCCAGGGCCAGTCAAGACCGTGATGTGCGAGAGACGGTCACCCAATTGAATAATGAGTTAAGTACAATGGTGGAGATAAACCGCAGAGTGGAAGAGAGGAACTTTCATTTATAAGAGAAAGTCATGATGTTGAGTGAACAACTTAGTGGGGTGCAAAACACACTAAGGGAGTTCATTGGATCTCAATAAGCATTTGGCTATGGATCACGCCAACCCCTTCTTTGCGCCCTCAATAGCATCGTCGCTCTACTTATGCTCCTCCTCCTCCTCTTCCTCCTTAACCCCAATGGCAAGATGATGATGATGGTGATGATGGTGACGATGGTGATGGTGATGGTGATGACCATGGGTAAGGTCCGCACTCTAACTACAACTATTTCAACTATTATAACTTTTAACATTGTGTGAATTTTATGTTGTGTTGTGTGTATTTGCTACAATGGTTTGGGATTGTGCTACAATGGTTTGGGATTGTGAAAGCTTTGTAGTTGTGATGGTTGAATGAAAGTAACCATATGTGGCGATTACTTTCTGAACTAATTAAAATTTGATGTCGGTGCTGTTGTGTACAATTCAACATTTGTGCTGGTTAAATGAACGTAACCATGTGTGGTGGTTACGTTGTTGTGATATATGTACCACGTGTGGTGGTTGTAAATGTTGCACTTGTAGGTTTTGTTGAACTTGTAATTGGGTTGTTGAAGTTTTGCATTTTTTTTTAAATGGGCAAAAAATTCTGACGGAATTTCTGACAGCAGCAGATTTCGACAGAATTACCGATGGTTTCCAATAGAGTTCCAACAAATTCCTGCGAAGTTTCGACGAAATTCTGACAGAATTCCTGAGCCAGATAACTTTTTTCAAAAAATCCTTGGCATCCCACGGAAATTTTCGTCGGTCACCCCATACATTCGATGGATATATTCCGTCGCTCCCTACTTCCCATCGAAAGCCCGTCGGAAGGGGATTCCGACTGAACCAATGTATTCCGTCGGAGCCCCTTTCCGACCATCGTATGCCAGACATGATACATATCAATCAGACGTGGGTCTCAAGACTTATTCTACTTCAATTTAGCAAGCTTCCAAAGTAAGATTTAAGTTAGGAAAAAATTTGGCAAATTAAGTTGTAAATGCTTAAAAATGGCATCTTAATTATCTAATGATGAAAATTGTACCATAACTTGTGTACATAGGGGCCTAGTAGAGTAATCCTTAATCTGAGCCAGAAGGAAAAACAAAAAAGGAACAACAAAAGACTAATAGAGCCTAAAAAGCCCAAATAGGCCTGAATTGGCAGCTGTTTCTCTATTCGGCGTCCAATTGGGATCCACTCTAAGGAGTATAAAACAGTTGAGTGAGGTATGAATGTTCTTCATTGAATAAGTTTTCTATTAACATATTATGCTCTAAAATCTGATAAGCGACAGAGAAGATATAGGTTGATCACTAAGATGTGTGCTAACACATGTTCACTATTTCAATTGTATCTGCTTCCATGCTTATCCGAAAATTATAAGATTAGTGTAATTAGAAAATACACTCAATAAACTTCCAAGAAAAAAATGAATAATTTAAATGACGGCCAGATGATAAAGTTATGGTTAAAACAGGTTATAACCCAACCTGGCCCAGAAAACTCGGTTGACTTCTAGCATGAGCCAGCCAGGAACTAGACCAGGGAATCAATGAGGCTCCTTAATTTTCTCTCCCTTTGAGTCCTTGCCCGTCTAAATGGGATTAATTTATCAAAATTCTAGGCTGATTAGTTCATTGATACTAATTAGTTAGAATTCTAGCTGAATTAGTTGACTCATTTAGATTAACCTTAATGGGATTAGGATTAGGTCCCCATTCTCTAAATATATTCAAACTCCCTTTAACCAATATAAATAGGGGGCTGCCCCCAGGGGTTAACGGTATCAAATCAGCATCAAAACACATCAAAAAAAAATTGAAGAGATGAGATCATCTTAACTTAGGAGAGAAATACTTTATATATTATGGGTATTAGGAGAGATAGAATTAGGTTACCTATTAAAAGGTGTTACTCTGCTATATTCCCAGGTAAATCATGTCGATTATCCTGAGTGCATAAACTTAATTTTTCCTTACTCTTTTACTCTATTTCTTTTTTATATTTTTGATTGTAAATTACCAAAGATATCATCTTTAGGCAGCTCCCCCCACCTTATTATAACTGTTATTCTATTTGTTTGTTGGACTAAAGTTTATACCTTTTGTATGAGTTAATATGATTCATACTAATATGCATGATTTTGTGTTAGTGTGATTAAAAGTTTAATTTCCCATGTTGAATAGTAAAGATCGTCAATAATGACGGGCCGCGATGTGATGCATCCCATTATGTTACCGTACCATCGCCTCCGAATAGAGATTCTCCATTCGAGGCTAAGGAGTTAAGATGGCCTCCACATCAGGGGTTGCTTAGGGGCCTTTTAAAAACTTTTTTGAAGCAAAATCATTTTTCCCTTTGGTGCCCTTTCGGTTACCCCCATCAATATGATTTGCTTCGAAAAGCAGTATGGCTTTTAAATTTTCCTAAAATTTATTGGCGACTCTACTTAATGCATAATTGTTGTTTTGTCTTTTCATTCTTTTTTATTTTTTATTCGTTTTTATTTATTTTCGAAAAAACCATTATGATCCAAGACAGTACACCTATCAGGCCCAGGAACTGGATGCTGCTCTGGCCTCGACTGGGTTCCTGGATCAGGCAGGCTGCTCTGTTCTTAAAATAGGTAGCAACTACTGTCATGAATCAGGATCATGTAGTTGGGCTTAATTCTGGCCCAGGAACCTGACCTGGTTCCTGGATCAAGATCAGGATTCAGTTTCCTAATCCATCCCAACAAATTTGCTAGTTTCAGATTTCTAAAAGAAATGATTAATAGTTAGCTTTTTAAAAAATAAAATAAAAATAACACTCTACCAAAGGGGAAGTCAGACCATTTATGGAGGATCGCAACCTTGGGAAGGTGAATCCTTACAATTGTAGCTCTATTGGGGAATATTTTCTTTAAGTGGGTGAAATTTGGAATTCGATACGGGAAGTCATTTTAACTATACTTGTATAGGCATCCCACATTAAGAAGGACAGCCCTAATTGGGATAACGACACCTCTAGGAAGCACCCTTGATATTACCTATCGGGAGGATAACAAGCTAACTCGATGGGTCCACTAGATTCTACTGAGCATGCATTGATCCGCCCACTTATGACACACTTTCTGGTCCATACAACTTGGGGAAGCAACCAAAATATTCCAGTCCACCATGCATCTCATGGATGACATACGAAGCATTTGGGTCACGAGATGACTATTTTGAACCTGACTTGAAACCCTTGTAATTTGGATCCTTGGCTTAGGATGGAATTCATGTGCATGTTTAGATGTGTTGGTGTATGATTTAGCCTTTTTTTTTTATCCTTAGGGTCTATGCCTTGCCAGTTTAGGTCTTAGCAGTGCCCAGGTTAGGAAGGGTTTAACTTAGTGGTTGGACCAAGGCGACTTCAAGGCTAATTGAGCTTTAAAGGGGTCTTGACCTCATACCCAACTAGGCTAGTAGTATAGGGGAATAAGAGTCCTAAAAGGTGCTTTAGCCAAGCTTGACTAAGCATGATTGGGTGTTTAACAAAAAAGAAGAGTTTGTATCCTGGTAGGAATCTAACACCATTTTAGGAAAATTCAACTACGATTGTCGTAGTCTGGATCTAGGAAAATAGGTAACAGTCGGTTTCCTAGACTGACTAAAAACCTGACCGGATTTCCTTACGGCTTGACTGCATTAGATTGGCTAAGAACTTAGGAAAAAAGGTTAAGAACCAGGATATCAGGTGCACAACAAGGAACACATCAAGTATCCTATAGGTAGGTGTAGCCTACTCAGTCTGCCTTAGAGTCTATTTTGAGTCAGCATTCATGATATACAGTTAGCATTTGGTGCTTGCATATTTTCTTCGTTCAGGGGTTGATATGGTCCACTTGGAGTCTTAGCACATCAATTATAGGACACTTGTACCCAAGGAGTCATTTTCTTCACCATGCATAGTCCATGGGTTCATCTAGGTTCAAAGCCTGTAATGGTGCCTGTAAGACCTTTAGAGTCTTAATGTTCTAAGTTGCATCCAATCATACATCATATTAGGACTTAGATATTTGATCCATGCTTAAATCCATGGTCCATACATCCATTTTCTAGATCAATGATCCCTATATGACTCTATCTAGATCAATGATCCCCATATGACTCTATCTAGATCCATCCACAAGCTTAAATTAGCCTACTCCAGGCAAATCGACCATAGTCATCCTTAGGCACAATCTATGCCCATGGGTTATAAGAACTACATTTAGACCCAGCTAAGGCCTATAAGTTAGCTACTAAGCTAAACTTAGGACTCATCCAAGGCAAGACTCGTTTTTAGTCTAAATAAAACATCTTAACCCCATATATTTCCATCCTAACATAAGCCTTCAAGCCCGACAAGCTATCGTCTCCTTCTTACCTAGCAGCAAGTTAACCATTACTTGTAGCCCCATAGCCAATGTTGCGCTGACCTTTTGTTTCCATTATTCATTTCTCTAAACTACTGTCTTATTGCTAATGATAGGGAAGACTGTGAAGGTATAAGAGCGTAGTCTACAAATAGAGAGACTTCTATCTTGAGAAAAGTCCAAGTGACCTCCATCAGTTGAGTCAAAGTCAAACTCTGAGTTAAAGTATAATATTTCACCAATCCTAATGGTAGGAGGTAACGAACTGGTCCAAGTCGTGAAGATGATAAAAAAAACTCAAATCAGACTGGTACAATTGAAAAGAAGTTAGAACTGATGGCAACTACACTTCAAACCCTTATCAACAATACCTCCAATGAAGATGGAGAGAAACCTCGCAACGGAAACAAAATCCACAAGATGATAAGAAGAACAGAAGAAGAAGGGGGAAAAAGCACTCCTCAAACCAATCCACAATCAGATCGGATATAACAACTGCCTAAAGATTATTTCATCTTCAACTGTTACTTTAATGACTATGTGGGTTTCACTTCAATCGCAAAAGGGACATTATTGCCGAAATTCACTATGCCAAACCTCAAATTCTATGGAACTGAAAACGCTCACCGCCATGTGGGAAATTTCATTGGTGCTATGACTTTAAAAGGAATTGACAAGGATATCTTCAACGTCATATTTGCTTGGACATTTGAGAAAGATGTAATGAGGCGGTATAATATTGCTACCCACGAAAGGTCGTGAACTGCGATGATCTATGCAAAGAGTTCTTACGGCAGTATTCATACAATACTGACCTCCCGATTATACTTAGGGACTTGGAGTTAACTAAGCAAGAGGAAAAGGAAAGCTTCTCTTATGTCCTTGCTCGATGGAGGGCAAAGGTCGCTCATATGGAGAACGGACCCTTAGATGTTGATCCAAGTAAGGGTGCTTATCAAGAACCTGCATCCACATACAGACAACATCTAGGGTTCATGTCGTTCGAAAACTTCATGGCATTCAGGAATGTTAGCATGCCCTTCGAAAAAGGGCCTCCACATAAGAGGGCCCAAAAACATCCCAATTCAGGAGAATAGGCTAATACTTAGTTTGTCATCAAGTCTTGTCCTAAAATTTCTTTTTCCTTTTCAATCCTAAGTCCAAGTTTGATGTGAACTTATTTAATAAAAAGACCTTCATTTACAGCTTCCATACACTCCCCTCTCTAGAATGATTTTGTCCTATGAAAAATCCAAAACAAAAAGAAAGAAAAAAAAGGGCTAGCTCAAAAACCTCACAAGGTGAGCTAGGCAAAAGGAGATGGAGAGAAATAAAATACGAAGAGACTAAAAATTTCAATCCATCATCTGAAATGAAAAAAGATAAAAAAATGTCTTTCTAATAGGTCATGCAACTTTTAGGGACATACCTAGGATAGGAGGCCTCCTTTCACAACCTGCATTAACACCTTTGTTAAACCTAATAAATTTCAACTTGGAACTCTTTTTAAGCATTCAAGTAAGCCTATTTCTTTCACAACCATGTTTGACCTAGCCAAGGAGTAGGAATGTGTCATGGAGGATATTAAAATCAGCAATTAAAAAGATAAGAGTTCAGACCAAACAGTCTCATCCAAATAAAAACCAAAAAGGAAAAAAAGAAGAACCCAAAAAGAGAGAAAGTTTGAAAAGAAAAAGTATAAGAAAAGAAAATTATTGATTCACGCTAACTTTATCACCTATGCACACTTGGGGAGCTTATATTGGTTATTTGAGCCTTCACACTGATTCCCTTCCTTTGACATCCTAATCCTGAAGTCTACCTTGAAAACTGCTCTTGGAGGCATCCCTTTTTTAAAAGCTAAATATTCTTATCCTTGAAGTACAACTGGCCTGATTCCACATAGGATACATAGGCTACTCCTTTGAGGCCCAACTATGAAGATTCTTTTCTATAAAGAAACATCTGCATTGAAACCTTTTGTCTCCAAAAACAAAAGAAAGAGAGAGAATAAGGAGAGGTTGGCTTGAAAATCTAAATAGGCAGACAATGCAAAAGAAGCATGAAAATAAAATCTTGGTGTTTAGAAGGCAAAGAAGCAGTCCATTGCCTACACTCATTGAATCAAACTTGGATGAAACATTACCTCTCAATCACCATAGCCTCTATTTCATCTCGATGCCTAAAGTCAGTACTCTATATCTTAGCTATGACTATAGTTCAAGAGTAGCCGCCCGCTCCATATTGTCAACCTTTCTAAGTAGGCATTCTCCTATTATGCAAGATATGGGACTCTCCTATATTTTTGTAGACAATTAGCGCTTCCATCATGGTAAATATTTCTTAACCAGGAGACAAGTATATTCTTTATACTAACTGGAGGCAACTATCGTCAGTACCAACGAAGGCATTTTTAACTACCACATCCAAACACAACTATGGTTTACCAACTAGTAAATATTTCCCAACATCGGAAGGATTACATTTGTTCAATTGGAATGAGAGCTATGCCAATCAAAACCAGCAAAAGCATCTTCGACTATCACTATCCTTACACATCTAAGGCTTATATTACAACAAAAATAAAATTGGGGGGGGGGGGGGGTTCCCTCAAAATAGGAGCACTCGGAAGTAAAATTAGAGGTTAGCCCTCCATTGTGAGAGATATTTCCTATCCTGGACAACTTAGGACCCATGACCTAGCCTAACCCAAGAATTACTTAATTTTTTACCCCTCATTTAATAATATGTTGCGGCCTAGGCTATGAAGCATTACCAAACCTAGCCAATCAGTTACTTATACCTTAATCGGACCTTATCCAATGGCTCTCAAACTCAATATGACACCTTCACTCACATGCACATGAGGTTAGGTTATCACATGTCTGCATAGTTGGCATAATTGAGTATGCATAGTCATCAAGCATGCATAGTCCCAAAAGGGTTAGCAAGTGCACCTACATCTATGCATGAGTCTTTAAATTATTTACTAGACCGTCCTCCACCCTGATCACTTGGATACCCTGGATTGAAGAAGAGTGCAATTAGCCTTCATAGTGACCCACAGGAAGGGCACACAACTCTGGTTGGCCATGAATATTCATCAAAGGTTCTCAAGATGGTAGCAATAACTGTTATAGAAAACATTTATACTTTGACCCCTGCATTAATCAGGCTCAGTCAAAGTAGGGGCTCCCACCTCAAGGCTCTACACAATCATCCTGTCCCTTGGGCAATTTACCCATATCCTTATAGAAAATACATCAACCCAATTTCAAGATATTAGATAACAGAGCTCAAGGGGATCTAGCCATAGAGGAAACAATATCCTCTTTATCTTAGAAGGACACCTCAACATCTAGGACATTTTATCAGAATCCCATCATAAGGAGATGAATTCAACAATTGAGTGACAAAAATAGTCAAACTTGAAGATTTGGCTTATCAATATCTCATGTCATGAGGTCCTCGATGATTAATCTTTCGGATGTAACACCATAAAGTTCACAGGGATCTAGTGAAATATCTTCAGGCTCAAGCACCACTAAGTTTACAAGGATCTGGCTAGAAGTTTTCAGGCTTAGGTGTCACCAAGTTCTTAGGGATCTGGTCACAGATCTTCATGCATCCACATCAATAAGGTTCACCATTGGCTCTTGGCAGAATAGGACATTTCACCATCGAAATCCACTAAACAAACGAAAGGTCTAGTGCTCCGCTGATAAGGAAATCCACTAGACCGGTGAAAGGATCAATTCACAAAAATGCTAATCTAGTGATAAGGATAAATTTAACAATTCGCTAATCCGGTAACAGGGCAAATTCAAAAAAATTGCTAGACTGGTGAGAAGTGCGCTAATCCAGCGACAAGGATATAATCTCAAATCTGCTTGACCCAAGAGAGGTTCACGAATTTGATAACAAGGATAAATTCACAAAACCGCTAGACCAGTAAAAGGTTTACTATTTCCACAACAAGGAAATCCACTTGATGGTGACAGGTCCGCTACTCTAGCGACAAGAAAATCTGCTAGACTGGTGAAAGGTCAGCTAATTTGGTAAAGGGAAAATTTCAAAAATTCGCTAGACTAGCAAAAGGTCCATTTACCCGGTGAAAAGATAAGAATCTGCTGGCTCTCAGCACAATGGGACATCATCAAGCCACTGTCACGGTAAAAGTTGGCAGACGCAAAATCTAAACACCCTTGGTGGCCAAATTTGAATTTCACATCATCAGGCTACTGGGACAGCGAAAGATGGCGGATGCCAAATCTCAAGACCCTCAGCGGTGAGATTTGGATTTCACATCATCGGCCACCATCACGGTGAATGTTGGCGGACACCAAATCTCAAGATCCTCAGCAGCTAGATTTGGATTCCACATCATTAGGCTTCCATCACGGCGCAAATTGGCAAATGCCAAATCTTAAGACCATTAGTTGGCAGGTTTGGATATCACATCATCAAGCTACTGTAACAACCAAAGTTGGCTGATGCCAAAATCTTAGGACTCTCGGCAGCCAGGTTTATGTTCGGGCTCGATTCGCATGATGCCTATGAATTTCATGCCTCATTCTACCAAGATTTACTTCAAATAATTGGTAAATTAGGCTATTTATTTGTGTTTGTTGGTTTTGTAGGTAATAAAAAAAATTACGCAAATGGAGAATAGTTTGTGTAAAGCATTGCAAAAGTTAGGCACATTAACTCGGACAACGTTGCAGGATAACCATGAAACACGGTCGGGTAAACGAGCACAAAAATTGTGGGAGAAATAAGGAAGAAGAACACTGCAAAAATTGGGCATGGGCTACCAGTGCCGAGCAGCAACGGGTGCCCATGCCATGTGGCACGGCTGTGCGAAATCCTATTTTTGCTCTATTCTATGTCGTATTCTAGAAACTTGGCATGGGGTGCCCATGCTCTAGCAAGACTGTGCCACCCGCTATCCCACCCTGCTTCTACTGCTGGCTTCCAGAGGTTTGACACAGTTTACCCATGCCACTTGGCTTGACTATGCTAAACCTGTTATGTCGGGATATATTTAAAGCTTATGTGCCCATTTGTGTAATTATCTAATTTGTAGGTTTGAGGAATAGGATTTAGCCACGGTTTAGGAGAGATTACTGTAGATTTAGTTTCATTTTGTAGCCACATTTCAAGAAAAAAATGAATTTTGAAGCAATTAGCTTTCTTTCTTTCTCTTTAATCGTCATTTTCATTCAAGTTCTTACTTTGTTGAGTTTGATTTACTAGTTTAATGTCCAAATTTACATGGTTTTATTTATTGTTAGAGTGCAATTAGTGCCTCCCTTTCCTAATCATCCTTCTATTCTCTTATCTATTCGTAACCTCTCATTCTCTTTCTTCAAGAATGCAACTTTCAAACTCTTTCTCTCTCCTCCGTCTTAGGGTTTGAGAACCCACTTTAACAAGTCGAAGTTTTTAGCCCTCAATAGGTTAGATTAGGAGTAATTGAGTTAGTTAGTGAGAATAAGTGGAGAATTCAGGTCCAATCATCACCTACTTTCTCTAATAGCATTCCCAACCTGAGTTTCAAAAATTGGAACTCAGGCATACCACATCATCAAAAGTTTGACGTTTTTGGAACTTGCATTCTATCACTTTTTCAACCAATACAACTATAACTTAAATTATATGATAAAATATTTCATATGGACCCACCTTATAACATTTTTTTTTCAAATATCAAAATAATATTTTTTTATTAAAGAAAAAAAAGAAAAATCAATAAAAAATTAAAAAAGGTACAAAAAGGTGGAATGGGGGGAGGAACGGGCAAGCGTGGATGCTCGCGTGCCCCTCTTTTCCCTCTGGCTGGCAGAATGTCCCCAGTACGCGTGTGACACACGGGGCCCACAAGTCCTACGCATTTCACACAGCTGGGGATGCTCCAACAATGGAGGCAACTCCACTGTTGGATTTTCAAGGTTTGAGGTACCCCCCCTTTTTCTCTTCTTTTAGTCAGTAAATTTCACGTTTTCTTACGTAATTAGATGGTTTGCTAGTTGTTGTTAGTTAATATGATATTTTATTTATTTTAGTAATTATGTTGTTTTAGTTTAGTTTAATTAATCTTATTTCAATTAGGATTAGTGAGTAATTAGCTAATTAATCATGCTTAGTGACATTTATGGCTTTCCCTTGGTTAGAGTTGGGGCCAAAAATAACTACTGAATTGATTTCCACACCGTCTTAGAAGACGAAAAATTTTCACCCTCACTCCCCCTTCAAAAAAGTACATCAACAAATTGGTACCGTTGCTAGGGACAGTGGCGTAAAATTAACTCACTTCTTGTAAATGTGGCCCTCTTTAGTTCATTGCGTGGTCTTATACTCTCTTTTATTGTTTCATTATTTTTTTCCTTTCCAGTCATAGAATAGTTACTTATGTGAACGAAATAGAAAAATAAAAATAAAAATAGAAAATGTGAAGAATCCAAAAACAAATTGAAAAAATTGAACATCCAAAACGTTATGGCTCATTGGATGTTAATGATGGGCATGGGAATTTTGAGGAAACAAATGTGATTAGTGTTGAATCCAAGTCTACTAAACTTGATGAGCCCATTGTTAAAAGAGTGGAACCCGACAAGCCACGTTTGTTGAGGGATCACTTCTATCCTCCTCGAACTTCCCCACAATCATGTTTTGACCTCCCTCCTATCCCTAAGGATGTGGCACTCGAGTTTAGTCCATATTATATTCTCATGCTTTCCAAATTTACTAGCTTTGAAAATCCATATTTGTTTATTAGTGAGTTTGAGGAAGTTTCTTCGTTAATTCACATGCCTAGGGCAACAATTGATGTTGTGAGGATGAAATTCGTTCCATTTGCTCTCAAAGATGATCCTAAGAGGTAGATCCATAGTCTTATGGTTGGTTCCATTAAATCATGAGATTCTTTTGTTGATACTTTCCTTAACAAATACTTTCCCACCAGCAAAACCATTAGACTTTCCTTAACAAATACACACACACACACACATATATGTATATATATACATACATACATATATATATATATATACATATATACATACATACATACATA
>JACYFF010019584.1:22905553-22926744 GCA_017589665.1 Selenicereus undatus
TATGTATATATGTATGTATGTATGTATGTATGTATGTATATATGTATATATATATATATATATATATATATTTATATATGTGTATGTGTGTGTGTGTGTGTGTGTATGATGAGAGTGAAACTAGGGGTTAAGGCTAGTTGTGGTCTTGAGCATGACACGATTGTGATTTTAAAAGGTATGTTTATTCCGGTGGAGTATTCAATTAAGGAGATTCTTTTCTAGGAGCCTTGTGTTGAGGATTGTACTGAGGTGAAACCTTTTTTTATGGAGCTTATTGATGCAACCCTCATTGGGTTTGCTCCTAAGCTCATCCCAACTTCTATTGTTTTATCCCCTTATACTCCGTCATCTCACTCTTCATAGATCCCTCAATGTGCACCTACCCCAAGTCCTAGACTTGCATGATTTATGCCTCTAATTTAGATCAGACTAATGAGCTTGATATGCCCCTATGGCCTAAGTATTGGGTAGAGGATTTAGGATTCATGCCTAGTTTGTTGATTCATGCTTCCTATGAGACTTCTAGGTCCTTATCCTCTACATTGAGTGATGTTGGGCATGTGCGTAACTCATATGATTGGGCCCATAACTTCTATAAGCTGAAGACAATTCACACTTCTTTTCCGGTGTCATGCTTTCTTTGAAACATTCTCCTTTTTACTAATGGTTTTAACTTTTTTGAGGATTGTTTAAGTTTATTTAATAAGTTGCTACAAGCTTTGGTACAAATTAATCCAAGTGGTAACTTGGTGATTTGATGAAGTGGTTGATGCTCCTTGAGCCTTTTGTGCCACATCTTAGTGAGGCATAGTTTAGGTGCACTCAACAACCAACTTGATCTGATCGTTCTAACTATTCTCTCTTCTTCTTCTTCTTCTTCTTCTTCTTCTTCTTCTTCTTCTTCTTCTTCTTTATTTCTTTTCGTACATGGTTGTGGATGTTTAGGATTGTGACTATGTGGGTGATCAATTTTGAGGTGAACTTTGGGATTTGTTGAGCCAAAGATGGCTATGATCACCCCTATTTGATTTATGTATTTTGTTTGATGTCTGTTTGTTGGTGGTGTGCTTTGTTTTATGAATACTTGTTGGTGTTGTTTTGTTTTGTGCTTCTTAGTACTTCCATAAGTTTATATGTAGTTGTGAATTTGTGTTTAGTTTGTGGTTGGATTGCTAATTTGCTTGCTTTTTGGCGCCTTAGTTCCCACAATGAGGACATTGTGTAATTTTCGTGTGGGGATGAGGTGTGTATTTGTATATATTTTTCAAAATAGTTGAAAAAATTCAAAAAGATTTGTCTTTTTCTTTGGGGATTTGTGTGCTTTCTTAGGCGATTGTGATCCCATGTTGTTAGGTCATTGAGTTATATATATATAAACTTTGCATGATGAGATGAGGATGTAGATTCAATTTTTCATAATAACCCCATCTCATACGTGTGGTTTTGTGCCTACCTTGCTCACTTTACCATCAATTCTTTGAGTCTTATTGTTAAGTTGGCGTGTGAACTTTTTGTTCATCGAAGTTGTCTTCTATGCTCTTAAAAAATGTAGACAAAAAGAAGAAAAAAGGAAAAATACTAAAAAAACTGAATAAAAACTCGGGCCCATTGTTCAAAGCCACTATCTTTATTTTATATTTTTAATAAGCTTGAATATGCACTATCATATTTGATTACACATTTATTTGGGAAATGAAATAAGTGATTTGCACAATCTAATAAAATACCTTTTTGGGTAAGGCCTGAATATTTGTAAGTCAAGTGGGCATTATTCTTGTTGAAAAAAAAATAAAAAAAAGGAAAAACAGGAGCAAAGAAGGTAATTAGGCAAGGAAACGGGGATCGTGTCAATGTTAGCAACTTGATTCGTAAGGATTGATACACATTTGCACCATGCACCAAAGTAAACTATCATTGCTTATTGTTGTGTGGGGCAAACAATGGAGATTGAGGTGCTTCTTGTGACTTAGATGTCTTTTAATTGTACATTCTATTGTATATAATTTAGTGATTTGGTTACTATGGTGAGGCAATTGCCTAAATCATGTCATTGTCTTTATATGTGATCATTCTTTTTAAAGAAACCAAAAAGAGTTTCCTTTGTTTTTGAAAAGATTTTTTTTGGTATTTCAATTGAAAACTCTCATGAGATTTCACTCGTCCATTTGGAAAACCAAGGCGTTTAAAGAGCTTTTTGCATATGCTAAATGCAACCGTGATTCCTGTGAAAGTGAGTTCTAATTTTCTTTGTCTTATTTTCCATTTCTTTTTAGTGAGTTTAGTTCGTTTTGCTCAAGGACGAGCAAAGCCTTGATGTGGGGGTATTTTTTTGGGCGATGCACATGAATTTTACTCCTCATTCTACCTAGATTTAGCTCAAACAATTGATAAATTAGGTTATTTATTTGCGTTTTTGTTGGTTTTGTAGGTAATAAAGAAACTTGTGCAAATGGCGAATAATTTATGCAAAGCATGCCAAAAGTTAGGCATCTTAGCCTGGAACACCTTGGAGGATAGCCCAGGATAACCATAAAGTAAGGCTAGGTCAACGAGCACAAAACTTGTGGGAAAAATAAGAAAGAACAACACTATAGAAATTTGACATTGGCTGCCAATGCTAGGTGGCAAGAATTGCTAGTGCCAGGTGGCAACAGGTGCCCATACCATGTGACACGACTATGCAAAATCTTATTTTTGCTCAGTTTCTATGCAGAATTTCATAAGCTTGGCATTGGGGGTCTGTGCCATGTAGCACGACCGTGCCACCCGCTGTCCTGCCCTACTTCTATTGTTGGCTTCCAGAGGTTTGGCACGTTTTGCCCATGCCATTGGCATAACCGTGCCCAACCCACTATGTCGGGATCTATTTAAAGCCCCTTGCCCACTTGTGTAATTATCTAATTTGTAGGCTTTAGGAATAGGGTTTAGCTAGGGTTTAGGAGAGATTACTGTAGAGTTAGTTTCATTTTGTGGCCACATTTCAAGAGGAACAAAGCTTTGATGCAATTAGCTTTCTGTCTTTCTCTTTAATCTTCATTTTCATTAAAGTTCTTGCTTTACTGAGTTTGATTTACTAGTTTAATTCCCAAATGTACGTGCTTTTGTTTACTAATGGAGTGCAATTAGTGTCTACCTCTCCTAATCATCTGTGTGCTCTCTTATCTATTCTTAACCTCTCTTTCTCTTTCTTTAATAATGCAACTTTCAAAGTCTTTCTCTCTCCCCCATCTTAGGGTTTGAAAAAACATTTTTACAAGTTGAAGTTTTTAGCCCTCATTGAGTTAGATTAGGAGAAGTTGAGTTAGATTAGTGAGAATAAGTGGAGAATCTAGCTCCAATCATCACCCACTTGCTCAAACAATAGAGGCCATCTCCATTGTTGGATTTTCAAGGTTTGAGGTACTCCGCTTTTGCTCTCTTCTTTTATTCAATAAATTTCATGTTTTCTTAGTTAGGGCATGTTTGGTTGGAGGAAAAGGAATGGAACCTGATAACTTTAGGTAATGTAATAGTCCGACCTTAAATTATGCTTATTAATTTCATTTCATTAATCCATGGGATTAATATCATTTTATTTACCTCATTTCTTTTATGATTCCAATGGACATTCCAGATAGGCCCTCACTTTGCAATTCGGGGTTTTGTTTTAGTCAAATTTGAAAATCGAATTAGGCCTTGATAATTATGAATTTAATGTTTAGAATTCTTTTTCAACGCACCACAACCATTTATCTCAAACTTTGGCGAAAAAAAATATTATTTTTTTTGCAAACGCACTCGGTTTCAGTTTTTCGCTAAACCCAAGCCCGTTTAGGGCCGTTTGCGATGCAACAAGACTTGATCTTTAATTATTTAGCTAAACCCTTTTAATTAAACCTTAATCAAGCTTGACAATTTTGACTTTTCTACCTTTATTTACAGCCAAGTAAATGGGGGTATAAATTGTAAAATTTTTCACTTTATCTTCATTTTACACCAAGCTTGCAAGAGACTTTCTCTCTCTTCCCTCTCCTCCTTCTCTCTCTACTCAGCACCCACAGCAGCAGCAGCCCTTCCCAGCCACCTTTCAACCACCAAAAGCTCTCAAAACATCCCCCACTCACCACCCCCAAACACCTCTTTCACTTCCATAAGCATCAAGAAGCATATCTACCCCTTTTCAAGCTCAAAGTGAGTGTTATTTTCACTCCTATGCTGATTTTTGTTTTTGATTCTTAATTTTGTTGGTTTTTGTTTCTTATTTTGGTTGTTTTAGTGATGGATTATGTTGTTTTCACAGTATTAAGAATCATTTTGTTGATGGATTATGGTGGAGTTGAAATTGGATGAGGCTAGGGCTAGGGTTTCATCTTGGTCATGCAAAGCTTCTTGTTTAAGTGATGTTTATGGCATGTTTTATCCTTGTCTTTGCTTATCGCTTGGTATATTGAAGTTGTTATGTTGTTTATGGTTTTTTGGAAAAGTTGTTTATGGTTTTTTAGAAAAGTTGGGAGTGAGTTCAAAGTGACCCAAAGCTAGGGTTTGTCCAAAATGCAAGATTTAGACCAACTAATGTTAAATTTAAGGTGTGTGGGTTTATGTGATTGAAAAAGGAGTTTTATTTGATATGAATATGAAGAGGAATTATGTATGGTGATGTTGTATGATGTTGGGATGTACCAAAGTGTGTTATACACTCTTAAGAAAGAGTTTGAGTTGAGGTTTAGTGTTAAAAAAGTGAAGGAACAACTAAAACAGTGCTGCTGAAATTTTCAGAAAAACAGGACGAACTTTGGAACAAAAATCGTAATAATCAGCCTGGCCAAAAATTCTATTTTTGGTGGGTCGATAGGTATGGATGTTAGCTTTAAAATGACTCTTGAATCGCCTTAATCCGAGGTCTGTGGAGGAAGTTATGGCTATTTTACTGAACCTGGGCAGAATGGATTTTTCAGCACTGAAACCTGACATGTTGGTGTTCCAACCCCATTTTAGGGAACCTGTCGTAGGAATCTTGTTATGTGTTCTTCAGGAAAGTTTTAGAGGACTTCCTAAGCTGTTTATATTGGGGTCTTACGTCTTAGTTGGAGGTCGGGAGTATAAGTTGTGGATTATTCATTCCGTACCCTCGTCATAAGCCCTTACCCCCTAAACTCGCTACCGTACCTTAACTCAGCATTTCTACACTTTATTTAACTTTATCAGTTTAATCTATTAACCAGTTCACACAAATTCTTTATAAGCCTTTTCTATTTAAGGGTATCCATTGTGCTAATTTTATTTAAAGGTATTCATGATCAAAATAAGTTCATTTCTAACCTCATATGCCTATAATGATTTTGAATAGAATCAAGGCCTAAGCTCTCATTCTCTCCATTTTAGTACATCTATTTACTTTGTGAACTAGCTTTTAAAGACCCCAGGTACGTTTATTGACTGTATCTTTAGAAATCAGCACGTATTTATCGAAATTATAATATTTTGGTAAGTACATCAATGAACCAATTGAATCAGTGATTTATGACATAATTAGTGACCCCCACCAGTTATCAGTTACAGGGCATTGCCCTCTAGTTACCCGCGCGGCTTCAGGCCAGGTCTTTCGGTCGACTTGGCAAGTGTACACCTATACATAGATCGTAACAATTACTAAGGGGTGCACTAACAGATAATAATTGGCAACTTAGCTTTATATACATCTCATTCCCTGTTTTAAAATCAAAATAAATTGCAAAGAAGGCCCTCATAATTTTCTTTCTCAATAAATCTTTATCAGTATAGGGATGCATGTACTGAGCTTTGGCTCACAGTTCGAAATGTTTTTATATTTTGTTTTAGGAAAGTGTTCAGTAAACCGCTCCCAGGCGGGCAGGGAAGCTGAAGGTGATAAATAAGTCGGGACCGTCCATGAGATTGGCGGATAGAAGTGCTAAGAGTGCTAAGATGCTTTCATGTCTTATGGTGGTGCTTTTGGTGTTCTAGCTATATATGTCCGAACTGCAACATGTATTTTGACGTTATAATTGTATAATTAAACTGAGTTATGTATGATGATGTAACCCTGGAAAATTATAATCATTCCCGTGTGTTGTTAAATGTTTCGAATGGTCGTGAATGCCCTCTAAGGTTATACTTTGATTTTATGGTTAAATTTTCATATTCAAGAGAAGCCTTGTCCTTGCGGACGACGGTAACGCCCAGCCATGGATTTCTTGGTGTTCAGCTATGATTTATGTATTATTGGGGCGTTACAGGTATTCAGTTCCCATACCCATTGTTTCGTTTAGTCTTCAAGGGTATGTGACTTGATACCCAAGGGTTTCAAGTTCCTCTCATTTTAGTGGGAGTTGATTCCCCCTATTTTGGGAGGGTTTCAAGTCCCATTCCTCCTTTTAATTAAAAATTATAATAATAAGAAGAATTGTTCCACATCTATCTATAAGAATGTTCTCCCATACCAGAAGAAGACTCCGGGGAACCACTGGAGGAAAAGAGGTTACCGAAGGGGAAAAAGATGCCTCCGGCAACCACCGGAAGTGCACTGATAACCACTGCAATTTTCCCCCAACCCCAAACCCTAGATTGACCCTGAGAGAATGAGTAGTGGATAAAGGTGGAGAAGAAAGATGGTGTTGGACGATGGAAGTCGAGTTGGCAGCCCAAGATCAAGAGCCTGCAACGAATACCTTGCCCAGATTTGCTTAAGAGAATGAGTAGGGGCAAGAGTGAAATGTTAAGATCTGTGGGCGATAGCATCGATCGCTTGCCTAGGAGTAAGAAGGTGTCGGGTGCTCGCCAGAGAAGAAGAAGCAATCAAAATATGGTTGCTTGAGAAGGAGAAAATAAGGGAGGAGTGATAAAGAAGAAACAGAATGTGAGATTTTTAGATTACAAATATTAATATTGATATAAAAAAATAAAAAATAAAAAAATTGATTCCATTCCTTTATTAAACCAAGCACATGATTTCAAAGAATCAAATTTCATTCCATTCCTTCTAGATTTCAAATCCCATTCTATTCCATTCGACTCCAAGTAAACCAAATGGGGCGTTAGATGTTTTGCTAGCTATTATTAGTTAATATAATGTCTTTTGTTGATTTTTTTTTAATTATGCTTTGTTTTAGTTTAGTTTAATTGATCTTATTTAAATTAGAATTAGTGAGTAATTAGTTACTTAATCAGGCATTGTGACGTTTATGGATTTCCCTATGTTAGAATTGGGGCAAAAAATAACTAGTGACTTGATTTTTACACAGTCCCAAAAGATGACAAATTTCCACCCTTACTCTCCCTTCAAAAAATTACATCAACAGTTTCAATTTCCCATAGTCAGCCACCGTCACAACGAAAGTTGGGGGACGCCAAATCTCAGGACCCCAAGTTTGGATTTCATATCAGCGGCCACCATCATGGCAAAAGTTAACGGATGCCAAATCTTAGGACCCTCAGCAGCCAGGTTTGGATTTCAGGTCATCAGCCACCATCACAGAAAAAGTTGACAGGTACCGAATCTTTAAGAGCCTCAGCGGCCAGGTTAAGGTACCACATCATCACTGCCAAATGGGCAACAATAAGTGAAGACCTTGACTTTAACCTTTACCTCACTCTAGCTCAGGTAAAGTGGGGGCTAATTGTAAATGTCTAAAAACAACATATTATTTTTAATTTCTCAATGATAAAAATGATACCCCAAGTTGTGTGTTTGGGGGCCCAATAAAGGCATCTTAATCCAACTCTGAAAGACAAATAAAGAAGGAAAATCGAAAGGCTAATAGAGGCTAAAAAGCCCAAATTGGCCCAAATCAAGAGTGTTCAATGTCCAGCTATGTTCTACTTTAGGGAGCATAACATTATTCATTTTAGGTATAAATATTCTTCATTGAATAAGTTTTTTAATGACATATGATGCATTAAAATCTTATAAGCAACGAAGAAGATATCAGCCGATCACTAAGATGTCTGTTAAAAATAACACATGTGCATTATTCCAGTTATATCTTCTTCGACGCTTATTCGAAACTTATGAAATTAGTGTCATTAGAAAATATAATCAATAAGCTTTCGGGAAGAAAATAATCATTCAAAATGGAGGTTGTATGATAAATCTATGGCCAAAACAAGTTGCAATCCAACCTGACCTGAAAAACCTAGCTGGCTTCTGGCCTGAACCAGTGAGGAACTGGGTCGAGTTCCTCATCAGGGAACTGGTAGGCTCTTTGATTTTCCCTTTCTTTGAGTCCTTGTCTATCTAAATAGGATTAATTTATCAAAATCTTAGGCTAATTAGCGCACTAAGACTAATTAGTTAGAATTCTAGCTTAATTAGTGGACTCATTTAGATTAACCTCAATGGGACTAGGATTAAGTCGCCCTTCTCTAAACCGATTTAGATTATCCCTCGAACCACTATAAATAGGGGGTTACCCCTAAGAGTTACAAAACATCAAATCAAGTTAGCATCAAAACACCTCAAAACTTAGAGAGATGAGAACGTCAATATTTAGCTGAGAAATACTTTACACAAGGAAGGTATTAGGAGAGACAAAAATTGGGTCAGCCGAAGAAAATGTATCACTCTGCTGGATTTTTAGGTAAATAAGAGGGTTGTCTTAAGTGTGAAAACTCTATCTTCCCCTACTCTTTTACTTTATTTCTCTTTTATGATTTTTAATTCCAAATTATTAAATATGTAATCTTTAGGCAGTTCCCCGTCCACTATAACTGTTATTCTTTTCTGGGGTTTCTGTTGGAGTAAAGTTTGCATCTTTTGCATGATTTAGTATTATTCGTACTAATTTGCTACATGATTGTGTGTTAGGGTGATTTAAAGTTTGATTTTCCATGTTGAGTGGTAGAGACTGCCAATTATGACAGGCAGTAATGTGATGTGCCCCCTTACGTTATCGTACCATCGCCCGTGATTCTAGATCCTCGGTTCGTGGTTAAGCAATTAAATGGTCCCCACACTAGGGATTGCTCAGGGCGTTTCGCAAACCTTTTTGAAGAAAAATCAATTGTCCCTTCTGTGTCTTTTCAGTTGTCCCTATCGGTATAATTTGCTTTAAAAAGTTACATGGTTTGTAAGTTTTTCTAAAACTGACTAGTGACTCTTTTTAATACATAATTGTCATTTTGTCTTTTTTGCATTCTTTTTTTATTTTTCATTCATTTTTATTTATTTTCGACAAAACCATTCTGATCCAAGATAGCACACCTGCCTAGCCAGGAACTAGGCCCTTCTCTGGTCCTGGTTGGGTTCCTTAATCAGGCAAATTGCCCTATTCTTGGGACAAGCAGCAACTACTGCCATATATTTGGATCCGACAGTTAGGCTTGTTTCCGGCCCAGGAACCCGCCAGGCTCTTGGATCAGGATCAGGGTCTAGTTTCCTGATCCATCCCTACAAATCTCCTAATTTCATATTTTAAAAAAATTATTAACAATTACCTTTTATGAAATAAAATAAAAATAAAACCCCTACCAAAGGGAAAGTAGACTATTCTTGCGGGATCACACCCTCAGGGAGGTGGATCCTTACTCAAGTGCAACATAAAAGGCAGGGTGGTTGACTGGTACCTTGAATAATAAGAATTCATGGAATTTGAAAAGTGTCAGATGGTTATCACTAATATAAATAGAGGTCTTAGGCAGCCTTATCAAATAATTAATTCTTTTCCATCCTATATTAGTTTTACTTTGGACTTCAAGAGTAGATTAGTTTAATTCTCTCTTAAAACTTTGGACTTAAATACTTTAGTTGTAATTCAAGTTTATGTTTAGTTTATTCAGTTCGGTTCTTTTTTTAGTTCTTTCACCCGACCTATTCTTGGTAATTTCTTCACTTTTATCTCTTGATTCTTGTGACTAAAGACTATTTTGTTTTTGTAGGTTGAATGATTTCTGTTTTTGTGTTCCTTGCTTTCAAGAGAATGTGTTAGTTTTAGTTTGAGTGAGCTAAACCCGATCCAGTCCATGTGCATTCAACCCTCAAGAACCACGTCTTATAATTGTTCACTTTATAACTATACATCCTTTTAGGATTGTAACAACGTATCACTAAATCAAACGAGAATAAAATACAATGATAGAATGATTAGTGAAATAGAAATAGTGGTGGGAAGAATATGACATTTTTTATAATTACAAAAAATTGTACTAAACCTTGTGCCGACTTTTTTAGGAGTTGTTTTGATGCAATTTTTCATAATGAACCTTTAGAATAAAATGATAAAATAAAAAGTCAATTGAAATTTCGCAGAGTCCATTTAATCTTCCATTTATAAAATAAAAAAAAAATAACAAGCCTAATTCAGTTTCCCAAACACAAAAATAATATGATATCCTAGCTTTACTCAAACACAAGCACACACATGGACATGCATACATCCATATGCCCACGCGCTTGCGCCCACCTCTACAGGTGTATCCCACATGAGTATATGCGCGCAAGCATGCATACGCACACACAGATATATGTGTGAGTGTGTATAGATATATATATATATATATATATATATATATATATATATATACATATATATATATATATGTGTATATATATATATGTATATGTATATATATATATATATATATATATATATATATATGTATATTGTTACGGGAACTTATTATTTAGCAAAGATATTATTTAGCAATATTCTTCCTAGATACTGTTTTCTATTTGTTTTAGAATAGAGCTCTTCTCCCTGCTTGGACTACAAGTCATCCACGGCTAGGGCAGAGCATGGCATACATGTACTATGTAAACCCAAACGTGCACCTTCAAAGTCAAGCAAGCAAATAAAGTTTATTCATGAAATTCCTCACACTCTATAATATTTATATGATTAAGTAGTTTCTTCATGGTATCAAAGCTGTGAGTGGAGGAAAGGGGTTTGTAATTGACAGCCAATCCCCTTACTACCTTCTCCCTTCAGAAGGTCCTAAAGTGGTAATCACTTCAGTAATCTTCAATGCCAAAAATTATGATTTTTGGCAAAAGACTGTACGAACAGCCTTGAGATCCAAAAATAAATTAGGGTTCATAGATGAAACCCTAACCAAGCCTATGCCTAACAAAGAAGATGATCTTGGCCAGTTGAACGCATGGGAGATGGCCAACTCGATGATATGCTCTTGGATTATCAATGTCAGTGAGCCAAACTGCGTACAAGTATCGCCTATGTCGAAACAGCGGCAGTAATGTGGGAGAATCTACGAAAAATGTATGTGGTGGCCAATACCCCTAAAATCCGCCAACTTAAAACTGATATAGTTGCATGTAAACAGGAAGGATTGGATGTAGTTGAATTCTACTCTAAGCTTATGGGAATGTGGAGTGAATTATCTAATTACACTAAAATTCCTCAATGTACTTGTCGTAAGTGTGAATGTGACATTGGGGGTGAAGTAGTAAAGATGCTAGAAAAGGAGCAAACACACCAATTTCTTATGGGACTCAATGACGAAGCATATGGCAATGTACAAAGCCAAATTTTAGCAATGGATCCACTGTCGTCTCTCGATCGAATCTTTAATATGGTGCAGTAGGAAGAAAATCATAAATGACTCATGATTGGACGAGACCGTAAGAATGAAAATATGGTGGCCTTTGCCATCAAAGAGCACTCGACTCCAGCAAAAAGACCTACATGCACATATTGGGGACGTCGAGGACATACGAAGGACAGATGCTTCGAAATAATCGGGTACCCTCCAAACTGGGGGACCCGAGGACGTGGGCGAAGAGGTTGAACGGGCCGAGGCAGAGGAACTGGGCGAGCAAGCGTAGGACGTGGGCAAGGTTTTGGTGAGATAGCGAATCAGGCTCTCGCCCAGACTGAAGAGGCAGCGCCCAATAGTAGCAGCAACAGCGGCCCAACAAGCCTTGGCCCAGCGTCGTTTCCAGGACTAAGCCCAGAACAAATTCAGAAGCTGCTCAGCCTTCTCGAAACACCGAAACCTGGAATCGAAAAATTGTCAAGTAAATTTGCTTGGATGTTTGATAGCGGAGCTTCATGTCATATGACTGGAGACCCAAAAGTGATGCATGAGACGAAGAAAAGTTTGTCCATATCAGTTGCCTTGCCTAACAGAACACACACCATGGCCAACGATGAAGGATCTGTGAAGTTGGGACAACAAATCCAATTACATAAAGCTCTATATGTTCCCTCGCTTAAATGCAATCTTATTTCAGTTGCAAAATTATGTAAGGAGCTAAACTGCAGTGTGACCTTTTTCGATGATTTTTGTCTATTGTAGGACCGTATTTTAAGGACTCCGATTGGTGTGGGTGAGCAACGAGGAGGCGTTTACTACTTCGAAGATGGGTCCTTGGATGAGGCACAAGTCAATGCTGTCAACACCAATCACTTATGGCATCGCCGACTGGGACATCCATCCCGTGCAAATTTATCTCTTTTGCCAAATAATTTAGGAGTAATTAGTGGTATTGCTAAAGATGATGTATGTGAGATTTGTCATCGGGCCAAGCAAGCTCGAACCCCCTTTTCATAAAGTTCAAACAAAGCTCAATTTGTTTTCAATCTTGTTCATTACGATATTTGGGGGCCTTATAAGGAAGCATCATCTTATGGGGCTCACTATTTTCTCACAATAGTTGATGACGCAAGTCGGGCCACTTGGGTGTACCTAATGATTAATCAGACTGAGACCAGCAAATTGTTGCGAGATTTCATTCTTATGGTGCAAAATCAATTTAGGACCTCGATTAAAATTATACGAAGCGACAATGGATCTGAATTCACCGCTAAGCCCATGCAACAGTTCTATGAAGCACACGGAATTTTGCGCCAAAGTAGCTGTGTAGACATACCATAACAGAACGGTCGGGTTGAAAGAAAACATAGGCACATTTTGAATGTAGCCCGAGCCCTTCTATTTGAAGCTAGTCTCTCTATCAAGCTCTGGGGTGAATGTTTGCTTACGACCGTCTATTTGATCAACCGAACACCTAGCAAACTGTTGGACGGAAAGACTCCCTATGAGATGCTTTATCGTACAACACCCTCATATGGTCATATCAAAGTATTCGGCACCTTCTGCTTTGCACATAATAAGAAAATCAATGATAAATTCTCTCCTAGGGGAAGGAGGTGTTTGTTTGTGGGTTATCCCTTTGGTCAAAAGGAATGGAAACTACTCGACCTTGAGACCGAAGTGTACTTTGTGAGCCACGACGTCATCTTCCATGAAAATGTCTTTCCATTCACAACCATGGCGTAACCCAGCGAGCCATCCATTTCTTCACGGCTAGCTGAACCCTTTTTAGACGATGCCGATCCTCTACAGCAGTCGACGGCGACAACTGCAAATCATGGGCTGCCGCAACTAGATGCAAGGGGGAGCATCCCTGTGTCATAGACAGAAGCAAGCACAGGCTTTTAGAAGTGGGCCAGCCGCAGCATTGTGTTGCACCTGGATCCAACCCAGAATGACTCAACAACGAGCCCACCAACAGTGGTCCAGCTCAGTCTGCTAGCGCGCACGATTATGATGGGTCAGCTAGTCCCAACACACCAGTCCCCTCTGACGCAGCCCATACGTCAAGTCGGCCCACCAGAGTCAGTAAGCGACCCCTACGTTATGCCGACTACATGTGTTATAGTGCACGTCCAAAGGACCCTCGCACCTCACAAATCCCTCATCTCACTAGCTCACACCACCACGGAGCCTCAAGTACGCAATATCCCATAGCTCACTATGTCTCCACTAACCATTTTTCTGCATCCTATCAACATTTTTTGGCTTCCATAACAAGGGTTGTTGTGCCCAAATCGTTCCAGGATGCAGCACAAGACCTTAAGTGGCGTGCGGCTATGGCCGAAGAGATTGACGCATTGGAGAAAAATGAGACTTGGTCGGTTGTGGACCTCCCCCCAGGAAAGCACCCCATTAGTTGTAAATGGGTGTATCGAGTGAAATATGATGCTAATGGCCATATTCAGCGCTACAAAGCGCGATTAGTCATCCGTGGCAATCATCAGGTTGAAGGATTCGACTATAATGAAACATTTGCACCAGTTGCAAAAAATGACAAGTATTCGAATTTTTCTATCTGTAGCGGTAGCCAAGGGTTGGGAACTGCATCAGCTGGACGTGAACAATGCATTCTTACATGGTGACTTAAACGAAGAAGTGTATATGAAGCTGCCCCCTGGATTCAAAAGTAGCGAAACTACCCAAGTTTTCCGTCTGAAGAAGTCCTTATACGGCTTGCGACAAGCCCCACGGCAATGGTTTGCCAAGCTATCCACAAGGTTATGTGAATACGGATTTATTCGCTCTTATGCCGATTATTCTCTCTTTGTATATCGTAAAGGCGATGTGTTTATGTCGCTTCTTGTTTATGTGGATGACATTGTACTGGCAAGTAATAACGTTGCTGCTTCAACGGCCTTCAAAGCCTATTTGCATCGTTGTTTCAGCATCAAAGACTTGGGACCTCTCAAATATTTTCTTGGTATTAAGGTAGCCCGTGGACCTAATGGGGATGTTCTTATGTCAGCGCAAATATGCCTTTGAAATTATTGATGAGTGTGGGCTTCAAGGGGCAAAGCCAGCTGATTTTCCTATTCCTAAAAGTCACAAACTTGCCTTGGCATGTGGTCCTCCACTAAAGGATGTTGTGCGTTATGAACGCATTGTGGGACGACTTATCTACCTCTCCATCACTAGGCTTGATCTCACTTATGCTGTCCATGTCTTATCACAGTTTATGCACTTTCCCAAAAAAGACCAGATGGACACCGCGCTAAGCATTGTGCGCTACCTGAAGTGCACTGCGGGAGAAGGTATATTCCTTTCTTCCACCAGTAATCTACAATTATATAGTTATTGTGACTCCGATTGGGGTACTTGCCCTCTCTCCTGATGATCTTTAAGTGCCTACTTTATCCAACTTGGTACCTCACCCATATCATGGCGCACCAAGAAACAAGCCATAGTGTCTCGATCATCAGCTGAAGCCGAATATAGAGCCATGGTCGTGGCGACAAGTGAACTCGTGTGGGTGCGCACATTTCTAGCATCCTTAGGCGTTTTTCATACTCAACCTATGAGACCGTACTGTGACAGCCAGGCAGCCCTGCACATCGCAAAGAATCCAGTTTTCCACGATCGCACCAAACATATTGAACTAGACTGTCATTTTGTGCGTGAGAAGCTCGTAGCAGGCCTTATCTCGTTTGCCCATGTTCGCTCACAGCACCAACCCACTGACATACTCACCAAAGCACTTGGCAAGGCTTAGTTCTAGTACCTCAAGGGCAAGTTGCGTCTGGCTAACTCCCACACTCCAACTTGAGGGGGAGTGTTACGGGAAGTTATTATTTAGCAAAGATATTATTTAGCAATATTCTTCCTAGATATGTGACATATGCCTCTTGTATGTGCAAATGTGGATTTTATGTGAATGTTAGCACATTTAGCTAGATAGGTGCGGCTTGGATGAGCTCCTTAACCGAGTGAATGAACGAATTGCCCAAAGTATAAGCCGAATGGCTTCTATTCTTATGAATGAGATAAGTGTTAGCACAAGCAAAGTTGTTTCACTTGTATGGCTTGGTGATTTTGATCGAAAGTTTGAAGTTCATATGGTCTGAATTCAATGATTAGAAAAGTAGAGACGTGTTTTGGAGTCTAAAGGTTTTAGATTGAGTACTTGGAAGGTAAGTCAAGTGAAAAGAATAAAAAGGCACAGGAGGAAGTCACCATTGATATGATGATACTGAAGATTAAGAAGTTTAAATACTTTGATTGATTGACTTTTGTGTGACAGATGCCTCCTCGACGCGAGCTCATACCAGAACCAACTGCCACGGAGATGATATGTCGATTTAATGAGCTTAAGCCTCCCAAGTTTGAAGGTGGAACTGATCCTATGGCATACGAGGAGTGGCTCAGGAGAATGGAGAACTTATTTGAAATTATGAAGTGTCCTGAGGGAGTTAAGGTGCATCTGGCCACCTATCAATTCGAAAAAGAAGCTGAATTCTAGTGGGGAACAGTAAAACCTAGAGCGGGTGAACCCGCGTTAACCTGGAATCAACTGAAAGCCTTGATGGACGCTCAATATTACTCTCATGATGTAAGAAGGACTAAGGAACGAGAGTTCTTATGCCTAAAGCATGGAGAAATGAGCGTAACAGAGTATGCGGCGAAGTTCAACGAGCTAAGCCACTTTGCACCTAACCAAGTAGCCACCAAAGAAATGAGGATGGACCACTTCGAACAAGGATTAAGGGGAGAAATAAAGCAGATAATAGCGGGATATGCCTATGCCAACTTTCAAGAAATGCACCAGAGGGCTGTGAAAGTAGCTCGCATCATAGATGAGACTAAGAATGAAAACAAAGAAAAAGGTCAAGTAAAGGGGAAATTTGGCCCCGGAGGATCCAATTCTCAGGGAAGCATAAACTTCATGAGGGTTAAACATGGGATGAAACAGGACAAAGGAAAGCAAGTCGCCCAAGGGAAACTAAGGAAAACATGCGACCAGTGTGGACGACACCACCCTGGCCCTTGCAGACGCCGTGCGAGCCCATGTTTTGGATGTGGTGGTATGGGTCACAAAGTAACAAATTGCCCAAAGGCTACATGGAATAGTCGGGGTCACACTCAGATATCCGGAATGGGGATCAAGCCAACGGCACAACGAGATCGCCTAACCATTGGTACTCCCTCAGGGGACAGTAGGAACAACCCGAAACCACAAATTGGTAGTTGGATGCTTAGCTAGAAGGAAAAGAGACTGGGGAGCCTGCTGACATGAGGTCAGGTATTCTTTTATTAACCAACTTTATGCCCCCATCATGTCATTCTAGTATCGCTCGCCCTTTTGTCATAATCTTGATTTGCAAATGAACTTGTTAGTAAACCTCATGAGATGCGTATGAAACACCTCATGACCTCTTCCTTAGAAACTATCTCCTATACCGATCATACCAGTAGAGATTGAGTTGTTATAGTGCAAGGGAGAACGCTGCCTGATGATTGGGTTCAAATAAAAATCCAAGGATGGGATGCTATTGTGAAGGCAGAATGAATAGCTAAGCATATAGTAACTTGGATTGTGAAAGAGATACGGATGAAGTACACCCATTAGTTCCTCCAAGTAAGCAATTTCGAGGACGAAATTCTTTTAGGGGGGGGAGAGTGTAAGGTCCACGTACCTTATTTTCTGTTAAGTTGTTCGTGACGCGTTTTTGCGTTATAAAAACCTATTTTATTTAACGATATGAGTTACATTGTTAGTAATGTGCCTATGTGATCAATAATTTTATTAAAGTTATTATTTTTGAAAATCCTTCGATGATTTTTAATTAGCGTTATTAACAATTATTAACGAGTACTAAATCGATTAGGTTGTCAACCTTAGAAGTAGGTCAATGATTATTAAATCGAACTTCGATATTTTTGGGAACGAGTAATCGATGAAGGGCCACGTTATTGATTTTGGGTTTAGAGCTCGGGCTATGAATTACACTTGCGGTGTCGAGTATCGAACAGTTTGGGACAAAAAAAAATAGAAGAGGGGCATTTTTGTAATTTCGCCGACCCCCCTTCTTCTTTCCCCTCCTCCCCGTCGAGGCCGCCTCCCCGACATCGTCTTTCTCTCTCCTCTCTGCTCTTCTCCTTCCTCATCTCGTCGACCTCCATATACACAAAAGGAGCTCGAATTCGAGTAGACTTTCGCCACCCACAGCTGCAAAACCCCACCCATTCAACCACACTCCAAGCTAGTATCAATTCGTACGAATTTGGGTCGATTTTCGGAGCTTCTTGACACGTTTATGGAGGGTTTGGGGCACCGAATCGGGGCTTGAACGCATGCCCAGGTATGGCCACTCGATTCCACTCTTAGTTGCTTCAATTTTCTACAAATTAGGGTAGAAATCATTGCTTTCATATACCCAACTCAACTTCAAATCAGAAAGTACGTTTGGGTCTGTTTTAGGGTTCGAATTGTTGAAAATTTGGGGCGTGAGTTGGTCCTGTTCGAGTGTGGGTAGCAAGAGGCGAAGGAGTGGAGTTATTTGAGCCCCTAAAGTCGAGTTCGTAGCAGTGAATCGAACCCTAGCTTGGGCTCAAGGTGAGGGTTCCTTTCCTCCTAAATTATTACTATTTTCAATGATTTTTAACTAAATTAGTAGTGCATGTTAATTGAGGTTAGAAATCAGTTTTGGTAAACCTAGAATTGAAATTGAGGAAGTTATGAACATGGTGTTAATTGTGGGTTAGTTGGATGTTGAATTGATGCTGTATGTTAATAACGAGACAGTAGAGAAGTGTTTAATGAACAGAATGTTAGCATAGCATTGTGAATCCATTAATTTATTAGTTCGCGTTCTGTTTTGAAGCTTGAGGAGGATAATCGAAGTAATTGTGGAATGAAACGAATTAAGTCTAAAGGTTGCAACTAAATCAGTTTGGGCTTGTTTGCAATCTATTTGTAGCTATTATAGTGGAATATTGCGCCTATGATCCATGGTTTGCAAACTAGAAAGTAGATGTCGCTTGAAGTCTCTATTTATGTCAGTTTAGTATACGCTAATTTCTAAGTTGACTATTTGGCATGAATGTCATACGTATATACGATCGTTTTATGTATTGTTGGTTTGTTGATGATAATATTAAACCGAGTTGGAAGTTGGATGGCTCGAGGTGGAACTATTCAGCAGTTTGAGGTTCTTGTGGTCAGTGCTGTGTGAGGAGGGAGATAGGGTTGTGAATTGCCGCAGTCGTGTGGATTGCGGGGCCATGTGTGGCTTAATGAGTTGTGATATGAAGTGTATGAATGTGCTATGTGTAAACCCTCTTCCCCCGATGTGCTACGTGACATGATGTAATTAATTCTTGAAACTTTAGACGTTTTCAAAAAGAAAAGGGCGTTTAGAAAGCTTGTTTATGCGTTGAGAATGCTTTTAAGCTTATCAGTTGCCTATTCGCGTGTTAGGACGTCTAAAGTGTAAAGCAGGTTCTAAACCGTCGAACTGCTCAGTTAGTGACTCGACTGAATAGTCGATAGGTTTAGGAATTTCAAAAGAGAACTAAAAGTGAGTTCAAAAAGGTTTTTAAGACATCGGTTTGTTTATGACCCCACTTTATGTTTAAAGGAATTTAAACGACTTGAAAAGGGCCATTTCAAGGTTAATTATGGGTTTAGTTGATTGTATGCTATTTTCTTTTTAAATTTCTATTAAGTTTCGAGTTACAAGTTAGTAACTCCATCCTGTGCAAGAAACGTTCACTTTGAAAGCTTACAAAGAAACCTTGTTATCTTATAAACGAGCCAAATGCCTACAGGTTTTGAATACTAGTGAGTTTGGAGCGTTTTAAGTCTTTAGTTCATTTATACACCCTTCTTGAGTTTTTAAAAAGGAATTAAACGGAGTTATAGAATAGCAATTGAGGTTTCAATTACGAATTTAATTTGAGTTAAACGCTAACTAAAGTGTTTTGAGTTTTAAATGGGTTTGTTCATGAATTAGCAAACCTATTACGTTTATATTAAGCTTCTAAGTTGAAAACAAAGTCATTTTCCAATTTAGCAACCTTATTACGTTTATATGAAGCTTCTAACCTAAAAATGAAGTCGTTTTATGCTTTAGCAACCTTATTACGTTTATACAAAGCTTTCAAGTTAGAAACGAAGTCGTTTTACGATTTAGTAAATTATACGAAACTTGTTACTTAAAAATGAAGTCGTTTTATGATTTAGTAAATTATTACGCTTATACGAAGCATTCAAGTTAGAAACTAAATTGTTTTGCGATTTAGTAAACGTGTTATATTTATAAGAAACTTTTGAGTTTAAAGTGACATCGTTTTAAGTATTAACCAACTTATTGCCTTTATAAGAAGCCTTTAAGTCTAAAAAGAAGTCATTTTATGAGTTAATAAACGTATTACGTTTATACTAAGCTTTCAAGTTAGAAATGAATATGTCTTTAAAGTCTAAAAATGTGCTGGGAAGTTGGCCAGAGGGCAGAAACTGGACGCAAAAGGGCGTGAGCTGTTTCCCCCTGAGATAAGTAAGTTAGGAACTGGACTCAAGATGGTGTGAGCTGTTCCTGGAAACTGAATGCAAAGATGGCGTGAGCTGTTTCCCTCTAAAGAAAAGTTAGGAACTGGACTCAAGATATAAATTATCTTGGTGTGAGCTATTCCTGGAAACTAGACGCAAAGATGGCATGAGTTGTTTCCCTCTAAAGAAAAGTTAGGAACTGGACTCAAGATATGAAATATCTTGGTGTGAGCTGTTCCACAGTTAAGTTATGATGTGTGACGCGTAAGAAAACCTTGAGGTGGACTGGACTCAGGATATGATTATCCTGGTGTGAGTTGTTGCCCCACAGAGGATAGTATCGAGGTTAGAATTACTCTATTAAGACGCGTTTTGGCCAAAAGTTAAGTACGTATACCCCGGGGATAATGTAGAATAAGAGTAACAATCTCACTTAAGGGCGGTGTTGACCTCCCTAGCCAACACAATAAGATGTTTTATGTTGAAACTAAGTTCCTGATTAAAAAGGAAATTTGGCTTTTTGCCATTCTAAGCAATTCAGAAAAGAAAAGAAGTTTCTTTAAAGTAATGTGAGCCTCAAGAGGCCAAATGGAGTGCTTTTAAAGAAAGGAAAGGAAGCTTTCAAATGTGCACATCCTATTTATCTTTTATGAAAGGATTTCCAAGTATAGTCAACTGAAGTTTCAAATGTTATATTATTCGTTTTAACGTGTACATTCTATGAACGTATGTTTCTTAAGAAGTCTTTCCTACCAGTTTAGATGTTTTGAGAACTTTTAGAAAGAAGTATAAGCTTTGAAGGAGTTGATGTGGATTTTAAACCCCTCTTGGTATTTATCGAGAGTCACCATGTTTTCAAAGTGAGTTTGAAAGCCTTTGTATTCAGTCCTAGTTGCATACTTGCTTATGTGCCTGAATGCTTGCAAGTAGGGAAGTTTGGTCATTGAGGGCCTAGAATTGAGTTGAATGGTTGGAATGAAGTTAAGAAGGGTGATCTTTCCTTGGGATCTATGATTGCCTAATATGATAGTAAAGTATGAATGCGCGATATATGGCTATTATTAGTATTATTACCTGTAATTGTTTTGGGTTTTAAGGAGTAGGGAAATTCTCACTGAGCGTGTGGTTGCTCACCCCAATACTCTTTCCCCTTTTCCCC
>JACYFF010019584.1:22936744-22960091 GCA_017589665.1 Selenicereus undatus
ATATATATATATATATATATAAGCAGTAGAATGAGACGATTGGAGGATGTTGAAGATGTAGAGATTGATGCTTCAGAATATTCTGTTGGATGCTGCTCTCTAAGTGCAATCAGTTAGTTCAAAGGGATGGATGTCCGTTCAAATTTTCGAGATTTACTCGTCAGTTTTTTGAGTCTTATGTCTTGGGGAAGTGGTTTCTTAGCTTTTATTTAATGTCTTAGCCATCGTATTTCTCATTAGCTAAGACACAAATCATTATTTCAAGCTTCGATATTGCCATTCTGCAATGCTGGTATGATTGAGTATTGCTGTCTGTTTCAAGAAAAGAGCTTTTGGTATTTACCTGATTTGGGACATATTTGCATATGTTTTCCGAGCATCATAAATTTTAGCAGTTGTTACTTCATCAAAAATCACAAAGTTAATGTAACTTCTTGAAGATTGTACAATTAAATAATTAGCATGATAATCTAGTTAATTAAGCTACAATGAATGTAGTTAATTTGGATTAATGTAATGTGGTAATTTACAGTGTCTTGAAGGAGAAAACACAGAGCAAAATTTCAAGTGTATGATGAATAAATTTTGTGCCAAAAATTGTGCTATGTTCCCTTGGCATGGAATTGTGTAATTAAAAATAATTTAAAGTTCATTGATCAAATACGCAAATTCCTAAATTAGGAAATTAATCATAGTGCCACAAAATTTATTTTAAACTCAATTCAAGTTGTACTAGTTTTGTGATCCTCTAACAAAGACATGTTTCTAACAGGTTAGTCAAGGCCTTTGACAGTAAGAATTCAACGCAGCTGAAATCTAGTTTTAAAGCTCTAGACCATCAATTACCCCATGATCTTATTGAGCATGTTACTTGCAAGCAATTAAGTACGTATATGTGATTCAAGTGTTTATGCAAACAATATCTAATGACCCTTACCATGCACTACAAATATGCCTTGAGATCACAACATATATTAAGCATGACACACATTAAGGTGAATCTTCAAGTGCTTAATTTGAAACTTATCATGTTTAACTGCAGTATTAGGGCAAGTCTTGTAACTATGTAATGAAAAAGTTCTATTCCTTATATGCCAAGTTGCCAACAGTAGATAGCTCCACTCATTTGCCCTTTTTTTAGGAGACATAGCCAAGTGTTGGTAATTACTACAAGAAAACAGTAAGATTTTGATGGAAAATTAGACATATTTTGACGGAAATTTATAGTTGTAATGAGAATTTTGACGGACTATGTTGCCCTAAAAAAAAAGTTGGTTGAAATGGACATTTCTGCTGAGCCCGTTAGTAATATTGATGGATCGATTTTGATGGTCTAACAACCAGGAAAAATTGGAATGATAGACCATATTGGTGGACTAACAGGTCCATTAGTATGCATTTTTACCGACTTTTTGACCGATTACTGCCACAATGATTTTTTTAAATTAAAAAAATTAAGACTTGAAATTTCAAACTTCAAATCTGAAATTTTGAAATTTTGAATACAAAATTTCAAATGTCCAAATCTGAAGTTTTAAATTTCAAATATGAAACTTTATCTGGATTTCAAGAATCTAGATTTAGAAGTTTGAATTTTAGAAAATTCTATATACTTGTGAAACTTTAAATTTTTGGATCCAAAAATCAACGTCCAAATTTAACAATAATTACATAAAATTTAAAAAATATAATAACATAATTACAATAAGGTTGGCTGCATTTTATCATAGTGACGTAAACTAGTACTATTAAGTACTAATTATCACAGGGCAAAAAAAGTGAGCAAAATATGTGCCATCAAATTACATGTATTAGTTGTTCTACAAAATTGCCCAACCAAATTGCTCCACTAAAAGCTTTCCTACCTTAAAAAACTACTGAATCAATACCTTAAACTATCAGTTAAAAACTCCATAATGTTGATTTAGACACCAGTTGAGCCAAACCCACCGGCGCCTCTGGTAGTAGAGTCTAAATCATCAGAAAACATTTGGATTCATAATCTTCTCAGTGATCAACTGTGCCATGCGATCTCCAACTTTAACCTCAAATCCAACATCATAATTACTGAACAAAATCATTCCAATTGGTCCTCTGTAATATGCATCGATCACTTGTGTCCCTCGCATTATTTGAATGCTTCCAAGCCAGCCGCGATCTTGGAGAGATTTGAGATTAGCAATCTATAAAAGAAAAAAAAAAGGGAAATCCACGAATGGAGCAGATCCAACAAGAGGAAGGGAAGGAGAACAAGTAGTTGGACAGGTGAGGAAAGAAATAGGTTTTGATCCAAGCATCCTGACTTTAGTGAATATATCTAAAGCGTACTTGCACTAACAAAGAAATAATACTTTTGGGGTGCATGCAACCTCAATGCCAACAAAATATTTAAGAAGCCCATGATCCTTAAGCTTGAAGCACTTATGCAAATATTCCTTGAAAGCTTGACAATAGCGAGGATGACTACCAATTAACACCAGATCATCGGCATAAATAAGTAGGGTCAAGAAGACATCACATTTCCTTTAGATAAACAAGAAATGGTCGAGGGCAATCTGCTGGAAACCATATTATCAGAGAGCAGCAGCAGGTTTAAAAACTACTATCGGGGAGCTTGACGCAGGCGATACAATGATTTCCTAAGCTTACATACTAAGTGAAATTTAGGAGCAGATCTAGGTCTCCATGTAAGAAAGCTTTGTAGACATCTATCTAATGGAGCTCCCATCCTTTAGACACAACAACAAATAATAAACATCTCACTGTGTTTATTTTGGCTACTAGGGCAAAGGTCTCATTAAAATCTTTTCCCTCAACTTGGGTAGTACCCAAAATAACCAAACGTTCCTTAAAACATTTAACTAAACCATCCGCATTATATTTAACCTTGCATCCAAGAATTTGCTTGCTTGGAGGTAAATAGTACTCCCATGTCTAATTTTCTTCGAAGGCAGAAATCTCCTTTCTCATAGCTTCTTTCCAACGCTCATCTTTGATAGCTAGGGAAAAAGACTTAGGTACATCATGATGAGTAATAGCAGTTAACAAGGCACGATGTGACGAGGAGCATTTACCATAGCCAACAAAATGAGATAATGGGTAGGACGTAACTGAAGGGGTCTGATTGAGAGGTGAAGAGTCGGGGTCTATAATAGTATGACATACATAGTCTCACAAATGTGCGAGAGGTTGTTTATCTTGCTGGGGGCACATAGGGGCCACTTCTTGTGGCTGATGTGATGTGTGTTTGGTTAACTTCCCTTCTCCTGTAGCTGGTGCAGGCCCAAAATGAGGAAGGATAGGCCCAGAAGGAGAAGACGCAGACAAGTCTGTAGTGGGTTGAGTAGAACCACTTGCGCTAGTCGGGCTCTGCGTTGACCTCAATATTAGACTATGGTCCAGAGGTAGAGATGATGCCTTGGTGGGCTGCATAGGTAAAAGGCTAGTAGGCCCATCCTGTAAGGAGGGAGACCAGGCCAAAGAGGGAGGATCCAACTCAACAACTCGAGGTGCATCGAGACAAATGGGCTATTCAAAATATTTGGGCAAGTCGAGGTCTCCTTTTGGAAAAAAGGAAATTGATGTTCATCGCATCTCAAGATATAATTTTATGGGCATCAAACTTGCATCAAACTAAGAAAATGCATTTTCTAGATTACATCAAACTTATCTCTACCTCGATTATGATTGTAAGCATAACATAAGTATCCAAAAAACTTTCAAGGGTTCATAAGTAGGCTTTATCCCAAAAAAAACTTCATAGGGCATTTTCAATATGAGTAACTTAGTAGGAGTTCGATTTACAAGATGGGTTGCAGTCATAACACATTCGTCCCAAAATGTTATGGGCATATTAGCTTGAAATTGCGAAGCTCGAGCGATATTTAGCAAATGTCGATTTTTCCACTCAATTCTTGCATTTTGTTGAGTTGTATTGACACAAGAAGTTTTATGAATTATTCCTTTCTCCAGAAAATAAGTTTACAAAGGCCCAATAGTGAACTTAGTACCATTATCACTATGAATCCTTTGCACGGTCAACCCAAATTGATTTTGTACTACAGAGCAAAAGCGTACTATCTGACCATAAGTTTTAGATTTATCATTCAATAGAAATACCCAAATGACACGACTATAATCATCCACTATACAAAGAAGGTAGTGACATCCACTCATGGAGGGGGTATGATACCTACTCGACAAATCACAGTGTAATAAAGAGAAGGGCCTTTGAGCTCGAGACACGCTGACGGGAAAAGAACTCCTAGTATGTTTAGCCCTATGACAAGTATCACAACTCTCATAAAAATTCTTATTCAACTAACAACCAAAAACAACCGATAATGAAGATAAGCTACCAAACAATGGGGACTCAAGACATTTATGCCAAAGAACTGCTTCCTTGTTTTGAACAGCAGCAAAAATAGTACCTCCCGCTTCATTCTTCAAATAAAAGACCCCGTTCCTCAATTCACCTACTCCAATCAGCCTCTTCAAGGTGAGGTCCTGTATAAGACAAAATTTAGCCCCGCAAGTAACTATACAATTTTCATCTCAAGTCAACTCAGGTACAGAAATAAGATTATAGACGAAGGTTGGTATATATAAAACATCATTCAGAATCAGTCCTGGTGCAACATTAACCATTCTTGCCTTCGCCACTTGAACGTTCTGGCCTCCAGGCAAAGTAATATACAAAGGTGTAGACAATTTATAGCTGTTGAAGATGACATTCTTATTTGATGTTGCATGATGTGAGCCTCCACCATCAAGGACCCATGGAAGGGTTATAGACACAAAAACCTTACCATTCTTTTTTTCTTGGCTTTCTCTCTCCTTAAAGAGATAGTACAAATCCCCCACCTGCTCCCATGTGAATCCAGCGAGGCTCTCTTGCTATGCACTGCTTCCTTGTTCGCCTGAATCCTAGATATTCGAGGCCTCCCCCTATTTTTTGGCGTAATTAACAACGGTATCGAGACCCGGGTTGTACGCAGGCTTTGTTCCTTCTTGCCAATTCTCTGCCCCAATTCCCAGGCTTCAATTAGGGTTTCGATTGGGATTTTGAGTAAGTCAATTGCCTCTTCTTCCTTGCCAATTGGGTGGGTAGCCATTCAATTCATAACACCGACTCTTCTCATGCCCGATTTTTAGGCAATAGGTGCACTTTGGTCTTCCTCCTTATCTCGCTCTATTTGGTATGGAAGCCTTGAATGTCGTCGCTTTCGGGTTGCTCTTGGTCTCCATCGCGTTAGTCATGCTCTACTATTTTTCTTTACGAGGAACCATTACATAAACTTTGTTGTAGTTGGGCAGAGGTTCGATTCTCAATCTGTTCAACCTTACAACACCAAACTGAGAGAAATCTAAGCCCATAAGAAAATTGGTGCGCATGTTTTGCTTCCTGATACTTGTATAGATGATACTTCTTAGAACACTTGCAATTTAGCATCATTAAGTATGCATTGAGTTCGTCCCACAAACTCTTCAGTTTTGTGAAGTACTCAGTCAAGCTTAGTGTTCGTTGATTGCTAAGTGTTATTTCTCTTGGCAACTAGTGGCTACAGGTTTCATTGCCTTGTGAGGATCGTTCTTTTAATCTGTCCATATTTCACTAGTCATCTTAGCCTAGCAATTGATCCGTGTAAATTCCTATCTATGACGTTATAACTAGGCAACAACCATTGCGTTGTTCTTCTCCCAAGCATGAACATCTGGGGAAGCATCATTGGTCTTGGTAGAGATCTATCCACTACAATAAGTTTGCTTTTTGATCTTAGACCATTGGCAGCAAGTCTGCTCCAATTTGCTTAGTTTTTAGTATTGAAGCTGATAGGACAAATTATATTGTCCGGATTGTCCAAGCTACATAAGTAATATGGGGATTTAATGTCGCTCAAATCAAGGTTCGACTTTGCTTCCCTTCCCGTCTTTTCAATGTCACTCATTGTCGATTTTTGAGAAGACGAAGATTTTGGTTGTATGGCTCTAATACCATGAAGAATATTAAATTAGGGGAGTAATCAATCTTCCCTTGGCCCTCTCCCCTAGCTGTGTATGTATATATATTGCAAAGATTATAATAGGTGGCAGAATACAATTAGAAAATTACATGGCGGAATCCTATAAAAAGAAGAATTACAATGAGTTGGGAAAGTTCTAATATTCTAAGATCCTCATAGAGAGACTAATTAGCCCTTACCTTTCAGACCTAGAAACTGAAAGAATGTTGTCAAATATCGAATTGGAAGGCCAAAATTCTTTGAGAAGACTTGGTAATTCAAGTATGAAGAGCATGAGCCACTTACTGGGTAAGGACTAAGAACAACAAAGGATATGTTGACAGGGCATTGTGACGGGATGACATTCGTCAAAATGCATTCAGAAAGTTTAAGTATTGTGATGGGCCCTGTCACAATTCCTAAGAAATTTGCAGAATTTTGACGTGTCTTGTCACAATTTCTAAGGAAACTGCAGAATTTTGAAAGGCTCATCAAAATTCCGTCATAGTACAAATAGTAAATCCTCAATTTTGATGGACATCCCGTCAAAAAGATAGCTATGCCCAGTCAAATTTGGCATCGAAATATGCAACTACAGCATTCCATCATTTTAATTTATTATCTGTCAAAGTTCTAGTCAAAATTTTTGACAGATACAATTTCTGTCAAAAATTTCTATTAAAATTCACCTGCAATTTTGTAGTACCATTTCTATGGTCCTTCTCATAAGAAAGCATTCAACTATAGTAACACCACTCAATTTAAATGGAAAATCAAAGACAAAAAAATAAAGAAAAAGAGAGAGAAAAAAGCATACAAATCACATGTATTTTCGACAGAACAAAAGTAAATAATAAGGAAAAGATAATACGTAATTTGTATGAGAAGTGTTATACGGTTGCTTGGTTTAGCTAGACTGCTAAAGTGGAAATTCTTATCAAGTGTAAGAAATTTATAAGCTCTTTTGACTAAAAAAATTACGAATAGTTAATTGGAGGGGAAAAAAGGAATTAATTTCTTTTATCTGATAATAATATAATGTTTCTCAATATAATTAAATATTCTTGGACTATCCAAAAGAAGTAGATGGTATTAAAAAGTTAGGCTAATATCTCGTGAGGCATTATGTTAACTATGCTATTTTTAATATTCAAATTAAATTGTCAAATCAAAATATTTTTTTAAAAAATTTCTATACGTATTAGTGTTATGGTGTGTCATCAACGAGGAAATTGTTTTTCTTTTTGGCATTTTTCTTAAAAAATTAAAATTAAATAGGATACACAATTTTCATGACAAGTCATATTACTTATTAGCGAAATGAATTAATGGCTCAATGGCGCCAGGCCATTCTCAAGTTAGATTGTACTTTTACCGCTACCAATGATATTGAATATTTTCAAGAGGTACTCAACATGATGAATCGAGTGGTGGAGGAAAGAAGGATCAAATAGGTCATGGCTTGGAGAGTCATTGAAACCTTTACCTTCAGTAGCTCGAGGCGGCTTCTCCAACTTCTTCCTTCTGGAAAAGACTTGCTTCTTTTTTGCCTTGACTCAAGTTTCCCGACTCTTTCTTTTTGTAGCTACTTCTTCTTCTGGCTCTTTACTGTTATTAAAGCAGCGAGCGTGACGGTGAATCCTTAACAACATCTAGAGTTCTTATTCCCATCTTTTGACTTCTAAGTAGGTAAACGATTCATAAAGTGCTACGCTCCTTCTGTCGCATGAAGTTAATCCCTACTCCCCTAAAGATGAAGCCTTTCTCTGCCTGAAGCCTATCCCATTCAAAGGATGCGCCAGATAGTAGGACGTTGGAAGAGTGGTCTACCTCACTCGTTGGCGTACCTGCATGCACACTCTCACTAATCTTTAATCGGCTAATCATATTCTCCCATGGTAATTTGCAGGAAAAACTAATCAACTCCAAAGAAAGGGATTTCTCAGGAGATTTGTCTCGAAAGATACTGTTTTCTCTATTTCTTGAATAAAACCATTTGATGTAGAAATTATGTTGGCTAGTTTTAGTAGTTTACATAACCACATTTACGATCTTTCGAATGATTAACATCTATAATGGTGGATGAGTGCATGCGTGTATGAAGAAAGGGGAAAAGCAAAAACGACTTATTTTTCTTCCATCATACTAGTAACGCCTTTGCACTCAACATATTTCTAATGTATTGAAAGGTTTTAGTCATCCTTTATTATTGTAATTATCATATATCGTTGGACAATATTCACAATTGTACAATGTTGTTAGTCGCTCCTTGTTAGTAGTGATAATCACAGATTATCTAAATAAAATTAAATTCATTGATATTAGCCTCGTTTTGTCGACAGTAATAGTTCCAAATTATTCCAATTGAAATTCCCCTATTTTCATGTATAATAACTTGTCCTTTCTGTTTTAACCAAAAGAATGGTCTCCCTATTCTACTATCAGTAGCATCTTAACTGTTAGTCATTATTGTCTTCATTAATAGGCATCCCATCGCTGTTAAAGTAGCTGCACCATAAAATTTGTAGAACAATATGATTAATATATAGTACCCTATTATGATTGTACTGATCAAATTCCCCCTCCCCTGTTGTTCTTAAACCAGCGGCTAAAGTTAAAAGGACACAATATCAAATACAAGAAAAAAGGAAAACAAATAACCACCAACATAAATAAAAATAGAAATAAAATATCTTATTAAGAGGAACAAAAACTATAAAGATAAACCTGTTTATGCTAATTCTAACAATTTATTTCCTTCAAACTAATCTAATCACCACCCTTGGAATCACAAATGGTCGAAATATGAGCTCAATTCGTATAATTAGATTTTATATTAGTTATGTTGATTACCTTGTTGTTTCATCTACACATTTCAGATGTAACAAAAGATTTGAAAGTAATTTCAGTCCTATATTTATCTATTATGTTTGAAAACCCAATAAAAATGATTCTATGTTATCTTCCTATTGTAATACATACTTCTATGCTTATTAAATTGCTAAGTTCTAACAAGTTTTCTAACTGCTTTGCTTCAAGGGAAGAAAAAAGTTCAAAAAGAATATCAAAACAGAGGAAAAACATGTGACATGTGATGGGTAAAATCTGGTTACACACTATATGGCTTTTCCACCTATTGAGGAAAATGAGCTCATGGTGGAGGCCAGGTGTAGATCTTACATATGTGTTGAACAAAACTATTATGTATATTCAACGACTAGATAATGTTTGTCTGAATGTAAATAAGTTTGTGAGATAAATAGTTGTATATCCATTATTTTTCTATTAGTTGTAAAAAAAGTATTGTAAATAACAATTACATTATAATTATGACTACCATAAATTATGCAATCATAATTTTATTACAAAATTAATTGTATTACATTACATTTAGGAAGTGTTTGGTTGGGGCAAAAATGGTTTTTCCGCAAAATTATTTTCCGCGAAAAATAGTTTTCTAAAGAAAATAGATTTTCATGTCACATTTTTCATCATTTCGTGCTACATAAGTCCTTTTCCATGGAAAAAAAGAAAAATATCAACTAAATTGTTTAAGAATTGAAAAGTGTTGACTAGATTGTTTGGCGAAGATAAATATTGGCCAAAGCGAAAGAATGTTGAGTTTCAAATTCATATATGAGTTCTTTTAATATTTCTTATCTGATAATTAATTTTTGATCCAAATCTTTGCAATTGTTTTAGTGACAAAAAATGCTAACTAAATTGTTTAAGTGGCGAAAAGTATCGACTAAGTTGTCGTAACAGAGAAAAATAATGACGAAATGAAGGAATGCTAAGCTCAAGATGTGGATTTGACCTTATTTTAATATTCCCTACTGATGATCCATTTTTTGATCAAAGCCATTGAAATTGTTTTAGTGACGAAAAATATCAACTAAATTGTTTAAGTGGCCAAAAATATCGACCAAATTGTTATTACGTAGAAAAATATTGACCAAATAAAGGAATGATGAGCTCACAAATAATATATGAATTTATTTTAATATTTCTTATTCGATAGTCAAGTTTTGATGTAAATCATTGCAATTGTTTTAATAGCAAAAAATGTCAACTGAGTTGCTCATATGGCAAAAAATATCGATTGAACTGTCATGATAATAATTGTTGACAAAAAGAAGAAAACCTGAGGTTAGAATATGCATTCGAGCTTTTATTTTAATGTTTCCTATGTAATGATCAAGTTGAGATCCAAACTGTTGAAATTAATTTAGTGGCAAAAAATGTCAACCAAATTGTTTATATGCTGAAAAATGTCGACTAGATTATCGTAGTAGGAATAAATGTTGACCACATGAAGGAAACTTGAGCTTAAAATACGGATTTGAGTGGGTTTTATTCATTTCCATCAGAAATTCAAGTTTTGATTCAAATCATCGAAGTCGAATTTCGCACCCATGTTCTTGTTGACCGTATCACCAAAAGAATTAAAGCAAGAAAATCAACTTCCTTTATTCTCAAAATGGAAATAATTTTCATTCACGAGGACGGAGGTAATCATTTCCTTGGAAAATAGTTTTCCACCCTTTATTGTACTAAATAATTAAAAATCAAAAAACCATTTTCCAAGAAAATTATTTTCCTCTAACCAAACACTATTTTAACCAAATATGACATAACTTCTGGCTAATAAAATAATTGGTGCAGTCCAGGGAGAGAGAATCGTATTTACAACCTAGCCACTCCCTCAAATCATGCTCATCAATCATGATGAAGAATGTTGCAGATTAGTTGGAAGCAGTGTTGTAATCAGTACGGAGTTGTGAGTGGGATTGAATTTAGAAATATTCGCATAGAAGGTCATATTAAGAGGGTGTTTGACGAAGAGCTTTTTGAAAAGCTTTTTGGTCAAAAAGAGTTTTGGGGACCAAGATTAGCTTTTTAATAAGTCAAAAAGTTAGTTTGGATGTTCGATAAGAAAGCTTTTTAGAATAGCTCTTTGGGTCCACAAAGCTAATTTAGAAAAGCTAATCTATTAGCATTTTGGAAGAGCTTTCGGAGAATTAGCACTTTGTCTCATAATTTTATTAAAAACAACGAATTTCACTATATAGCTTTTCAACAAACAACTAATTAAAACAGTTAATTCAAATAGCTAATAATTAATCCAAACTGTCAACAGTTAACAGCGGTTTGCTACATAGGGCCTAACTCTTACCCCTATCATTTATAGTTGTAATAATGTGATGAAAACCACCTTGGACATTCACATTCTCATCCAACACATCAAGTTTTTCCTCCAATGATGTGATGATATTATTGTTCGATGTATCTACGCAAAAAGTCAATTGGGCAACAAATTAGACCGCTAGTTATAAGTCAGAGTTATGCTTTCTTTGCCCATTTGTTGGACTTCCATTCCTTGTTTGGAATTACTTACAATATTTCTCGACCATAATTTGCGTAAATTCTATGAGAAAAGGGTCACCTAGGAATTACAATATGATCTTTTCAAAAGAACGAAAGGAAAGAAAAAAAAAAGCAAAAGCAACCTTATGGCTCATTGACATGACCATATGGTTATTTGAGCTAAAAATTATAATCAAGGTCTTGCTTGTAATTGGATAAACAACTTTCTGATTTACGACCATTGTCACTAGTAAAACATTGCAAGTTTGGTTTACCATAACTTCAGCCAAATTTTGATCTTTTCAGAGAGCCAGTTGTAGAGAATTTTTTTAAAATTTTTTTGATGAGGTGACTTTATAGTAGTTGTAGATAGTGACTGTTTATTTTAGTTGTAGATGATGATACTTTGCTAATTTTTCTTTTACGATGTATCTGGTTTTCCATATCACTAATGGTAAAAAAAGAAAGCTAGAAAGATAAAAGAGAAAGGGAAGGGATAAAACAAAGAATAATTTTCCCATATTATTTGGCATCCCAAAAAACAAAATGCAAGTAGTGCAAAGAAACCCGAACTTAGTAATATCCGCATTTTACTTTTTGAAATACTCTAGGCAAGGTTGCAAACCTGTTGAGGCCCAACCTCATTCAAAAATTCTTGTGTTTTGCCACATTTTACTTTTGCATTTTATTTGTGATAAATTTTTACTTTATTTATTAATCACTCTATTCACTACCTCAAAGGTGATTCGACTTGTTAAATTAGACCAATAACCTTCCAAGAATAATCTCTAAGATTTGAGATACGAAAGATGTGATAAGACATTTAAAGAATATTAATTTTCCTAAATCAAATTTTATTTTAAGAATTTATTATTATAAATCTTTGGTAATTTATTTTTCATTTGAAGAATTGTTGACATCTTTTCAAATTAACATAGATTAGTTCAAGTAATTTAATAGAAAAAAAGCATTAGATTCATGTCTTATTAATAAAGTTATTCTACATTGAAAGTAGGTTTGTAAATGAACCAAGCTAGCTTAGAAAGTCTTGAACTTGCTAAAGAAAAGCTTGACTCGAGCTCAAGACAAATAGAGACTATGCTCAAGCAAGCTATCATGCTATCGAGATATGTTCGAGGCTAACATGGCTCGGTTTTATAAGCCTGGTTCATTATTTTTGCTCAAAACCCTATGTTCCATGTCTAAATTACTATCTTAAATACAAAATGTTGTCATTTTCTTATCTCTCATTTTGTTTGATCAACTTATTTTTCGATTGTCAAATTATAGCCTCTAAAAACAGATGTAGATTTTATTTTATACTTAAGATATTTCTTATTTTATTTTCTTATTTTAGGATACCTACAATTCATCCCTTGGGGTGGGCCCTTCCCCGGACACTGCGTGAAAGCGGGATGCATGTACACTGGGCTGCCCTTTTAAGATATTTCTTCTATGGTCCCCTCTCTTATTCCTTTATTACTTGAATGTACGACAAATTTAGAAGTTGAGTTTAGTTTGATGTCTATTTAAAAGATTTCGAAGAAGAAAAAAAGAAAATTTAACCCAACCTAGACCAAGCAACATACATCGAAGTTTAACTTTGAGCATAAGATTTTCAAGGACATCGAGCTTCAAGATGAGTCTTGACCTAATTCATATCATACCAAGACCACAGCTTTGTGCAATCTTAGTTGAGAGAACATATTAATTCAACTTTGATACTAGAAGCTGAATACTAAAAGACTTAAGTTTTTCACGAGTATACATAAAGAAGCGATTAATACTATATAAAACATATAGAATATCTTCTCAAGAAATGTTTTCTTTAAATAGTCCTTATGTCATAACCTCGAATTGAAAAATCATTGCGAGCCGAGGGTGCGTGTGGTACATACAAGTGCCTCAATGAACAACTCGAATATCAACACGGCGCCCTCCTCATCCTCGATGTCTCTCCATTGATCACAGGCTCAGGTCTCCGGCACTGGCTCAACACTAATTATAATTGTTGGTCAGGCCTAATAGAGTTATGCTAGATAGCCACTAATGCCACTTAGGGCGCCAACTCTGGCTACTCCCCCTGACTTATATGAGGAGGCTCAGTGGGATTAGCCTAGTGTAACTGACATTTAAACCTCTCACACTCTCCCTTCCTCTCTCACAGCTGCCCCATCATCTACCGGGCTTCGGATCTAGGACGTGAACCCTAAAGGTGACTCTAGTAGCCACCTCATATTCAAATCAATGTGGGATATTCCCGACATTCAATTCCGCATCTAGCTTGGTTAGTCCTATTTGTTCATCAGTGGTAACAAAGCTTAGATCAGATTAGTCCCATCTAATGTGTCTTATAATCATAATACTAAGCATGCTTGCATATTATAAACAACCTACATAATTAGTTGGTTAATCATCGTTATTATACAATTAAAAAGGCATGCTTCTGTGTTGACCAGAACAAACTAAAAGATGGAATCTTTAGTCATATTGAATTCATGCTGAATACGTTTCCATGATTATTTCAATTACTGAGTGGTTATGGCCAGAATGTTTTCCCAACATGCTCTTGATGACTGGCCCCTTATGACCCAAACTGATTATGCAAATTAAACTTATGCTTAGCATTCTACAAGCATGTTTCTTTTAATTCGAGAGTATGAACATGTTGCAATACCCAACCTAGATTTAATTAAATCCTTGTAAGTATGTTGTTTAATTAAATCAGGATGAATACTAGACCCCGAACTTGAAACCCTAACCCTAATCACGCTACCAGTGCCTCTGTGGCTGCGATGGCGGTGGGTATAACAAAATCTCCACCTCGACCTCAAAGGAAAAAAACGGGGTAGAAGAGAAAAGGGAACCAAGCCATACCCATCAGAGCCACTGTGGGAAGGGCGGCGCGTGTGACGCACTTGCCGCTGACGAAGGCTTAGTTGGCTCTTCTTCTTCCTCCAATCGTGCCTTGGCATGTTGATTTATGCAACCTTGAGGAAATAAAACCATAAAAAACCATCATTAGGGGCACGTGAGTCCACGCGTCGCTGCCTTAGTGGTGCATTACTTGCGTGGACCACTCTTTCAGACTCGATTTTGGCCAATCTGCATGGTGGTGGCATCAATTCTCAAAAGGTTGGCTTGGAAAGAAGGCAAAGGAGGGTGGCGGCTTCACATCACTGGGGTGTTTTTTAAGGAACCAAAACGGGGCCGGTGGTTGTGGTGGTTGTCGCGTCAAAAGCCTAGGAAAGGAGCTCAGTGCTCCATTTCCCAAGCCATGGCTTTGAGAGGCAGACCCAGAGGAGAGAGGAATATTTGAGAGGTAGGTCTTGAGGAGAGAGAGAGAGATAATCGAGAATCAGATAGAGAGGAGAGAGAAAGAGAAGACCGAAATGTTAGGGTTAGTGAGGGTGCTAAGTGAGGGCCACCCACTCATAAGAAATTCCTGTTTTTTTCTTTTAAATGGGCCAGTTCTTGCTCATATTAAGGCCCCATTTTTGGGCAATTTTTGGGCCCAAATTTTTGATTTAATTTGGGTCATTTTTTTAGCCGATTTCAGCCCATTTAATCTGATTCGTGATTTGGGCTAGTCTGTAATTATTTTCATAGCTGTATAAGTTAGTCTTATATGCTGAAAGTTATTGTGAGTTTATTTCATATGTTTACATCATTGCTATTAATTATTTCATGTTATTGTTTATGTAATGATAATATGAAATTTAAAGGTAAGATATATAACTGTGTGTTATATGTCGAAATTGTTTTAGTAATATGTTATATGAATTAGTTTTACATGACATAAGCTTACGAAATATGTTTACGTGGCTAAAAGTGAACATCTTTATGATAGTCACTAAATTAAAATCTTAATTAGTTTAACGAAATTATATGGAGTTAACTAGATAATTAAATTAAAAAGGGGCCCCCACTTCATATACATACATGATGATTATGAGCCTAACGAAATTTTCGAACGTATGATATGCACGATGGGGTTCTCTTGATGATTTGACTGTTAAAACGATATGTCTAAGAAATAAAATGTATACTTTTAGATATGGCAGCTAAAACATGATAGGTTGTATATAATCTAATGATACACTGGACGGTTCCAACGATCACGTCTGACATCTATAGGTCCAGTTCGCCTTAAATGATGGTGACATGTTGAACCTTTTGATTTCTTCTACGTCTGCTCCGGCAGACAAAGATGATTAAGGCAGGGATGTTACTGCTACTAAGCAGTACCAAGAGAACCTAAAGGCGTACCAAGCATGATTCAAATGTGATCATTCTGCACACTATACAATGCTATCTTGCATGTAGGACAATCTCCTGGGTGAGTTTGAATGCTTTCCCCACTACTAAGAACATGTGGGCGCAGCTTAAGATTAGGTTTGGGTAGATATTTGCTACGAGGTTGTGTACCTTGCAGCTGAAATGGATGCAGCATACTATTGACCCTAGTTGTACTATCTCCGAACACTTTGAACCATGAGTGCTATGGTTCAAGATCTTAAAGCTGTAGGGCAAGAAGTTTATGAGGAAGAACATGTCATGAGTGTGATTAGGGCTCTTCCCGATGACAATGAATATTGGAAGAGCTTTAAGGTAATCATGACACACAGTGAGTACATTAAGGTCTTCAATGCAATCTCCAAACATCTCAAAATGGACGAAGATCGTATAAAGATATAAGCACCTCCTAGTGTGGCATTTGTTGCCAAAGGATCGGGGCCTGGGGATAGGAGGTCTTACCGTGGTAAGAAGCCCAAGAAGGGTCCCCATCCTCCTCAGAACTTTCGCTCCAATAGTGGTACTGCCAAGAAGCACAAGGCTAACGACAATGGTGCTAAGGATATGGCACGTGTGAAGTGCTATAACTGTGGGAAGAAGGGTCATTTTGCTCAGGATTGTCCTGAGCCAGCCAAGGTACCTCTTTCCACTAAAACTCACGAATTATATGTTTATTCCCATGCATTCATTACTAACTCTCTTCCTCAATGGATTGTAGACACGGGGGTAACAAAGCACAAAGTTCCGGATAAGGCTGGACTCATGGAGTTTCATCGCTACCCGATGGGCTCATGGACTGTCGTGTTAGGGAGCGGCAGTGAAGAAGATGTCATTGGAGTAGGAACATACTAGCTCAAACTCCGTGGAGGAAACAAGCTACTTCTTCATGACGTCCTCTATGCACCTGGGGTTCGACGCTCCTTAGTTTCTTATGTTTCTTTAGTAAGATTAGGTTTTACTTTTGGATTTCGTCCAGATGGTTTAGATTTGTTCTATCATGGAAATTTGTTTGACCAAGCGACATTGAAAGGAGATTTCATTGTTTTGGATTTGGATGATTCCTATGATAATATATCCTCTTCTTTTGTTTCACATTTTGACTCTAATTCTAAATTTGTTAAGTGGCATGCTACACTTGGTTATGTGGGTCAAGACAGAATAAATAGGCTAAATAAAGGTCTTTTAGATCGACTCACTAGGGTTAAATTGCCTAGGTGCAAGTCATGTCTAGCTGGCAAGGCAAAACTAAAGCCTTTTGGTAAGGCTCCGAGAGCAGCTAGTCCCTTAAAATTAATCCACTCAGATATCTACGGACCCATGAACGTTAAAGCATGTCATGGGACTATCTATTTTATTACTCTCATAGATGATTATTCATGATATGGGTATGCGTACCTACTGTCTTATCGCTACGAGGCACTCGATGTGTTCAAATGCTTCGTAACAGAGGTAGAGACTCAATTAGAACGAAGAGTTAAAATTCTTCGGACTGATCGAGGTCATGAATATCTCTCTCATATGTTCAAAAAGTTCTGTGACGAAAAAGGTATACAAAGACAACTAACAATTCCACGTACTCCATAACAAAACGACATTGCGGAATATAGGAACTGTATATTACTTGACATGGTCAGGTCAATGATGGCATATACAAACATCCCAATCAGTTTCTTGGGGATGCATTACTCACGGTAACCTATATCCTTAACCGTGTGCCAAGCAAAAGTATATCTGTCACACCATATAAGTTATGGTTTGGTAAGAATCCATCATTGGATCATTTGCGTCTATAGGGTTCGGCTGGCTATGTGCATAACCCAACCTAGAAACATGAAAAACTTGGTCTAAGAGCCATCAAAATTGTGTTCATTAGATATCCCACACAATCTAAAGGATATGTGATGTACGGAGAACAGCCTAATGATGGGATGATAGAAATAGATTCCCGCAATGTCGAGTATCTCGAGGATGAGTTCCCAACCATTGGTGAAATCAAGAAGGATGTCAAACTATTTGAGTTACAGTAAGACATTTAACCATCTTTCAATGAGAGGGAGAATTTGAACTTTAACCAAATCATCGAAGATGGTATACCTCCCCTATCCGAAAGGAATAGGGGAGACTTGTCTGTTCAGGAGAATGAGCTTCGTCCTCAATCTCCAATACATGAGGAGAGTCAACCTGTAAGTGAGGTTCGTCCTCAATCTCCTATTCCCGAATATGCAGTTAGTCTACATGTTTGGGATCCCATTCCCCAAAGGGATAGTGGGAGTGACTCTCCACATGCTTAGGGTCCCACACCTCTTAGACAAAGGGGAATGATGCCTCACCTAGGCAGACAAACAATGAAGGTCCAAGGATTCAAAGGAGTGAGTGTGGAAGAATTCCCTTATGATATTTTCAAATCGAAAAGGATATATTCCTATGAACTCCTTTGGAAGTTGAGGAGTCTACCTCTTATCAAGAGGCAATTGACTCACCAAACCACAAAGAGTGGATGGATGTCATGACGGATGAAATGGACTCGATGGCAAGAAACAAGGTTTGGAAACTTGTTGATCTTCTACCCCAACGTTAGTCTATTGAAAACAAGTGGGTCTTCAAGATGTAACGTTGGGCAGATGGTTCGATTAATAAGTTCAAAGCCCATTTAGTGGAAAAAGGGTTTACATAAATTAAGAGTGTAAACTATGAAGAGACATTTTCGCCTGTGGTGATATTTGTCTCTGTTCGCCTACTTCTAGCCATGGTTACACATTTGGACTTAGAGTTGTTTCAATTGGTCTTAAAGATTGCTTTCGTCAATGGTAGCCTTAAGGAAGAAATCTATATCCCATTGGTTTTGTATCAAAGGGACAAGAAGACAAGGCATGTCGTCTTAAAAGGTCCACATATGGTCTTAGGCAATTTTTCAGATCTTGGTACTTAAGACTCTATGAAGCCATAGCTTCGTTTGGCTTATCTATAGTTTTAGAAAACCATTGTGTGTATGTCAAAAGATCAACTGTAGGGATTATGTTTCTTACCCTATACGTTAATGACATACTACTGGCTTGGAACAACTTGGAGATGATCGAAGCCACTAAGAAGTGGTTATCCTCCGTCTTTGAGAAGAAGGATATGGGTAAAGCTAGGTATGTCCTAGGCATGGAAATAATTAGAAATCGACCTAAGTAACTCTTAGGTATGTGCTAAGAACCATATATCAAAAATGTCTTAAAACGATTTCGTATGCATTATTCCAACATATGTCAGGAGGCAATGAGCAATGTCCCTTACACTAGTGCCATAGGAAGCTTAATCCAAGCTTAATGTACACAACCTGACATTTGCCTTGCGGTTGGTTTGGTGAGTCGTTACCAAAGCAACCCAGGACTTGCTCATTGGCAAGTCGTCAAGAGAATTATGCGCTACTTTTGTGGTACAACCAACTTGGCCCTTTGCTATCAAGGTGGGGACCTCAAGTTTAGAGGATATTCAGATGCCGATTGGAGTGGTGACCCGGATGAGTCCAGGTCAACCTCAGGCTATGTCTTCACCTTAGGTGGGGGAGCCATATCATGGTGCAGTAAGAAGCAAGACTACATAGCTCTGTCGGGTATAGAGGCAGAGTATGTCGCATATAGCCTAACCACGCAGAGGCAATGTTGCTTAGGAGTTTCCTCTAGGATCTTAACGTCACTGCTAGAATTGATGATCCTTTATAGATGTTATTGTGATAGCACAACCGCCATCCAGTTCGCTAAAGATTCAAAGTTCCATCGGAAGACCAAGTACATCAAGAGGCGTTATCACTTCATGCTAGATGCCATAAAGACAAAGGAAGTTGCCACCAAGTATATACCTACCAACAAGATGATTGCTAATCTGTTAACTAAGCCGATTCCTAGAGATACTTTCAAAACACATTTGTTGAGTTTAGGACTTCATAGAGTTTAGTTGTTAGATGAAATCTTGTTACGTATGACAAATACGTTCTTCTTGTGATGAGCATTTATGAAATAAAGATTGAAGGTTCTTTTTCTAAATGCTTTATAATTTATTTGTTAGACATGTTGAAATGTCACAGGCTTCTGATTGGCCTAGTCACACAGGCAAAGGCACTAGGTCTGTAATATTAATAACTTATACTGGAAGTGTACAAATGTGATAAGATATAGTCGCCTTAGTAAGTCTAAGATAAGACTCAAGGGAGTCGAATATGAGATGTGATTTCATATTGAAGCCTTAAAAGCCGAATCTTGAGTGTCAAGATTGACATTTAGTACGTTAATCTAGTGGCTCAAGTTAGATTTTTTAGGTGAAAATTTAGACTGACGATTCACATGTCATATATAGTGACGAGCCCAGTTGATTTTCATCTTCGACTTAATGTGCAGCTATGTCATGGTACACATCTCATACTGTGTGTGCTTAAAAGACGACCCATACATGGAGTAACAATTGACCTTCCTATCTCTTGTCACTATGTGACACTATGGACGATGACCCTTTGACTTAAAGCTATGATATGAACTTAAAACTTGATGTTGCTACTTTAATGTGTCTCTCAAGGGCCACGATGTATACGGTTCGATGAGAGCACGTTAGGAAAGTAGTTAAGCTAAGTTGTAATACCGTAAGTGTTTAAGGAAAAATCTATCCATCATCACCAATATCCGCCCAAGCGATTATATTGAGTATATAATCATATGATAAATCATGGCATGCGGGATTAGAGATGCCACTGGTGATGTTTAGGATGATTTGGGATATCATACTTTGTGAAAGTGTTATGTTATTTAGATGGTGACCTAACATAACACTACTGTTTATTTTTGGTCGTAGGTCCTATTCTTGATATGAAGCGTGAAGAGTTGTAATACATGGAGAACATGTGTTTTGCCGCCTGCCTGGTCGAGTGGGAGCTATTGGTCGGGCCTAATAGAGTTAGGCTCGATGGCCACTAATGCCGCCTAGGGCGAAAACCCTAGCTGCTCCCCCTGACCTATATAAGGAGGCTCATGGGGATTAGCCTAGTGTAACTAACATTTAGACCTCTCACACTCTCCCTTTCCCTTTCACGGTTGCCCTATCATCTACCAGATTTCAGGTCTAGGAGGTGAACCCTAAAGGCGATTCAAATAGCCGCATCACACTCAGATCGACATGGGCTATTCTCAACATTCAATTCCGCAATCCAAATTAGTCCTATTTGTTCATCAATAATTGAATTTGTCTTTTGTGAGCATTAAATATTAACTAGATAGACCATGAAATTTTAATTATTGGAGTTTTCTATAACATAAGCCGATATCTATACAGATAAACTCTAATTTGGAGTTTCATACCGTCCCAAAAAATTATTTTGAAACCACAATGTTAAGTTATTAATGTTTAAGAATTGGATATTTTGATAATTATAAATTTAGAAGGACTAATAGTGGCGTTGCTAATGATAATTTCTTTGACCAAATTGCTAATTATATATTTTATCAAATCATACAAAGAAATCTAAATAAAGAAAATGAACGAGTACTGAAATGACGCAAATTAATTCCCAAAGTCTAGTAGAAATGGAGAATTCAATAATTACCAATCAGAAAACGTGGCGGAGAAAAGGAATTCGATCAAGTTATTGATCTCAAGTGTCGTGCAAAATATGGGCAAAAAGCTACCCGTGAGCTTAGGCAACTTAGGATCTAGTTATTTATAATTTATTTATCATTAGGCAGGATCATATATTAAAAGATTGATTGAACTCATATATGAGCAACATATAAACTTATCATACCCGATGTTACATAAGAGAGGATAGCCATGTAAGATATTTTAAATCTACACAATATGCTACATGAGAATTAAATAAAAAGAAAATGCTTTGCATGATGAATGTAAATTTAATACAATATTAATTCTTTTAAAGATGTAAGTTCTCGCATACTTTCTTATTATTTCATAATAAAATTTAATCGTAAAATATATATGATTTAGGGCCTGTTCTTTTCGTGGGTCAATCCACTTTTACCCACTTCAACCTACTTCAACCTACTTCAACCCATTTCAACCTACTTCAACCCACTTGAAAAAAAAATACCAACTTCAACCTATCTCAACCTACTTCAACCCACTTCAACCCACCCCTTCATAATTTTAATAATTTGTAAAGTATCATGTGAGATTTAGGGCATGTTGTTTTCGTGGGTAAATTATGTAGGTAAAAGGGTGAAGTAGGTTGAAGTTGGTTGAGGTGGGTTAAGGTAGGTTGAAGTTGGTATTTTTTTTTTTGAAGTGAGTTGAAATAGGTTGAAGTAGGCTGAAATGAGTTAATGTTGGTTGAATTTGGTATATTTTTTATGTGGTGGGTTGAAATGGATGAAAATAATGAGAACGTCATTAATGTGTGATAATTTATGAAGTTATCCAAATTCTGTGAAATTTTTGTTTGTTATTTTTTATTTTACATTTTTTTGATTTTTAATTTTTAATTTTTAGTTTTTATTTTTCATTTTTCATTTTTCATTTTTTTTGTTTTTACTTTTTATTTTTTATTTTATTATTTTTCATTTTTTTATTTTTTATTTTTTTTTTTATTTTTTTTTTTTATTTTTTATTTTTTATTTTTTATTTTTTATTTTTCATTTTTTTCATTCTTTATTTTTTACTTTTTATTTTCTATTTATCTTTTTTTTATTTTTCATTTTATTTTTCATTTTTTTTCATTTTTCATTTTTTATTTTTTATTTTCTTCTTTCTTCTTTCTTATTTTTTATTACTTATTTTTTAAGTTTTTAATCTTTTATTTTTTATTTTTTCATTTTTTTAATTTATAATTTGTAATTTTTTAGCTTTTAATTTTAATTTTCTATTGTTAATTTTTTTATTTTTAATTTTTTTTATTTTTTATTTTTTATTTTTTAGTTTCTTCTTTCTTCCTTCTCATTTTTTATTTCTTATTTTTTATGTTTTCAATCTTTAATTTTATTTTCTTTTAATTTTTAATTTTTAATTTTTAATTTTTAATTTTTATTTTGAAGTTTTAATTTTTAATTTTGAAGTTTTATTTTGAATTTTAAATCTTTAATTTTTTAATTTCTTATTTCATATTTCTTATTTCTTATTTTTTATTTTTTAATTTCTATTTTTAATTTTCAATTTTTAATTTGTCATTTTTTAAATTTCTTATTTTATAATTTTTTATTTTTTATTTTATATTTCCTAATTTTTTTGCTTATTTTTTAATTTGTATTCTTTTATGTGTTTATATTTTATTTTTTATGTTTTATAGTTTATGTTTTATTTCTTTAGTTTTATTTCTTTTTAAATTTTTCATTATCATTTTTTAAAATTTTTTTAATTTTTTATGTTTATATGTTTTTTTAAAATATAATAGATACATATCTTCTCCTCCCTGTGAACCCAGAGCTCTGGGCGCCATGGCCAGAGGAGGTAGAAGAGGACGTTCGAAGGCCATTCCTGGGCCCACTGAATAGAGTTTTCAATCACCATTGCAGCCTTGCTCAGAGGCCACTTCAGAAGTCACTCCGCTGCCGGTTTTGGAGCATCCTATCGATAACACAATACCAGAAGCCGATGGAACCCCCTTCAGGGCGCTTCCCACATATGCCTCGCTGGTGGACCCTGATAAAGGTACGGCTCTCGAATTCATTCAAGCACCTGAGGTTAATGGTATTAAATGTGCG
>JACYFF010019584.1:23001892-23014670 GCA_017589665.1 Selenicereus undatus
TGTTGTTGTTGTTGTTGTTGTTGTTGTTGTTGTTGTTGTTGTTGTTATTGTTATTATTATTATTATTAATGAACAATAATAATTACAACGAGCGGAAAAGAGTGAGAAGGAGTGGAATGAGAGTATTTACCCATGAAAAAAACAAGGCCTTAGTTGTGAAAAGGAAGCCTCCTTAGACCTTTTCATTATAGAATATTCCCAATATTTCTTTGGGAGATTTTATGTTGTCAAGTACCTTTCTTTGTTAGGCAAGTCTAGAGTGCTAAACCCCTATTTTAGGCTCTTTTCCATGGCTATGCAATGAAGTTTTGAATTTTGCCAGTTTGACATTTTTGCTAAATTTCCTCTTAAAACCTGAAGGTACCAAGTTCTATTGTAGAAAATAGACTTCGGGAGCTTTCCAAGCATACCTAAGATGCTTTATTTGTACTTCATTTCCTATATCAAACTCAGACCAAAGTTGGCATAAACTTCTGGAAATAAATTGGGCAATAGAGAAATTACTCTCAACTTCTTGTTCAAGGCTACTAATTGCCTCTTACCTATTATTGGTGACTTAAGTCAAACCCCTCCCCTAAAGGAGCAAACTCCTTGGAAGTTGGACCCATAAAGTCCCTTGAATAGTGGTCGAGAATGGAGATGATTGATTTAGAGCCTTGAAATTATGCAACGAGTTGATTTTGTGGTTACTTATGGGAATCAAGGCAAGCAGCTCCCTACCAACCTTATAGGTGCAATCCAAAATTGATCTAATTTTGGTTTGAAAACTAACCAAATTTTTCAAAAAATATACATTATGTCAGCTAGAAGAGTTTGGTTTAGCATCAGCCTTGAATGGTGACTCTAACAGAGTAGTTTTAGACTGTTGCTCCACTTCAAACTTTCCCTCTTTGAAAGAATTTGTTCTCAAATCCTTATTGGCAAATGCTAGATTCCTAAAGTACATCAACCGTGAAATATAGATGTACCAATTGGATTGGAGAAATGACATGGTGCTGAGGACCCTACCTTTCTTGAATACATAAGTGTTTTTGAAGAATGTAGGGGCTAATTTTCTTAAGCAAGCAAATATATGAGCTTAAGCACCTACAAGCGTGTTAAAATCTCAATGTACTTATCAACATCCAAATCGTAATGGATTACCTCATCATACACAAGCTTGCATTGTCCTGGTTCTCTCTTCCAAGAGGTATAATAAGGAGCAAAGTGAACTTTCCATATCAAGGGATAACACCACCTCTTTGAAGTGTTTACCCTCTTTACAAATTTCCTTGATTGAATAAAGTGCAAGGACCTTGGCTTCTAGGACCGAGAATAAGGCATCATCCCTTGAAAGAGTATTTTCCAGCATATTCTTGTTCCCACCCTTATGCATAAAAGAGAAAGTCAACTATTGTAGAGACTCCACTCACTTAGTATGCTTTTGAATTTGAATATCCTTTTGGGAAAACCATCAATTTGTTCGACTCATGAACATATTTTCTTTTTGAAATAAACAAATTCATCACTTAGAGACAAAATTCAAATGATTTTCTATATATAGGCATTGAATATATTTTTACGGACTCTAGGCTCTACTAATTTCTGATTCTGATGAGTTTAGGACTTTGAGTCTTTCTAATCTGATGAATTTCAACACTAATCCCTCTATCATCTTCTAACTTTAATGTGACTCTGATGACTTTCTTCTCTAACAATTTCTGCATTTGATATCTTCCTACATTAATGCACCTCTCATGTCTTCCGAGCTCTGACATGACTATGACATCTCTATTTAGAGTCAACTTGATTGATAGGTTTCTTTTTGCCTTCTCCTCATAGATATGTGCATGTATTCACCTGAAGATTATTTTCTTCTTTAGCACGACCATAATCTTCATTGTCCTTGATTGTTATGTATGTCATGATCCTTTTCATGATATGTTTTTCAAATGACACTCATAAAATTAAATGGAAAGTTGTACACATAAAAACCGACACGCTTGTTTAAGATTATCATATTTTCCATAGACAAATCATTGAATACGAAGGGGAAGGTGAGTCTGAAAAACAACAAGAAGGGAAGGAAAGAGAAAGAGTGAACAAAAGCTAGAGGCAATGAGGAGAAATGGAGGCATGAGTAGTGAAGCCCTAATGCTACAAATGTCATTATATCGAAAACTTTACTGTAGACAAAAGCCAGACTTACCAAAGGAAAAGAAATAGAAGGGGGGAGTAAGTCAGAAAGAGGTCATTGGAAGGCATAAAAGTTAGGGGTGGGAACAATTCATTGAGGCAACAAGAGAAGGCATGCAAACAGAGGCGAGCTGAAGGGGATGAAACATGTAAACACATTTTAATGGGAATATGATATCTGTAAATTTTTATGTTTTTTGCTCTTTTTAATTTTTCTTTTGTTTGGAAAATGGCATGTTGTTAATCTCAAAAGAATCAAACCATTTACTAAATAATTACTTTTCTTAAGATCTTTAACTATTTTTAAATTTTCTAAATATAATTTTAATTAAATTAAACGTAAACAGGATAAAGTACGTAGATTGAATAGTAATATAAGTATATAACTCACATTTGTCATCATGTTGTGGTTGTCAAATGATGACAACAACTATGCCTAACTGGAAAGAAAAAATGCCTAAGTGAAAAGATAAAATAAATTTCAAAGGGTTAGTGCAATGCTAGTACTTGTCTTGCCACTTATATAATATTCCTTGTTCCCTTACCATGTGTTTGGATAGCTAGAGGGATGTGAAGTGAGATTAACAGAGGGAAGACAATAAATGGTAGGAAAACAAATGTAATTTGCATTCACTTAGTTTGGACATGTTAATGGGGGAATGAAGGGTAAGATGGGAGAATTTATTCCTTTATCCATTCCATCTCAATTTGGGGGTGAATTAAAAACGAAGAAAGGGGATGAAAAGGAGCCATGATACTCCCTTTTCCCCGTTAATTTTCACAAAGAATAACAAAAATAAAGCAGTAAACTAATATTTCTACCCTCGCCTTTTCCCTTTCCTCAATCAAAATATGCTATTAGATGACAAGGAACATGCAAGATGTTACACACATTGCCAAATTTTTTGCTCATATGATAAATACCTGACATCTATATATCTATGTAGTAATACATAAAATTGAGTGACAACAAGTGGACTTCATAGGGTGGATATCTTAGGTGACATTGAAGGCTGAGACGGTGGGTTGTTATTGGTTTACTTTATAACATACTTACTAATAAAATTCATTAGTGATTTTATTCATATTAAAAGTGTAACTACTATGCATTTATGCATAAAAAAACCCCATTGTTTTCTCTCTTTTTAAAAAAACAACATTCATCTTGCCTATAGTTACAAATTAGTTTGAATTATTAAATGAAACTTAATAGCTAAAGGGAATTAATTTTATTCATTATTTACTATCTTTTTTTCTTTTAAACAACATGGAGAAACTTAATTACTCATTTAATGTTTTAAGTTTTTTAATTCTTATAGATTAGCTGCAAATGTTAGTACATACATCATGGAGTCGCGGACTTTTTGTATTCTCTTTATCTATTTGCTTCATTTATAATTTCTTTGTCATTTATTATTTTATACACCAAATAGAAAATGATTTTAAATAGATGAAAATTGTGGTATAAACCATAGGTCTACATGTTACCCTTTAAAATCTAATTTGATAAAAAAAATAAAAAATTAAAGTGACGATCTTGCATCAAAAAGGAGAATTCATGGCTAATTGAGAGAAGAAAAGAAGAGTTATATTTGAGCAAGACCGCAGTAACCTTATATCATAGCGTCCCAAATGGTAAAAAGGTGATGGTCCTAACTACTTTTGCAAGTTCGATGTTTTACACATTAGGATTTAAATAAACAAGCCTCCTTAAATTGTACGATTTTTTTTATTTTCAACCTATTACATAAAGTTTTGGTTTCTTCTATGACCTATTGTTGTTCAATTATACCAAAATCTTATGATAAACAGTCAATTTTATTATGCTTTGTGTTAGTTACACAAATTGATTTATTTATGAATGCTTGGCTAATAATCATGGGCTTAATTTTTGTAACGTTTAGTATTGATCATTTGCAAATGCCATGGCTTCAGGCTTCTGATGGTTTCCCTCTCTAAGTTGGTGTGATTTTCTTTGCAAAAGAGTGATAGAGAGCCACCAATGTCTTTATTGTTTCAAAATATTATGAGCTAATGTTTGTTTCAAGTGTGAGCTTTCATATGTATGATGTTTATATTTGATGTATTGTGTGAGAGGTTGGTTCTTAATTTAATAGCTATTTTTAAAGAGATTATGAAAATCTCATCAACAACCCCACGACATCTTCCCAATAGTCTCAAAATTAACCAAGAATCACAATTGGAATCTAAATTTGAGAAAAGCTATGAATCCCAAATGAGATGGAAGTATAAAAGGAGATGACGGGTGCAGCTTGACCGTAGATGTTTAATAAAATTTTTAGTATTTTGTCTTCACTTTTATTTCTACCTGTTTCATTTTGTCTCTCCATTTTTGCTTTTGTTATATTTACTTTATATTATTCAGCAATAGACTTTTTTATTGACATCTGACAATAATCTTTCATGTATGATTTGTTGTTTTTTTAAAAAAAAAAAGAGAAGTCCCTGATAGTCGATATATGGCTCAACTACAATTTGGAAGAATTAGATGGGCTAAATTAGCTAGTTCGTCACTTTTTTTCCATCTCCTATTCCATTTTCTACATTTTGTAATTCGAGGGAAATTTGTTTTGGCTTTCTATATATTATTTTAAGCTCTCTTCCTATCTTCCCCTTTCATTAGCAATAGATAAAACTTGTGGAACTTTCTTTCTTCTTCTTTGTTGCATCTTTTCTCCCTTAATATTTTTATTTTGTTTTTCCTTTTTCACTTATAATATAAAAATAAAAACTAGGCAGCATTAGTGAACCAGTTGTATATCATAAAGGCAGTAACGCATATAAAGTGTCTTTAAATTTATTTTATAATGTATTCATGTAAATTCAATATGTTCCTAATATTTGAACATCTATCTATTTATCTAACTATCTATCTAGGAATAATTGATGACAGAGATTCTCTATTTGGTGGGAACTCTTTCTAGGGCATTATGTTTTCAAAATTAAATAACAAGGCCTCATATTCCGTGATAACTATTTTGAGAGGACAATTCACTATTCTTATTCACATTCATTGCCTGAATTTTTCATATTTCCATATTTTTCCCCAATTCTTGGAAACTTACTTTTGAAAATTTATATGTTGTGTATGTAGTATCAGTTGTTTTGGTGTATTAGAAAGCTTGTTTTAATTGGTATCAGACTCACATGATTTATAAATGTTTAGATTAATTAAGTTGATGAATCTAGTTAATTGCAATGAATGCTCGATTTGTGATCCACTTGTCCTGCCGAAATTATTCACATATAATGCACATCTAGATGGATCCGCTTTACTAGTGGATCAAGTAAACTATATCACTAATGTAATTTCAAAATTGAAATCAAAATGAGCAAAAATTAAGACTAAAATTAAGGAGAAAAAGAAATAATTGGCATCAATCCATCTTTCCTTTATCAACGAAGTTAGACACAATGACAACTTGGATCTAGGTATTAGTACTCTATTCTAGCGTAAATATCCTTTTCAAAACCCAAGAAATAAGAATCAATTTCCTTTGCAAGATATCAAAAGTGAAAATGAAGTAGAAAAATATTCTAAAAAAATCATCAGAAAAAGAAAAACAATTAGAAGAGAACGATGATCGAATATAAACTATACAATATAGAGTTAAAAAATATGTTCAATAAATGGCAAAATCCAAAAGACCTAACAAGATGAACAATGTAATTGTAGATAAAGAATTATTATTATATGGTGATAAGGAAGAGACAAATCATGTTCAGTTAGAAGAAGAAATATATCATGAAATGAACCTAATTAAAATAGAGGATCTGAATGATATTCCTTTAGAAGAAGTTAGGAGAAAATTGGAATTCAAAAATTGGGAAAATGGTGGCTGAAACTGAAGTTAATGCAAATGATGAAGAAGTCAGCATTGATGAATTTGAATCGAATTTAGTTAACAATGTAATTCCAAAACCTAAAGAGTTTAGTGAAATTTCTAGAATAAATATCCATTTCATGAGGCTTAGATATGTTCTAGTAGGACGAACAACCAACTTTTCTTTTGGATTCATCCAAAAAAAAAAAGTCTACATCTTTTGAAGAAATTGGTCCTATCCTAATTAGCCGAAAGGATTACATACATCATAAACATTGATGGAACTCTAATGAATGTCATATTTGTATAGGACTTAGAAGTGTTTGGGAGTCATTTTAGGGGATTAATATGCTTGATTATATGATTTAAGGCCATATTTCTACTATTACACTTGCTTTCACTTGTTTTGAGAGATTTTATAGATTTTGACTTTGTAAGCCAAATTATATGAGTAGAATGAAGATTTTTGAGGTCTTATGGAACAGAGAAGATAGCAAAAGAGACCCTAAGACACCTAACATGGTCAAATCGTGGCTAATACCACGGTTCAAGAAGTTCTAAGAGAAGCAGCGGGACAAAATTTAATCGACCAACATAACCAGAGCCCACCATGGTTTGACCGTGATGATGCCCACGGACCATGGTGGTCCCCATGGATTGGCCGTGGTGGCCCCTATTCCCCTTAGCCCACTAGCTTCCTTTGCAACTTTTTGTTTTTCACACGTTTGGGCAGTTTTACAGTCTTGATTTCGACCATAAAAGCTTCATTTTCCTGCTTTCATACTCCATTCCCATCATCCCATTCCATTCTACCATAATCCACTATCTAGATTAGGATTTAGATTAAACTAGAGGAAGAGAGAGTGAATTGAAGTTAAGATTTGCAAGGATTCCATATCAGGTTTGCAATCGACGGATTCAAGCACGTTATTTGGCTGAGCTCTTCTATTCTCTTCTCTTTTCTCATTTTTGGATTTATGTTTTGTAATTTTGATTATGTTTTGTTGTTTGATTTTAGATTTATGCAAATACTAGTTAAGTTCTTGATCTGGTGTTAATTTCTTCGAGTGTTTTCGATTTATTAGATTGTTTTATTGGATCCTTGATGTTTATTATCTTGTGAGGAATTTGATCTTGCATGTTTTGGGTATTAGATGAAGAACTGAAAGGTGAAACTTGATACTAGAACCCAAATATTTGACTTGATTATGTAGAGTCTTGAGAAAGTCACAACAATTGAGAAACTACAAATTTGATAATTGCATGCTTAATGAACCTAAACAACTCGAGAGCCCTTGAGAAATGGTGATTGGTTAGATTTAGTTATTTTACTTCACCTTGAAAGAGGGATGTGACACTTTGATTATCGGTTTTAAAACAATCAATTAAGGAAAAAGTGTTTGATTGATGCGTGGATCAGGAAGTTGGTTGATTTGCTTAATTCATGATTATTTATTCGTTAGATTAGATAGTTGAATAGTTTAATTTCAAATCTCAAATTTAGATTCACTTAGCCTATCTTACAGGGATAAAGCTCAGTAGATCAACCTAGCCCTTGTGGGAGACGACCTTGATTTGCTACAACGCCACCATGCGCTTACGGCCCTATCAAATCATAATAGATGAGAAATATTTGAATATTGGAAGAGAAGTAAGAACAATGTTCTAAATTTAAATACTATTGATTGCGGAAAATTTTTTAAATTATATCGAACATATTTTTTTTTGCACTGTAGTTGATTGGTATGACTCAGCAGATATAGAAGGTAAAAATGAATTAAGAATGACGGAAACAACAACTACTATTTTTAAAAAATTATGTAAGAAAAACAAAATTTAATTTATTAGAGATAAATTTGACCCAAAAGAAAACGCCAATGAATGACCAAGAAAAGTTGGAACTCTAGGACATGCGGTATCTAAAAAGGTACATTGCTGGATTTAGTTAGTGTTATTACAAAAATTACGCATCATAAAGCTAACTTTGGTATTATGTATGATAAATTACCTTATCCCACATACTTTGTAATCAATGAAAATACATTAGATGGCTTGAGAAAATAGACATCATTAATGCCCTTTGTACTAGAATTTCTTATTAAAGAAAATGGGTGAATGATCGATGCTTTGATATATATAAATAAAAGAAAATGGACAAACTATTTCTAACCTATTGGGACACTCCTCATCAATACAGAAGTGATCCTCAAAAGAGAAGAAAAAGAAAACTTTGTAAGAAAAAGAGCATTAACAAGCAAAAGAAAGCAAAATACAAGTTAAACTATGACAACAAGCCAACCCCAAAAATGCAAAGATTTTTTAGAAAAGCGACTTATTGTCTTGCAAGGAAAATAGTTGAAAATGTTAGGCATGTGCGAAGGAACACATTATACAAATGAATGCAAAAATAGGGAGAACAACAAGTTTATTGAATCTTTAGGAAGCTTAGACTATTATGAGCTAAGTGAGGAAGAAGTACTAGATCTGGCACTAAAAAAACAGCAAATGAATTGTTGAGATACTAATGAAAGATAAATATGAAGAAAGTGAACATGAAAAACTAGCCACATGATGAAAAGTAGCTCAATTAATCTTGTAGACCTTCAAGGAGAAGAGTTTACAATAGATGATGAAAATAAAGAAATAAAACGAGATTAGGTCATTCCTATAATATAGAAAGATATGATCTATAAAAAATTTATTGTCCAATTAAAAACTAAGTATGAGCGCAAAATGATGGAAGGAGATTTAGAGATCAAAGATTGCGAATTTGATGTGGGAGAAGTAAATTTCATCGATTGAGAAAATATCATTAAACATAACAAACATAAAAAAATATAGGTATATCCATGTTGGAAAGGTCTAATTTCAAATTACACCATTACAATACTATGAAAAAATATTAATCTTTATGCTTTTCTTTATGATATTTAGTATACCAAATTTAATAATCAAATTATCATAGGGATTGAAGTCAATTTGTGTAATGGTTCAGTGGAATTCAATTGCTAACCTAGATATTATGTAAGTCTAAAAGAAAAATTTGCCAAGAATTTCTTATCTTTTAAGATAAGAACCATAAGGATGGATATGAAGAGAGAAGGTTACCCACACAGGTTATTTTGAAAAATAATTTATAAACTAGATACTGCTATTGATTCGAAGAATAAGTTAGCCATGATAGAGGTACAAAAGTTTAAAAGTCATATTCCCATGTTGAAGATCCAACGGATATAATCTAATCCACATCAGATAAAAATTGATAGATCTTAGATAATTAGCTTTGCCAACCATAGAAAAATCAATAAACAAAATGTAATAATAGTAGATGAAAATGGAAAAATCACCATAAAACCCTGATTATTAAGGAGTATGAGTTCAAGATCAGAATGTGAGAAGGATCTTTGTTGGTAAAAGAAGAAGTTATGGAAGAAGATACAATTAGCATCACCAGTGAAATGAGTGGAATGAACTCTAAATTTGCACAACATATCATAGATCGAAGTATAAGTCTAGAACAAGAAATAATTGCATGCAAGACTAGAACCATTAGTGAGGCAATTTACTATGAAGAATTAGTCAAAATTATGACAAATCCGTATGAAGTCACCAATACTAATCCTAATAAGATTTGTATTCCAATAAACATATGCTTAAAGATATACAATAAATATGAATTATATGCTTATATAGACCATAGTAGTTTGGTATGCTTCGGGTTTAGATCTCATTCCCAAAACTCATGTGGAAAAAAATCCGAAAATTCTCTACAAGTGATAATAGCTTATAATAGCATAATGAGCCAAAACAAAGTCATAGAAGGAGCACACATTGGGATAGTAGGAGTCCAATATATTATACCAATCCTATGGGCTATCGATCAATCATCTCATGATATAGCTATTGGAAATAATTTTCGAAGGTTATATTTTTCATGTACACAGACTATAAGCCAAAGGTCATTCTGTTCCCATGAAGTAGTTAAGTAAGGCATACATTCATCAAACTATTGATTTTATGCACAACCAATGTGGTGAGAAGGTAATTATCTCACAACACGAAGTAGCACTAACAATCTCAATGCTTGAGGTACCCATTAAGGAGAAGATCGTTGAACAACAAGAATAATTGTGCAAGGAACTTCTATTTTATATATCCCCTAAAACTTTGGAACAAAGATAAAACATTTGCTAGAATTGCTTTGTTAAATCCCAACGCTATTATCCGAGTTAAACAAATGGTGTCTACAAAAAAAAAAAAGAGAACAAACTATAATGGTAATTAATTACAAAAAACCAAATAATAATGATGTCTCTGATGGCTATTATATTTCTAACAAGACAAATCTTTTAAATAAAATTCAAGAAGCCTCTTAGTCCTCGAAAATGAACTTCGAAAGTGGATATAGGTAGGTGAAAATGGATGAAGAAATCATTCATTTAATCGCTTTTAGTGCCCCTCAAATGCATTATGAGTGGATATTGATGGCATTCGGTCTTAACAATGCACCTCAAATATTTCACTGAAAGATGGACAATATCTTTAAAGATTTTAATCATTGATGTCTAGTTTACATTGATGATATTCTTATCTTTTAAAAACCATAGAACAACAAAAAGATGATGTTCCAGCTATTACTCAAAATGCATTGATCATGATATTATCCTTGGCAAAAACAAGGGCATTTATACTAAATGAGAAATAAAATTTTTAGGTCTAGAGACAAAAGCTAAACAAATCATCCTACAAAAGTATATTTTAAAAAAATAAAAAGTTTTCCTGAAAGGATTGAAGACAAGTAGCAACTAGAAACTTTTCTAGAATGCCTTACGCATGCTTCAGATTTCACTAACGATCTAGCTAAATTGAGAAAATGATTGGTGCAAGAATTTAAAAAAGATGTGAGTTGGACCTAGACACCTAATTATTCAAAGATTGTCCAAAACCTTGAAAAAAAGTGCAAAAATCTTCCTGTTCTTACTATGCCTAGTGAAGAAGATAACTTGATTCTTGAGATAGATGTTAAGAATGAGCACTAGAGTGCAATACTCAAAATCCAAAAAGGGGAAATACTTTGTAAATACTGCAATGGAAGTTTTCATAAAATAAAATGCAATTATATTACTACGAGGAAGAAATTCTTAAGTAATAAAGGCAATTGAACAAGTCTTAACTTTTTAGCCCCTAAACATTCTCTTATCTGAACTGATTACAAAGAAATACTTGGTTTTGCGAAAAAGAATTTATTAGATATGCCAGCACAAGGTGACTCCTACCTTGGCAATTATGGCTTAATTAACGTCTTTCTCTATTAAACACATACAAAAATCGAAGATTTGTCTGCCAAATAGTTTAACTCGTGAGCTTACCAGTGCCGATCATTAGAGCAGACCTCCTGTCGAAAAAGGCGGAAGTCCAAAGTAAAATATCATTACTGCTATAACGGTTTTCTCCTTCTAGTAAAGTTCTTGTAAATATTTTGGAATTTTCTATAGAAATATATCACACATTGTGTTATTCTCTTGCTCCTATCTAATAGTGTAGAGATTAAGTCTATTAAAATCACTAACAAATTACTTGAAGTACCTTTATGATGTTCAAGAAAAAAAATAAGTACTTATGTTCAAGAAAAATGGTTCGACTATTTGTCTATAGGTTGTATCAACTACGACAACCATTATTCCTATGATATTTGAGATTTATGGAGTACTATGGTCTTCTTTACTAATAGATATGGAGTTGGTGGTGTCAGATTACCAAGAAATTCAATGTGTTACAGAAAAAGTTTTAATATTTATAAACCCCAAGTGCAAGGTGTATCGTTGAGTACTTGGGGTGTCGTCCGCAGGGAGTTGTGTTTCCAACTACCGAGGCTAACTAAAGCGTCTCAATCTAGGCAGGATCGAAGGTGAAGGAAGAAGGACTAAACTACTAAAACAAACAAACAAAAAGGGACTTGGGTTTATGATTTCACCAAGTGATGAACCAGTTAATCAAGACGAGTCCTAACCTACCCAAACTACATCACGAACTAGAGATGGTCGGTTGCACCATCAGAGACCACCCAAGCCCTCTCTCAATGGTCATGAGCTAGTCTAATTCGCGTAACCACCTACTTTCGTGGGGTTAGTCGAATTAGACCACAAAACTAGCAACCCTGGACCTAACTCGATTCGGATACTACTTTCGTGTCCCGAACTCAGCTATTCCCTCTCCCACACTAGCTAATTGACCTCACCTCTCAGCATAAGTCAATCGCCCAAAAATATGGATGAAAGCTCTCTCAAGCATTTCATCGAACACTTGGCGGGCGTGAGGAAAAACTCTAGGTTCTAGGCATAGATTGGGTATGGTTAGGCCACATACCAGACTAATTAGCCATCAAGAAGCTAATCACAATCCAAGCCCACAAAATCTAACAACTAAACATCACAAACACAACAAAACCTAAACTAACAAACAAGTGCAAGAACACGAAGAACAAAATAAAGAGAATGAAATAAAACGAATCTAAACAACTAAATAACATAAATTAACAATGGAAACCAAACAAATAAACTGAACACAATCTAAACTAACATAATCAAAATAAGAACAAACAATGACCAAATTGAAATAAGTGGAGAAAGAGAGAAGAAGGCTTATAGATTGATGGAAGGAACTTCAAATCCAATTGCTTGAATCCAAGAACAATCCAATACAACCCTAATCTAATCCTCCCAATGGAGTTTTTATTGGCTAAAACCTAAACTAAACTA
>JACYFF010019584.1:23019505-23030090 GCA_017589665.1 Selenicereus undatus
TAATTTTCTGTTTTATTATTCTGCGGCAATTTTTTGTTTTAATTTTTCTGAAATTAATTAGTTGTAATTCTAGAGTCTTAGGCTTATAAAATTGAATAATATTAGTTTAGGTCACTTTTTGTGATTTTTAATATTAATTTTCTTTTTATTATTTCCTGCTTGGATGTTTAGTTGAAGATTGAGTTATTATTCTGTTTTTATTTTTCTAGATTATTTAGGGTAGCTATTTCCTTTTTTATTTTCAGAATTAAATCTAGAATATTTAGGAGTAATATTGAGTATTTTTCTAGATTTTTATTTATTAGATTTGATTTATACAAAGAGAAGAAACAATAAATTAGAGTAGTAAAATCATTTAGAATTAAACTAGCTTTTTGACATAATCTTTCCTCGTGGATTGATCCCTACTTTTCTATGCTATAAATATTATTTAAAAGTCGAAGTAGTGGTTAAATTGGTAGCTTCGCGACAATCTTTACAAATTTTGGCGCCGTTGCCGGGGAAAGAAAATAAAAAATCCATCTTTCAATTGAAGAGTGAGTACGTATGCGAAATGGTGGAAGGATATTTAGAGATAAAAGAATGTAAGTATGATGTTGGAGAAGCTATTCTCATTAATAGGGAAAACATCCTTAAGCATGACAAAGATACAAAGTACAGGTATATCCATTTTGGAAGTGTCCAAGTTCAAATTACTCTATTATAATGTTATGGCAAAGATATTGATTTTTATGCTTTGCTCTATGACATTCGACATATCAAATTTAATAATCAAATTATCATAGGAATCAAGACCAATTTATGTAATGGATCAAGAGGATTAAATCGCCGACCTGGATATTATGTGAGTCTAAAAGTTGAAGCTGCTAAAAACTTCCCATCCCTCAAGATAAAAACAATTGTGATTGATATAAAAAAAAGGAGGTTATCTACTGAGGGTATTTCAGAAAATAATCTACAAACTAGATAATATCATAGAGCCAAAGACTAAGATAACTAACAAAGGCAGAAAAATTTAAGAGTCATACTCCAATGCAAAAAACTCAAATGGTAAAGTCAAACCTACATGAGACAAAAATTGATAGCTTATGGATATCTAGTTTCGCCAATCCTACAAAAATCAATAAGAAAAATGTAATAAAACTTGACGAAAATGGTGAAATTACCACTAAACTCCAATTACTGAGAAGCATGAGTGCAAAATCAGAATAGAGAGAAAGATCTTTGACATCTTAAGAAGTGTTCAAAGAAGATGATACAATCAGTATAACAACTAAAATGAGTAGAATGAGTTTTGAATACGCAAGACACAATGCTAACCGAAGTATGCGTTTAGATAGAAAAGTCATTGGGTAAAACACAAGAACTGTTAGTGAGTCAATCTATGAGGATGAATTAGTCAAAAATATAACTATGGAGATATGCCATGAAGTCACCAATACAAATCCTAATAGCATCTATATCCCAATAAATATATGTTTGGAGGAATATAATAAATATGAACTGTGTGCCTACATCGATAGTGTTTGTTCTATCTGTTATGAAAATAGATATTTATTTTTAGAATTTATGTGTAAAAAAAGCCAAGAATACTTTACAAGTAAGGCTAGCTGATAATAGCATAATGAGCCACAACGAAACCATAGAAAGGTTCTCCATAGAAACATGTAGAGTTTAATGCATTATACCAGTTCTATAAGCTACTGATCAACCCTCTCATGACATGATTATTGGGAATAATTTCAGAGGTTATATTCTCCCAATACACAAACCATAAACCAAATAATATTCATAACAAACTTTCATTCAATTTCTATTGATAAATTAAACAACGCTTACACTCATCAGAAGATTGAGTATACACATAGCTAGCATGGTGAGAAGGTATTACCTATACAATGCGAGATAGCACTAAGAATCTCACTACTTTAGTTATCTATTAAAGAGCAGATTGCTTAACAACAAGAGCAATTATGCAAAGAACTCTACTATGACAATCCTTTAAAATTTTAGGACAAAACTAAGACATTTGCAAAGATTAGTCTGCTAAACCCCAACACTATCATCCAAGTCAAACAAATGGTATATACACATCAGGATTTTCAAGAATTTGACAAGCAAATCAAAGATTATTTGGATAAAGCGTTAATCAGGAATAGTAAGAATCCTCACACTAGTCCTGCTTTCATGGTAAAAAAATCTTGCTGAAAAGAAACGAGAAAAAGTTAGAATGGTAATCAATTACTAAAAGTTTAATGATAATATTGTCCTTGATGGTTATTATATTCTGAACAAAACAGTTCTTTTCAATAGAATTCAAGGTCTCTTGGGTCTTGAAAATGGATTGCAAAATTAAAAAGATTAAACATAGAAAGTAATTAAAAAGGTTTCTTGGATGTCTTCCCTGTGCTTCATATTTAATTAAAGGTATAGCTAAATTGAGAAAACCATTGCAACCGAAAACCAAAAAAGAAGTAAGTCAAATATGGACCCTAGTGATTTGAAGATTGTTCAAAACTTCAAAAAAATGTGCAAAAATCTTCCTGTTCTTAATTTACCTAATGAAGGAGATGATTTGATTCTAGAGATAGATGCTAATAATGAACACTGGAATGCAGTACTCAAAATCAAAGAAGGAGAAAAGCTCTGCAAATATTATAGTAGAAGCATCAATAAAGCAGAATGGAACTATCCCACGATGAAAAAAGAAATCTTCACAGTCATAAGGGGAATTGAAAATTTCTTATTCTTTTTAGTCCCAAAACCTTTTCTTATTCGAATTGGTTACAAAGGAATACTTGGTTTTATCAAAAATAATTTATCGAATATGCAAGCGAAGGCGACTCCTACATTGGCTATTATGGATTAACAAGTTTTTTTCCCCCTCTGTTGAACATATATAGTGATCAAAAAATTCTCTGGCAGATATTTTAACTTGTGAACTCAGCAATGGTGATCATCAGAGCAGAACTCCTGTCAAAAAAGGAGGCAATCCAAAATGAAATCCCATTTTGCTAAAATGGGTTTCTCCTTCTAGTAAAGTCCTTATGGATATTTTGAAATTTCATACAAAAAGTAGATCATGCTTTGGCATGCTATCTTCATCCTATATAATAGTACAAAAATTCAACCTTTTGGAGTTACAAATAAATTATCTAATAAATCCCGTATCCAAATTACTCATTCTTATCAAGACTAACTAAGTTTCAATAGTGCAAGTTTAAGAGGATCCATTAGATTCTTTTATCCTCAGATGGTCCAACAAAAATTCCATATAATAGAAGCATGTATGTCGAGGTACATTGTGTAGCAATTAAGTATGAAAATAGAAAAACCAAATTAGCTCATTATCTTATTCAATTAGTTAATTTAAAGGATCCTAATGTTCAAAGATAAGAATGGTTTTTAAAACAACGAGAAGTAGTTAACGATCATGCTTTAGCAAGAGCCATCAGTTTTTACAATATTTCTTGTCAAATGTGGGCATTAATTGAATAAGGAAAAACACTAATGCATTGTAGGAACACTACTTTCATCTATCAAAATGATTTCAACAAATATATGAAGGTAGAAGGAGCTCCTCCAGAAAATGTCTTTGATTGTCTCTTTCATGTTGGAGCTGGAAAATTCTTATCAGGAAAATAAAAGAAATATCTTCATGAATTATTTGAGGGATGGGATCCAGAGCATCTTCAACTTGATGAAGATTTTGATGATTATTTGGATAATGATATATTGAAAGACATTATTGGAGATGAAGTCATGCAAAATCTTAATATGGATGACTAGTCATGTCAATAATAAGTACTCTGAAAAGTTGCTGCACCAGTAGTATATTTTGCCTAGTGTCAAAGTCAGTGAAATAATGCATTCTACTATAGCCAAGTGAGAGCAGCTATAGTGCTGTGAAAACATTAGTATGTACTGTAGGCATTCGGGTATCCTGTGTAGTCCATCTCCTCTATAAAAGGAGTGGCTGAGTGCTGAAAAGGGACACGATCATTTGAGCATACTTCAGTAAAAGAGATGTTGGGTATCTGCATTTCTCTATGTGCAAGCATCTTGATGATCTTAGTAGCTTAAGTCCTTCAATCTTTCTATTGTAATATTTCTATTTTCAAGCTTTCAATAAAAGAAGTTTCTCAACGAGGAATGTTATTCAATCGAACCATATGTTTTAAATATTATGATTTCTTAATTAAAGTCTCACCATCCTTAAAAATATAAAAAAACTTAATTATTGAAGACGGTCTAAGGTAAGAAACGAAACATATTTGCGCTGTGCTTGATCTAAGGGAATGCTACTGTCCAGCGCCGACTAGACCTGGCAAGTGGGTCATTCGGTTCGGGTACGGGTCGGGTCAAGTTCGGGTCGGGCCATGTTCGGGTTAAGTGACATTTCGGGTCGTTTCAGTTTGGGTCGGGTATGGTTCGGGTCGGGTCGATTTCCGATCAACCAATTTTTGGTGAAATACGCTCGTCATGCCAAAACAAGCAACTTTGTTGAAAATTTCAGGTCGGGTATGGTTCGGGTCGGGTCAATTCGGGTTTCGGGTCCACTTTCGAGTGAGCATATTTCGGGTGTTGGGTCGGGTATGGGTCCGGGTCATTCGGTTCGGGTTTCGGGTCTCGGGTCAATTTTGCCAGGTCTAGCGCCGACTAAGTTCAGTTAATGGTCAAATTTTTTTAATTAAGTTTTAATTATTTTGCTAAGCATGGTAGATCTCTAATTACAGAAAATACAATATTTATGATATAAGTAGTAGATTGCGATGACTAGTACCAAGTAAAGTCTTTACAAGAAGCAGAAATGCTAAAGATAATCATATTTCCTCAAAAATCCTAGAAAATAACAAAATCAGAATTAGTACCCCATTTTGGGGTCAATTTGTAATTTTATAAAATCTTTGCACCCCATAAAATAATTACCCAAACCTATGTTGTCCCAAAAATAGTTATCTAAACAATTAGGACACATAAATTATTATACCAAATCTCAATGGACCAAAAATGAAGTTTTTTCAAAAAAAGTGAAAAAACTATAATAGTAATCAATGACAAAAAGCTTAATAATAATACTGTCTTTGATGGTCATTATACTCATAACAAAATAGTTCTTTTTAATAGAATTCAAGGAGCCTCTTGATTTTTAGAATGAATTGCAAAATGGATATTGGCAAATAAAAATGGATGAAAAAGTATTCCTTTAACTGTGTTTAGTGCGCCTCAAGAATATTATAAGTGGATAGTAATGTCATTTGCTCTTAAAAATACAGCCCAAATATTTTTAAAGAAAAATATTTAACATCTTCAAATATCTTAATCACTGCTGTCTAGTTCACATCGATGATATCCTTGTCTTTTTCAAGACTATAGAACAACATAGAAATCATGTCTTAGCTGTCACTCAAAGATACATTAATTATATTATTATTCTTGGCAAGAATAATAATATGTTTCCATCGTGGGATAGTTGCATTCTACTTTTTTAAAACTTCCACTGCAATATTTGTATAGTTTTTCTCCTTCTTTAAACTACACACTAGTGCTCATTGCTAGCATCTATCTCAAGAATTAAATCATCTCATTCATTAGGCAAATTAAGAACATGAAGATTTTTACACATATTTGTGAAGTTTTAAACAATATTTGAATCACTAGGGGTCCATGTCCAACTTACTTCTTTCTTGAGTTTTTGTTGCAATGGTTTTCTCAATTTAGCTAGATTTTTAATGAAATCTGAACTGTGGATAAGACATCCAACAGGTCTTTCTAATTGCTTCCTATCTTTAATCATTTTAGGAAAAATTTTTATTTTTTTTATAGAATTTTTTTTGCAGAATGATTTGCCATTAATCATATTATTATTCTTGGCAAGAATAAGTGCATTTACGTCGAACAAGAATCGAGTTTTTCAGTCTAGAGATAAAAGTTGGACAAATCATTCTGCAAAAAAAAATTCTATAAAAAAAAATTCCTAAAATGATTAAAGATAGGAAGCAATTAGAAAGATCTGTTGGATGTCTTACCCACAGTTCAGATTTCATTAAAGATCTAGCTAAATTGAGAAAACCATTGTAGCAAAAACTCAAGAAAGAAGTAAGTTGGACATGGACCCCTAGTGATTCAAAGATTGTTTAAAACTTCACAAAGATGTGTAAAAATCTTCATGTTCTTAATTTGCCTAATAAAGGAGATGATTTAATTCTTGAGATAGATACTAGCAATGAGCACTAGAGTGTAGTTTAAAGAAGGAGAAAAACTCTGCAAATATTGCAGTGGAAGTTTTAAAAAAGTTGAATGCAACTATCCTACGATGGAAAAAGAAATTCTTACAGTCATAAGGGAATCGAAAAGTTCTTAATCTTTTAAGCCCCAAACCTTTTTTTTATTCAAACTGATTGCAAAGGAATACTTAGTTTTGTCAAAAAAAATTTATTGAATATGTAAGCGCAAGGGCGACTCGTGCGCTGGCAACCATGACTTAAACCAATTTTTTTTCTCTATTGAACATATACTGGAATCAAAAAAATTTCTGGCAGATGCTTTAACTTGTGAACTCACTAATGGTGACCATTAGAGTAGAACTCCAGTCGGAAAAGAAGAAAATCCAAAATGAAATCCCATTACTGTTAGAATGAGTTTCTCCTTCTAGTAGAGTCCTCATGGATGTTTCGAAATTCTATACAAAAAGTATATCACACTTTGGTCTCCTGTCTTTAGCCTATGTAATATTGCAAAGATTCAGCCTTTTGGAGTTATATATAAATTACCTAACGTGTCCTCATGGTATTCCAAAAAAAAAGTTCTAATGTTTAAGGAAAATGGTTCAAAGACTGATATGAGCCCTACACCGACTATTGTTATAATTATTCTTATGATATTTGGAAGTCATGGAGCACTACGATTTTCTTTCCTAATAGATCTAGAATTAGTGGTGTTTGACTCCCAACAAATTCAATGTCTCCAAATGACCCCATCCTAAAAGCCTAAGAATATGGAATAGCAACTGACCTCATGGAAATTGCATATCCAAAGTAGCCATTCTTCTCAAGACTAAGTTTTAATAGTGCATGTTTAAAAGTATTTTTGGATTCTTACATCTCTTTATGGTCCAACAAAAATTCCATACAATAGAAGTTTGTATGTCGAGGTACATTGCATAGCAAGTGAGTATGAAAATGAAAAGGTCAAACTAGTCCATTATCTTATTCAATTAATTGATTTAGATGATCCCAATTATCACCGACAAGAATGGTTTTTAGAACAACAAGAAGTAGTTAGTGATCCTACTTTAGCAAGAGTCATTAATTTTTGCAACATTTATCATCAAATGTGGGCATTAATTGAACAAGGAAAGCATTAATGCATTACAGGAACACTACTTTCGTTTATCATAATAAACTCATAAAATATATGAAGGTAGGAGGAGCTCCTTCAGAAGAAGTTTTTGACAGTCTCTTTGATATTGGAGCTGCAAAATTTTTATCAGAAAAATGAAAGAAACATCTTTATGAATTATTTAAAAGATGAGATCTACAACATCTTCAACTTGATGAAGATTTTGATGATTATTTGGATAATGAAGAACTAGAAGACATTACTGGAGATGGATGCATGCAAAATGTTAATATGGATGGATAGTCTTGTCAACATTAAATGCTTTGAAAAGTTATTGCGCCATTACTGAATTTTGTTGAGTATCAAGTTAGTAAAAATAATGCAGTCTACAATAGCCATATGAGAGTGGTTGTATGCATGCGAAAATATCAGTGTATACCATAGCCATTAGGGCATAGTCCAACTCCTCTACAAAAGGAGAGGTCGAGTGGTGAGAAGAGATGCGGTCATTCGAGTATACTTGAGTAAATGAGAAGTCGAGATTCTTCATTTCTCTGTGAATAAGCATTCTGATAATCTTAGTAGCTTAAGTCCCTCTTCAATCTTTTTATTATAATATTTCTACTTTCGTGCTTTCAATAAAAAAAATTTCCAATAGGAAACGTTATTCAATCAAACCTTATGTCTTAAATATTATAATTTCTTGATTAAAATATCACTTTCCTTTAAATTATAAAACTTGACTAATGACTATAGTTTGAGGTAGGAAACGAAATGAATTTGTATTGTGCTTGATCTAAGGAATGTGTAGTTAAGATTAGCAATATCTGCAAACTGGAAGTTATAGGAACACTAGGGTTCATCACCGACTAAGTTCAAGTAACAGTCAAAACTCTCTAATTAAGCTTTATTATCTTGGTAAGCATGGTGACTTATAATCACAGAAAATATAATATTTTTAATATAAGTAGTAAATTTTGATAAGTAGTACCACTAAAGTTATTATAAGAAGTTAAATCATTTAAAATAAGCATTTTTCTCAAAAAAATAGAAAAATTACTCAAAGCACCCCATTTGCGAAAAAGTAAAAAATTTCTAAAAGTTCCAAACCAAAATAATGATAAAAATGACTCAAAAGTCACTTTTCTCAAACCTAGAAAGACCAAAAAGTTCATTTTCTTATTTTCTAGCCCAAACAATTCAGGCAATAGGTACCGAAATGTTAATAATTTGCATTTTTTGTTATAGAGTGTAACAATTTTCTCACCACCAACTGAAGTTTTGTAGATAAAGAATAAAAAAATAGTTGAAATTACTCAACCAAAGAAATGACGAAATTCTTCCAGCGTTGATTAGCATGAAGTTTGGGCTTGCATGAAAGCGGGGAGAATATGGTAAACTTTTCATGGAGGGGCAATTTAGGGGTGTAGATTGGGTTGGATTGAGTTAAGGTCGACCTGTTTATAAACTGAGTTTGGTTAGGTCAAAGTCAAGCTATTAGAATAGGGTCAGGTCGGACCGGGCTTGTTACATAAATAAATGGGTCAACCTATGGACGACACACTTTTGTCCCATTTCAGAATGGAAAAAACTTGTACAAAAAACTCTATACAATAATTAATTATTATTGTTACATATAAAGTATTGATAGTAAACTTGACTAATTGCGCTTGTAAATTAGTGTGGCTAGTAGGTTGAAAAAAGTACTGAGTCACTAAATCGGTTGTTAATGTACTGACATGGCTCGTCCTAACCGGTTAATATTTTTTAACGGACTGATGCACTATTAACCTAACTCAATATTGATCTGACCTTTTATTGATCCTATTTTAAATGGGCTGACTCGCTGTACTCAATGGGTACCCTACCCATTGAGCAACATAGGGTGGCATTGTCTATTGGATAAATTGATCAAGTGCACTATACCTTCAAGCGTAATTGTGGTTAGAGGATGGTGATAGATCTAGCAAAACTAATAAGATTTGAAACTTAGGCCAAACAATTCGGACCGATACTCAATCCAACATCCAAAATAGATTAATCCAATAAATAAATCTAAGATTAAATTGAATCAAAGGATCTATTTGCCAAGTTCAAGAGGTGTAAAAGGAGATGAAAGTTGAAAGAATTGGGTCACACGCAGAATTGCAAAGGAGATGAAATTTGAACACGTTCGATCCAAGTAGAACTTGGGCAACCCTGGCATGTAAAGGATAATATGAGCAAAGTGGGTAACACTGTAGTTAATATCACTTTTAGTAGTTAGCTGCAGCCTGTGGCATATTTGATGTGTCTCTTAATGTGCTTTTAGCTATTCTATATGCTAACAATATGCAAACAAGTGAATCAACCATCCTAAAATGATCTTGAATCAATAACTTTTTATTTGTGTTTTAGCCCCATCATTTACACCAAATTCAAAAATTATAAAAAATCTATGATTAATATATAAAAAAGGTAAGTCGACATTAAACCATTGGAGGTCCATCCTCTTGAAAGTTCTAAAGATATTGGTTTGGACATGGAATGTCCTATTTGCATTTTTTAAAAATATTTTTGCAGGAAATACATCTTTATTGCTTAATGAATGGATATGACGTAATTATATGAGTTGTTACCTATTCAGTACAAAAATAGTATGGGACAACTTGAAGTAAAAACAAATTTAAATTAATAAAAAGTTCATTTGGGGACGAGGGTTGGCTTGTTGCTGGTTGGAGAACATGAAGCTTTGACTACAGTTCAAATTTATTGGATTAAGATTCTGTTTGAAAAACAGTTGTTGGCTGTTAGCTGTTTCTAAAAAAAGTGTTTGGTAAAATTAGCTATTTCGAAAATAGTTATTTGGTAAAATTACTCTTATGTCCGTAACTCGATCTATTTTATTATATATTTGTCCATCATTTTTATTTATTATTTATTTAATTTCCTTTTAATATTAACTGAACTTATGTAATATGCATAATCACCATTGTTTATATAACCCTATTTTTCTAACATTTTTTAACTAAACCCTACTAGCTTATTTACACTTATTTGTATTTATGTTTTACAAATTTTATTTTCAACCAGGGTTGAGTTGATGCACCATGTAAGATATAATTTGTAGCATTCTCTTGTTATTTATATCGACATGATTTGTATTTACTATAACAAAAATTTATTTTGTATATATATATGTATATATATACACACACACACATATACATATATATATATATATATATATATATATATATATACA
>JACYFF010019584.1:23040090-23104692 GCA_017589665.1 Selenicereus undatus
ATATATGTATATAGACACACACATAGAATGTTTATGTACAATGTAATTAACCAAAGACCTTATACTTTACTTAGTGAACATATGTAGGTCAAGAAAATGAATTTGATAAGCTCATACCTCATGCCCAACCATTTAGTTTGCTCGGTAAAAAATTTCTGAAGAGTTTGGATAACACTTTTAAAGTTTTTTTTAAAAAGGAGAGGGGGATGTGAAGGTTGAAGAGACGAAACCCATGATTGTGTCGGAGTACAAGAAAGAGTGTAATAACGTTGTAAATAGCAATGAAGGGAGTATAATTTGTTAAAGTATTAGTCATTTTTATCTTTTACGAGTGTTCTTCAAACAACCATTCATAAGAGACTAATTTTTTTTCTTTTTGAAAAATAACTTTTTGTACTCAAAAAGCTGCTGCAAAACACTTCAAATGGCTGATTGACCAAGTCAAAATATCCAAGCCACATCAAACAACTATTTTTACTCAAAAAACCATTCAAAAAGCTATATACCAAACACAACCTAAATCATATTTCAAAATTTTAGCTAGTAGGTTACGAGATGAAGTAGGAGCCAATTAGAATGGTTATTTCTTCAAAATATTAATTTGAAATATTTTTTAAAAATATTATTTAAAATCGTCACCTTTTGGGGTTTGGGACAATTTGGTAATTGATGTGTAGTGGCTATAAATTGATCCATTGAATGAACCTAGTTTTGCATTCATCAATCTTGAACAGTGAAATAAATGTGTGTAGCCAGTTTGAATTGTAGGTTATATTAGATCAAGCTAGTTACAAGTTTGACCAGATCAATCATGAATGATTATGGATGGTCCAATCCAATTTTCACTTTTATTAGTTTCTTTTTTCTCTATCGAATAAAATGTTAAATATTTATGATCATCATGCAAATAAAGAAATAAATCAGGCTAAAAATAATTGACAATCTTCTTAAAATTGTTCAAAATTGGTATATGAATTTCATTTGGAAAGAAGTTTTTTTCCAAAAAATCATCTGGAAAGCCTTCTTCTTTGTATGTGACTCATCCACAGTACATGGTTTTAGACCCCTCCAGGGGGGAACCTATTTTTTGTTTTTTTCTATCTCAGGGTCAGCCCCCCTCCCCCCGGGGTTCGGCGGTCGTCAATATTGACCAAAACCGCAAGCGGTGGAGGCCAAAGATAATAACATGACAGTGACGGAAAAATAAGAACCCATAATAAATAAATAACAATACTAAGTAAATAAGTACAGGAATTCGGTAGGTTTACCAAGTTGGAGGAAGTATAAAACCAAAAAAAAAAAAAAAAGAAAAGTACCGTATGATGTAGTCGCGTACTTGCATTACAGGATAATAGCAGATGAAAAAAAAGGCGAAAAAAAAAGTTATAGGGCGTGAAAACTGTGCAGGGCCGCAAGATAGAGAAAGGGGGTAATCGAGAGCGAGAGAGAGAAGGGGAAAATAGAGGCAGATTGGCGGATACCGTAGGCTGATGATAAGTTTGAACAGAGAATCCACAATCCCCTGATTATTATTAACAAGAACAAAAAGAGAAGTTTTGAAAATTTATCAGATTCAGAATTCGATCCCTGTTTATTCTTCTGCTTTTTCCTTTTTATTTCTCTTCTTGTAAAATTTCGCCGTTTCTATCAGTCTTGGATTCGCTTATTCGTTATCATTATACCCTCTCCTCATCGAACCCTTGCCCGAAAATTCGGTCTTCAATCGGCCGAATTGAGAATTGTCTGAAAAACGTGATGGGTAATCGTATTTGGGGGTGAATTTTTGTGGGTATTTTTGTGTTTGGGGTTTGAGGGTTTGGGTTCAGCTGACGGCACTGAATGGGTGATCTTCGGGAGCCAAGCGGTGCCGTTTTGGAAGATTCGCCGGTGCCATCATCGTCTTCATCATCCTCGTTTGCCCCGGAAGTGTGGACCCGGGCGGAACTGGCTACCCAGAAAATCATCCGCCAGGTTCAGCCAACTGTTGCTTCCGAGGATAGAAGGAGAGATGTCATTGATTATGTCCAAAGGCTGCTTAGAACCTGTCTGGGTTGTGAGGTAATATTATTCTTCTTCATTTTACCCAATTTATATTCTTTGTTTTAGCATAACAGTTTTTAGTGGATTACTGTTGTTGATTGTGTTGTGATGTCTTGGTATTCATTTTATTTGATGTCTGAAAGTGCTGGAACAAGGTTGAATCCTTGCAATGGGACTCCTATACTAATGCTGGCCTGGAATTTGGTATGCTGAGTAATGCATTTGGTAACCGGAAACTGGGAATCAGTCTATATCAAATGCAAAGTGGCCGTTGAACTGTTTGATATTGTAAAAGTTCGGTGGATATTGGTGATGAATTAAATTTGAAATTTTTGATATCCTTTTGCAGTTTCTGCCCAGTCACTCATGATATGCTGCATCTGCATATGTGATATGTCATCTATTTGATGCATTGAAGGGGAAAATCTGTGCGTAGAAGTGGTTTGATGCATACCTACATGCTCTTCTACTCTTATGCTATGTTGTGTAAGCAATAACTGGTGGTAGAGATATTTATTCCTTTCCGACTGTGCTCAAAAAGGAAAGGAAGACTTCCCGTATGGGCGTATGTTGAATGCTGTCGATAGGATGCTAATTGCTATGGAAAGAAAATAACTGATATCCATGTTCCTTTGTATGTTATTCACTCTTGAGCTTAGTTTCACTTTCACCTTGTTTATTATGTGGCTTGCAAAAGTTGTGCATGGTAGCTGTGTGCTTGTATTTCCGATTTGCAGTGGCGCGTCTGCTTACATTTGAATTTCTTGCTTGCTCTGGCAGGATCCATACTTGATTATGTTTTTGTTGTTGTTATTAGCTACATGCCTGATTTGTTTTGAGGTTCAGCACATTTTAAGCTCTGGAGTTATTTAAAATTTTTCCTGTATAAGGTCTGTTGAGTTTTATTTTATTTTTTTTGGGAAAGTGGTCTTCTACCGTGCAGTCAGTCCTGGATATAGTTCATGTGGAAACCTCGCCCCAGCCGACTATTGCTGACTAAATCTTGTGGTCACCACGTAACAGTTTGATGACCCTCTTTTGCCACTGTGATATTGTTGTGCCCTCTCTACTTTCACCCCAATATAAATTGTTATGCTGCATACAAACCGCGGGCTAGCGGTTCATGCCCACTAAGGGATTTTAGATGGTTTGGCCTTTAAAACTCAATGGACGTTTTGGCTTTCTGAAGATTTTTCTAGGCAAAGAGCTTCCTGCAATGAACTGTTAGATTTCTTGCTGTAATTGTTGAGGTGTCTGTGTCCAACTCAAAGATTTTTTCATTTCACTCTCTTTCCTTAACCAATTGGTTGTCTTTATGTTTTCTTTTCTATACTTGTAAAATGGTGTGCGTCTTTTATACCACGTTTCATTGTCCTTAGAGCCCAAGGATCTGTACTTTTGGTTATTATTTTTTTAATGGTTGATTTGATGAGACCTCATCGATATTTAATTTAAGATAATTTATTTCAGGTATACTTCTTCTACTTGGGGTTTTTTTTGGGGGGGGGGGGGGGTGGGTGGTTGGAGTTTAGCATTCTGCCTTACAATATTATGAAGTGCCATCAGAAGATATTGAGATTTTTGGAGACGATTCAATATGTTGGTATGATGCATGTTAACTCTGGGTAGGGGCTTGGTGTTAGAGGACATGCAAGTGTTTATTGGGATACCGGCAAGGATTCAAAATGCGTTGTTCATTGCGATTGTATTTTCGATCGCGATATGGCAAAGTCTCTCTAATGCGGCAATGGTGTTCCATATTGCGGTCGTCTCTGGGTGAAAACGCTCTTTGGCCAGCTCCGATACCTTCCCAATGAGGTCGTTTTGTCGTGGAACGACCACATTCCGAATCCGTGTACCGGACATGATAATAGTGCAATAGAGATTCTCTCTTCTTGGAGCCCGCCATCTAAGGAAAGGTTCACTATGCTTTAACACCTTCCCTGGAATACGAGATATGTGCAAAATTGCTGTACAAGTCATGATGTTTGGAACCTAGCTCATTAATAGCACTTTTTAATCGGCAGACAACCAAACCCTTGAAACATTACTACAGTTCCAAGTAGTTGAGGGCTGACATTGGTGTACCCTTAGCATGGATGTGAGCTCTTATTGAAGATTGGCATTTTATCCTTAGAGCTTTGATACCTGGACTCTCCATTTTAACCCTACCATACTTGTGTCAGACATCATACTCCACGAATAGGACATGGGATACTTGTCAAATACGTTTCCAAAATTTAAATTAGCTGGGAAGGGAAACTAAATCAGAAATACTAGCCTAAATCATGTGCTTTCCATAATCAACAATTAATGCTTAGTTGAATAGTATATTAGAGTAAAAAAGTTAAAAGAATTTGCTTTCGATAAGATTATCTTGACTCAAAGACTAATAAGATATAATAAATGATGCATAAGACATGAAAGAGCAACTTTATTGAGAAAATTCGGGTGACAGTATAAATTTATGGAATTCTCTTAAATAATCAGATATAGAAAAGGTGGAATTGGATAAGTATGTCTTGTGTTTTTTAAGTATAATAATTTTCGTATTAAATATGTTCTGACTTTACATTAAATTTTGGTTGTTGTTAATGGTCCCTTTAATTCTTGCTTATATTAATTAAATGCAAATAAGTAGTAAAAGTTTGACACTTGTTGATCCGTCATCAATCCATTCAGTTGTATATACACCTACATATGATGGAGTCGTTTTCTTTGTCTTCTTTTATTGTTTTGTGGGTGGTATTTCATGTATCTATTGTAACTCAATGTGGTTTTCGGATATAAGATTTAAATAATGAAATATTGGACAACAGTTAATTTAAAACTTTAGCTTCCTCATAAGGATCCCTGTTTCTGTGCCCGGGTTTCAACAATGTATCTGTATTTGTGTCTAATAGCTCAAATCCAAGTACATGTAACAAAGCCTTAGACCCACTGTTGGTACAGCATCAACTAGTAGGCATGCAACCACACTCGTGCATTTGGTAATTTGGAGAAAGGAAAATGAGTCATTTAGAGCCAAGGGCTTAAAAATACGTTTTGGAATAAGATAAGATGGTAAAGGGCAGGTCGGTGCACAAGCATCCCGCGTTCACGCAGGGTCCAAGGAAGGGCCCCACCCCAAGGGGTAAATTGTAGGCAGCCTAACCTGACTTTGTCAATGGCTGATTCCAAGGCTCGAACCCGTGACCTTTTGGTCACATGGAGACAACCTTACTGTTGTTTCAAGGCTCCCCTTCTAAGATAAGATGGTGGAAAGAGCTTTAAAAGCTGCGTTTAAAATAACAGAAGGAAGAAAGGGTCCTTTTATTTATTTATTTATTTTGGGTTGTGGGAAGCAAGAGGTTAATTATATTACACGAGAATGTCTATTTGGTGGATTACTGCAAGTTTCACTGCTGCGGCTTCTTATATATATATGCATATTTATTCATATGTTAATATAAGCTCTTTCTCAGTAACACATCATGCTTGTAGCTGATGAGGTTGTCATATGGTGTAATTAAATGTAACTTTCTAGTTGTGAAAAGGTAACATCTTACTTTTGATATTCCCAGGTTTTCCCTTTTGGCTCTGTGCCATTGAAGACCTATCTTCCTGATGGTGACATTGATCTCACTGCGTTCTGTGGTTTCAACATTGAGGAAGGCTTTGCAAATGATGTATATTCTATGTTAGAAGCAGAAGATCGTAACCCTCTTGCTGTATTTGTTGTGAAGGATGTCCAGTATATTCGTGCAGAGGTTTATCTTCAAAACTTAGAGTTTTCCTTATGGCTTGTGGCTTTTGGTTTGCACATTAAAATGCTTTTATTGTGACTTTAAGTGCTACTATTGATTATAGACTTCAGCATAATACTACAAATGTAGTAAACCTTTCGGAATATTAACCTTTGCTGTTCTGGTTGGACCTTTTGTATTGATTATGAGGCAAATATTTGCCTTCTGTGTGCAGTACCTGGCGGTTTACCATTTATCAGACTTTCACAGCTGCATGTGTTGCCTTTGACTGTGTGATTCTAAGGATCTGAAACTGGATTTTTATTGAAACAATGATGCTTGTTAAGTTTTCAATATTGGTATTTAGCCGAAGAGGGGGGGGGGGGGGGGGGGGGGGGGGGGGGGGGGGGGTTTTAAAAAGGATAACGAAGTAAATAATTTTTGCAAAGTTAACATTGGTGATTTTTGTTTGGGATTCTTAAGTTATGATGGGCCTCCTTAGCATACTTCTGCTCTGTGCATCTTTGTGCATTTTAATACTTCGATATGTTTGATGGCACTTGGAGAGTAAGTATGTATGTAGGCATGTGGAAAATGTTTGTATTTTCCATGATTTGATCATGGAGAAAGCTATCTATTTGATGGAACAAATAAGATAATGATACAAAAAGGAATTTGTTGGAGGAGGATGAGTGAAAGAACTTTTGAGACTAAACTTTTGCTGTTGCTTTATTTTATTTTTTCTTTGAGGGCATCACTGCTTGAGGTTGTTTTGTGGGTCTGTAAAATATAGTTGACAGCACTGAAGGCATTTTTGGATTGTTATTATAATTAAACTTTTTCCATTGAGGCCTTGGTCTGTAATTTCCTAGGAGTGTGAAAGGTGAAGCCTTCCTTTTCTGAGGATAAGCTCTCAAGGGAACATCTACGTAGTTCTGCATCCTCGCAAGACTTGTTCATGTGAGAGGATACATGAATGCCTTCACTATGATAAAGAAGTCGAAATCATTTCTCTCTGATATGGAATTTTCTTTGTTGTAGTGTCGTATTGATGATGTCGTAGGATTAAAAAATGAATCTTACTATGTCCATTGTATGTGCTATTTAACTATCAACTCTTTATCAAGATGTATCCAGTTTACACGATCTGAAAGGCTTACCAATTGAGACAGTTGAAAAATGAGAACTTATGCCTTCATTGTGTATAGTACGTTGTAGATTATGGCCAATGTGCTTGTTGAAGCCCCTTGAGACCAATCTTGATGTCATCCTGTTTTTGAAGTAATAGGTCTTTAAATGCAATGGATTCTCATGTATTGTACGGGTCCAGTGCATGTATTGTTGGCCATTTACTTATGGAAGTTCCTTAATTGGTGGGTGCAGATAACTTACTTATGGTTTTGGAGTTTCTGATGGCAGGTTAAGCTTGTTAAATGCTTGGTGCAGAATATCGTTGTAGACATCTCTTTCAATCAGATAGGAGGATTGTGTGCGCTCTGTTTTCTTGAGGAGGTGTACTTTCTTTCTCCCTTCCAGATCTTTATGTGTCTGCTGGACTACACACAGCTCCATGTTATATTTCGTTTTTCTTTCATGTGAATTTACATATTTTGGTCATGTTCACAATTTTTTTTTTTTTTTGTTCGGGGAACTGCATCTTACCGACAAACCTTTGAATCAGCATTGAGGATGGTACCAATAGTAAGGGCCTGGTTTCAAGTGTTGCCCATTGTACCTTGAACAGTATCATGTTATTTAATTTTCTGATAATTTCTGTGTACTTGCTGATTTCCATTTGATTTACCCTTACGTGATTTATGTATTTACACTTCTTTTCTTGTAGGTTGATCGTTTAATTGGGAAAGATCATCTTTTTAAGCGCAGTATCATTCTGATTAAGGCCTGGTGTTATTATGAGAGTCGGATACTTGGTGCACATCATGGTTTAATATCTACATATGCCTTAGAGACGCTGGTTTTGTACATTTTCCATCTGTTCCATTCGTCCTTGAATGGTCCTCTGGCAGTAAGTCAGTCATTGGATTAATTTGTGGTTCAGGGCATTTGCTTTGTGGTGCATACTGAATTCTTTTGAATGTCCTAGGTCCTTTATAAATTTCTGGACTACTTCAGCAAATTTGACTGGGAAAGCTATTGTGTCAGTCTAAGTGGTCCAGTCCCTCTATCCTCACTGCCAGAAATTGTGGGTAAGGGATCATAATTTTTTATCCTATGAGGCACAACCGTCGTGCTTATTATTGATCTGATTCTGATACTTTGTTGTGCAACTTGTCAGCTGAGAAGCCAGAAAATGGAGGCGGTGATTTATTGCTGACGGATGATTTTATTGGGGAATGTGTTCAGAAGTTCTCTGTTCCTTCAAGAGGGACTGATACAAGGACATTTATGCAGAAGCATCTCAATATAGTTGATCCATTGAAAGAGAACAACAACCTTGGCCGCAGTGTAAGCAAAGGTAGTGTTTTCCCTGTGGTTTGGTTCTCTTACTCTCTCTCCCTATAGCATGTTTCGAAATTCAGGCTGACTTGTCAGGATCTTTAATCATTTCTATTCACAAGTTATTTGTATTGATATTTAAGGAGTGATGCTTTTGTACACAGTTGTCCTAGTGATCAATCAGAAAATGAAAAAATTATCAGATATGAGGACCTTTTTATGTTCAGGTCATTGTATTCCATCTGAATGGTTACTCTTGCTAAGCAGTCGGTAATGGTTACGAGCTCTGGAAGAGTATGAAGTTGAGTGGATCACATTGTTTTTAAAAGAGTAGTCAAATAGTGTCCTCTTGTTTACCCTGTAAAGCCAATAGTATTACTCCCATTGTGGTGCCAGGTGCAGAAAGAAATGGACTACACTGTTGTGAGGGATTGCTTTCATTTGTCATGTAGAGCTTGTCTTTGATATGTCTGTATCACAGAAAAAGAGTTGTGATAGATTTTAGTTAAAGATGGTTAGGAATACATGAGTTCAAACAGAAAGCGGTTGGTCCCATAAAACCTGGTCTTGGGACTGTTCCATTCAAGAATTAGCATTTCTTTAATGAAATCCTTATTGGATCTGACAATGCATGGATATGCCTATAAGGCTGGGTGTGGGAGGTTGAGGGGAATACCAATTGGCTGGTGTGTCCAATAGGTAACCTAAAAGCTATCAGCTTCATCATTTGAGCTGTTAGGAGGAAAGAGTCCTCTTTTTAAAAAAAAGAAAGAAAAAGAAAAAAAAGGTTCGGGGCTTGTGTCTTGTTATACAATTCTGCAAGTTACTCTCTGTCATGTATTGATTTTGGTCGATACTGCCTGCTTGTTTGTGGCTAGGTAACTTCTTTCGGATAAGGAGTGCCTTCTCGTTTGGGGCTCGGAAACTGGGGCAAATTCTTTTGCAGCCTCAGGAAAATATAGCTGAAGAAGTCCGTAGATTTTTCACCAACACACTGGAAAGACATGGACAAGGACGTAGACCTGATGTTCAGGACTTTCTGCCAATGTCTGGTTGCAATGGTTTTGTTCCTGAAATGCTAGTTTCTGGTGCTGATCCTTGTCAGGAAGAGAGCTGTGCCCATGAAGAAGAATCTGTCCATTCCAGTGACAGATCTACCGAACATAGGGTAGGTTCTGAAGAGACCAGACATTTAGTCAGTAATGTTTGCCAACCTGCTTCTTGTTTTGAAGCAGTTGGTGCTGAAGAGCAAAGAGGTGTCAAGAAATCAATTTCTTCTTCCACTTCCTCAACGGCTGAGTTACCCAAGGATGAAACTTCTGCTTCTCCAAGCTGTCTTTCTGGGGATGCGAGTGATCTTGCTACTTGTGGAGTGCGGAACCTTAGAATAACCAGTCAAGCAGATAAATATCCTCCTATAGTGGAAGAAAGAAAAATGCCATTAGGTAATGTACCCCCACATGCATCGCATCTTTACTTCTCTCATCCCTTGAAGAATGGGACGATTGAAAATGGAAATTTGGGTGAGCAATCTACAGAATTAGGAATGAGGGACCATAAGCTGCTTATTGGACAACATCATACACCATTAGAGCAGGAAAATAATCATTTATTCAATGACTGTGATGTTGTGACATCTATCGACTCAAACTTACATCATTCGTCGCTTCATGCTGATGCACGCTACTTGCAAGATTCACATTCTGTTTACTGGAACATTTGTTCAGCCGGAAGCGAGGAAACACAGAAAATCCTGCCTGACCTCTCTGGGGATGTTGATGGTCATCTTGGCAGTTTGCAATATGGTCGGCTGTGGTATGATCAGGCATTGAATATGTCCATCCAGCCAGTACATCTGCATCCACCTCCTTTTTTTCAAAGAAAGAATGCTTGGGATGCAATCCGGCAGCCAATGCACTTCCGACAGGACATTGTTCCTCATATGAATGTCAATGGTGTAGTCCCTAGACCTGCTTTCTTCCCCATAAATCCTCAAGTAATGCCTGGCACTGCCTTTGGTGTGGATGAGATGCCAAAAACCCGAGGGACAGGGACATATTTTCCAATTACGGTACGCACACTTAGGCTATTGAGATCTTTTGGATCTTTGTCCTTTTCTAATTTCTTTTTATGGGACCCATGTTTCTTGAACTCTTCATTAAGCTCGAATAGCTTTGTTGGAGTTTCGACGCTCTTATCATGGTGTCCACAATTGACAATTCTGTTTAGACTGGAAACTGAATTTTTAGAAAATTGCCAATTCCATTGCTTGAACACATATTCGTGCAGGATACTTATGGTAGGTTTTAACATGGCATGGACCCTGACTTGCAGGCTTGCAATGCTCAGACAGTGTCTTGCGTAACCGTAGCTGGACAAAATTATTCAGATTTCTTGTAAAAATCTTTAAATTTTTCTTAAAATTGGGACACCATCCGTGTATGATAGCTGTGGTAGGGTTTTAACATAGCATGGTCCACAACTTGCAGGCTTGCAATGCCCAGCACAGTGTCATGGGCAGCCGTTGCCGGAAAGCATTATTCAAATTGTGTAAAAATCTTAAATTTTTTTGAAGCGGGACACCCATAAAAATGAACTAGTCCTTATCAAATTCAAGGAAGCCCAAAAGCGCACACCCTTTGACAATTTCTAAGATATACGCCACTGCTGTTTTGTAACGTTTATGCCATTTTGTGCTCTTTTCTCTGCTACTGACATTTGGGCAGCGCAGTTCCTTTTCACCTTTCTTTGGAAGTGATTCCTGCTACTATCATTTTTGCAGAACCATCACTCGTACCGGGATAGGTCCTGCCAAGGAAAGGGGAGGACACATGGACAGTTGAGGTCTCCTCGCACCAATGGCCGAGTTCAAACGCCCCTGGATAGGAGCCCACAGGCACAATCTCCTGTTCGGCAGGGCAGTGGGAAACTCAGATCGTCAGATTCTTATGAAAGCTCCCCAAGAGGAAAGCTCTTCAAAGAAGTTAATGGCCTTGTCCACCCTTTTGAGAAGCCTGATGAGTTTGGCTCACTTGGGCACCTACAAGTGGAGCCACCTTTGCCTGAAAGAGAGAACCGCCGGCCACCGGATTCTGGTTCCCCTCCTAGATGTGAAAATGGCCAACCCATGTTTGTTTTGAATGATGACAGGTAGCACTTGAACCTCTTATGACCTTAGCTAAAAACTAGGTTTTTGGGTCAAGAAATGTTCTCTTCTTTAATAACATGCTTATGGCCTTTGTGTTGGGGCATGTAGGCTCGCTGTACAGTCATACCGCCTTAAAGATGATGGAGATTTCCCTCCTTTGTCCGTTTGAAAGAGGCTTAGACAGAGAGAAATGCTTGAAACCGCATAATCGGAGCTCAATTTGTGTCAGGTTTTTAGGGGGCAGTTATGTACATTTTGCTAAGGTTGTGTTGCATTATGTCCAGCTTTTCATACCTGCAATTAAATGAGCTTTGATGTTATACCATAGGAACCCTAGTTCATGTTTCTAACACAGTTTTCTTTTTTCTTTTTTCCTTATTTTTTTTGGGTGGTCGTTGTTGTGTATGTAGATAATTTTGAAATGCACATTTTGTAGATGTCTAATGTAACTTTTTGAATGAGGAGGTGCATTTTTTTTCTTTTGCATCTGAGGACTCCATTGTGCCTCGTTGATGACAAAGGATTGAAATTGTTTAGCTGTTCACTCCAATGTAGTCCCTTTGTCTACTACGCCAGGTTTTTCAGATTCAGATAGGTTTTTGGGGCTCGAAACAGTGCATACTGCTTATCGAATCTGTTGACAGGTTTGATCTCCGGCATATTTTTCCGTTGGCATAGATGCACAGTTAACTTATGAGTGCTAGTTAGCTCAATTGAGAAAACTTATAAGAATTGTTACTAAATATCTAGATTTGAATTCCACTTATATTGACTTATGTCCTCCTCTTTACACCAAGAAATAAGTAAAATTCAGTCTTGCTTGTGTTCGAATCAACCGTTTACATCAAACAGTCAAGCTTATGTAACTCTTTTCTTTTGATCATTAAAGCAAGACTTCATTAATCATCACTCATCAAAAGAAAAAGATCATTCATGGCTAGACTAAAGTAATAGTCTGGACAGTCTTCAATACAAACTCGTGAACCCGAGTTATAGGGCAGAAGATGAGCAAGCGAGTGAGCTATGCAATTTGCTTCTCTACGAATACGCCTGGCAAAAATTCGGGCTGGGGTCAATTCGAGGTCGGACAAATTGTACAGTCGAACAAAAACTATCTACCCGGACCTTGTCCGAATATAAATCGAACACTCCGGCTAGATCCATACTGGGACTCAGTTATCCGAATGTTCGAATTTGTGATATGATGTTTGGACATTTTTATAGAAATTGTGTCCAAACCCGAACCTGATTTTTCAATGTCTAAATCCGGCTGTCTGAGATTGCTTTTATAAAAGTTTCCAGAGAACATGGACCAAAATTACACACAAACCTAATTGTCTAACATCCGAACTCAGTTGCCCGATTTTCGAATTTGTCCAAACCTGAAATGGTTCAAAAATTCAGACAACCTGAACCATTATCCTAAACCCGAACTCGACCTAGACTTAAATTCGAACGTGACCGATTATCCGAATTTTAAATTCGTACAAAAATTTGTTACCATATCTGATTTTTTCCTGATCTGAAAAAGGTAATTGGGTCAAATAGATTTTTACCAGCCTTATCTACGAGCAAAGTTAAAAGGAACAAAACTCGAACTATTTTAAGACTCATATTATCAGAAATAAAAGGGCCAGTCTCGGAAGCGATGTCTTATTTCTTCGCAAAGCTTGCAGAACATCCGTTTCGTCGGCTGCACCACAAGCTTGAGTGCTTGACACCGCATGGAAAAACTCAACACCAACTTCGGAAGCTTGGCAGCAGTAGGCAATGCATAGGTGCGACATATCCGAGCAAAGAGTTTGATTCTGGGTGGCATATCCAAACCCCAAATAGCCTTCCACCTTTCTGTCACCATGGCACTGCTACATTGAGGACCATCTCTTAACTTCCGATGCCTCACAAAGTGATAAGTTGTTTTAACCGAGAGATCCCCATTGGGGAAAAATGCCAAATGAGGCGATGTCACTATTAATAAAATCAGCCACTCTTAACAACAAATGGAGAGGATTTAACGGAGTAATTACCTTGAAAGACAAAGGTCTCAGAATCCATTTAGCATCCCAAATATTTAGCACAAACCCGTCACCTACACGCAATCTTGTTCCCCTCTTCACTAAGCCACTTCACTTCCCATAGATTCCTCCAAGTATAGCTTTGTCTTGGACTCAACGTTGCCTCCAAAAGGCCACAATGTGGAAGATAAACGGCCTTGCATGATCTACTGGCTGGGGAAAGCTCATTGTTAATAATCCTCCATAATTGGCTGGAAGATAAAAGAGCACTGTTAAACGCCTGTAGGTCTCTGGAACCAACCCCTCCCTCCAACTTTCCCTTACATGGTCGATCATGACCTACCAAACTAATTTTATGAGTATCCAGATATTGATCCCACCAATAACGAATCATGGACTGGATGTTGTCGCAAAGAGAGTTCGGCAACCTAAATATACTAATTGCACACGTTGGGATTGCCTAAGCAATTGCTTTAATGAACACTTCCTAACCCGCCCAAGAAAGATGCTTATCCACCCAACCATGAAGCCGTTTCAAAATGCAGTCCTTTATTGACAGAAATGGCTTCTTCTTTGAACGACCATTCTAGTAGGGAGGCCTAAATATTTTCCATGGGCTAGAACCTTCCTAATGTCAAGAGTAATCTAGATGCCATCTGTCCTATTTTGCGGAGTCCTCTTACCAAACACCACATCCATTTTGTTAAAGTTTATCTGCTGCTCAAGAAGCCAATTCATGGCGACCCAAAATATCTCTAACCACTTCATCTTGATCAACATCCGCTTTGCAAAAGATAAGGGTATCATCTTCAAACAATGAGTGTGAGATAATAGGAGCACTTGGGCACACTTGATGACTTGTAAGCTTTCCGCTTCTAATAGCATCTGAGATCACGTAAGACAAGCCATTTACACAAAATAGAAAAAGATAAGGGAAAGAGGATCCCCGGGCGCAGCCTCCTTGACAGTCTAACAAAACCCCTTGGAACGCCATTAATTAGAAATGAGAAAGTAGCGGTGTTGACACAGTCCATAACCAAGTCAACCTACTTCTGTCGGAACCACAATTTCTGCATGACTCACCTAAACAAAATCCATTCAACCTTGTCGTAGGCCTATAACTTATCCAATTTAATGGCCACACTGCCATTAGCCCCCAAACGACAATACATTCAATGAAAAACTTCAAAAGCAACCAAATTGTTATCAGAAATCAGACGGCCAGTGAAAGCACTTTAACAATTAGAACTAATGTCTGGGAGCAGAACCTTTAGCTTGTTTGTAATAAATTTAGTGACAAGTTTATTTTTAGCATTACACAAACTTATCAGTCTAAAGTCACTAATATCAGTTGGCTTATGCTTCTTTGGAATAAGGGCCACAAAGGTGTGATTAAGGCCTTCAGGAATACGCAAACAATTCAAACTGTCAATGACAGCATCACAAACATCATCAGCAATAATCGACCAATATGTTTGAAAGAAAAACAGATTCATAGAGGCTGGGCCAAGGGCTTTAACGGGTTGCATCTGGCTTAGGGCTGGAAAAACTTCCTTCTTACCATACAACATTTCCAGCTTGGCATTCATGTCAGCATTTACCTTCGTATGGATTAGATCAATTATTGCATCCATATTCTGAGGGCATGATGAAGTAAAAAGAGAACTAAAAAAATCCACCACCATACGCTCTATTTCCCTAATGTCTGAATGCATCAACCGATGCATCTCTTTCAAGCTAGTAATAACAATTGCAGCTTTCCCTGTGTTAGCGCGGTGGTGGAACCAACTAGAGTTTCTGTCCCCAAAAACTAAAAAATCAGCACGCGAGTGTCCCCAACAATTGCAGCTTTCCTTGTGTTTTTTCCAGCCACGAAGGTCATAAAAAATTTGTTGCCTAACCTGAACATCCATCGTAGCCTTCAACCTATCCTTGCACCTATTGATTTCAGTTTGAGCATAACCCGTTGGTCCGATTTGACTTAGTTAAATCACCCTAGAGGGGAACGGGGTGAATATGGTGATGATCAAAGTCACAAAATAATCAAAATAGAAATGTGGAAAAGTTAATGTGGACAAGATATGAGTAATTTTTTAAAAAGTTAGCCTCAACCAGGTTCAGTCCCTGCCTAGAGTTCCCTAACTTTTAAATTAACCCAATTTTATTAGAAGATATTTTTTTACAACTCTAGAGTACACCTGTTCTAAGTTCCAAGTGACAAGTTGACACCCTCAACAAGGTTTGGTATAGTTGACCCTTCAATTCTATGATCCCACCTAATTATAACTTTGAACAATACAACTTAATTGAATGAATAGCAAATCAAAGATCAAGGCAAGCAAATGAGTATTATTGCTTGTGCTCTCTCTTGTGTGTCTCGTTTAGCTGCAAATGCCTCTCAATTTATAGGCAAATGATGTTGGAGATGTTGGGAAATCATTAGGAAAGTGATTGTTGCATCAAAAGAGGAAGGATGCTCTTCAATATCAGTTCAAGTCCTTGAAGGGCAGGAAGAATGGCTACTTGCTTAACATAAGACTAAAGATCTTCACTGATTAGTAGCTAATATAGAGCAAGCAACATTATTTCAAAAGATATTAACCCATTTAGGCTATCTCAAAGATATTGTTATATAGAGAATCATATATTATTAGCAATTCTAAATAGGCCAAAGTATTGTGCATATAATATGGCTAGATTTAAGAATTGTCATCTTATAATACTCACATGATTTAATCAAATTAAGATTTGTCTTTCATTCAAAATTTAAGCAAGGGTTTTAAGGAAGTCAACAATCTCCCCCTTTTTGATGAAAGACAACATTTTACTTCGATTAATCATGAATGATTAGAGCTAAAAGGACTGAGATTATTTTTGCCAAAGTAATGGATTTTTAGATACTTACCATGCATCATGATTTAACTTTGTAAAGTTTGCAATCTCACCAGGGCTTTCAACTTTGTCCAAAAGCTTACCATACATTCAAAACTAATCACGTCACAACTGTACAAGCTTTAAATCACTTGCAAAGCCTTACGACTATTCTCCCCCTTTGACTTTTAGCAAAAATAAGGGGGTGACCAATAACATGTTGGTTTGTACATGTGGGATCAAAATGATTAAAGCAAAACATTTATAAACCAAAGTGGGAATCAAAGAGAGCTAAAGCCTGGATAAAGTGGGGATTAGAACAGTTCGATTGAATGATGGGATCTACAAAATCAGTAACAAGGTCCAAATTAGAGGGCTTGAAGTTGACTGCGAGTTTGACACCATGATGAACCAAACTAGTCATGCAAATCAAGTCATCTAATTTTCTGCTAAACAACCCCATTTCAAAATGTATGAGATCCACTTTAGTCCTCTCCTCGACATGATCCTCTCTCAAGCTTTCAAGGCTATCCGTGAATTTAGTTTAAAGGAGAATTCACAGGGAGGTGAACTTTAATAGCAGTAGCTTTTTCAGGAGTGAGCTCATACAGGAGTAAGCTCATACGCATGCTTCCAACCTCTAGCAACTATTTTGTAGAAGCGAAGGGTTTTAAGGGAGCTGGCAGAAATAACTGGTACTAGCTGGGTGACATAGTCTTTTAGATCTAAAGGGACTTTGAAATCGGTGAAGGTGAAGGAGCTTGGCTACTGGAGGAGAGAGAGGGAAGAGTTAATGAAGCAGTGGGACTAATTTTGAGTTTTAAAAGAAGGGTCAATTATTTGCTAATATCATAAGACCCCAAATAAAATTTCCAATGTCAAATATAGCATATGAGACATGTTTGGAATATTTTAGAAGAAAAGGAAGGTCAAATATAATTTCCTATTTTACTAGATCCCAAAAAGTTGAAAAAAATGTGGTATTTAGAAAAAACTATAGAAGAGATTTTGAAAATTTTTCCATGTGCCAAAGAGGAAGGAATTAAATCAGATTTAAATAACATTCCTTTGGGATGAACCATTTTATTTATTTATTTATTTTTATAGAGGACTTATAGTTAAGGCCTTGAAATTGGAAGTTCAAGCGCTTGACTCAGTCACACCAAAAATCTCCAATTTCTGCATACAATTCAAGGCCTTGAACTGTGCTTTAAGGCCTAGAATTTTTGACAGTGAACAAATAGCACATTATTTTAGTCTGCAACAGCTCAAGAACATAATTAGTACTTAGAGAGGGTTCCCCCTCAATTTATGCATCAATATTAAGAAATCTCCCCCTTTATGATACCAAAGTTCGTCACCGCTTTCAAGTATACCTACAAAACAATAGATCAAACTTTTTTAGTCTTGACATCGAATTTGGGCCCAGTGTTGGTTGTGAACATATTTTGTGGTTTTATCCCTTTTGGTACCCAAACTTGGATAATTTTGATATTTGCCTTTCTAGGAGGACATGAATAAGAGATATGACCATTCCTTAGACAATAATTGCATATGGTGTGAGGTTTGTTTTGAATGTCTCTTGAACAAAGAAACTTTTGTATGTTTTCTTTTTGTTAAAAGGTTTATATCCAATACCTTCTTTGTTGAAGGACATCCTTTAAGATCCTAATAATTTGTTTAAGTTATCTTGTCCTTTAGAAAACTTCAACACCACTTTTTCCACCCCTTCATATTTGGATTGAAGCACTTTTCTGTTTTGTTTCAATCTTTTTGTAGGATTTGTTGTTTGATTTTTGAAAAACTTCTTTTTCAAATTTTTCAAAGGACAAATAACGAATTGTTTTCTTCAAGGACGTTTTTTTGGACAAGTACTCTCACTCACATCATATGCATTTAATTATGGCTTGGATTAATGTTAAACTAGAAATTATGATATTTTATACCCTTTTATTATCCAATATTTGCTCGAAATAAATTAGTTAATTAGAATTTTAATAATATTTTTGTTTATTTTGCAGGGATTAAAAAATTTGGAGAAATGTTTGCCTGGCCCAATGTTTGCCTTTTTCTCTCTTTCGTGCGTGGGCTAGCCTATTCTTCCTAAAGCAGACCAACCTCACCATTTCCCAAGCCTAGCTCGATTTTTCCCTCTTTCAGTTAGCTGCACACGTGCCTCGCAAGTGATTACGGCACCTTCCCCCCCATCCCCTCTCTTCTTCTTCCACGACGAATTGCATTCCCAGGAATTTGAAAAAAGAAGCAGAGCATTGTTGCTCTTCCTCTTCCGATGTTTGTAGTCGTTTCACTCTTTCTCTCCCCTCCTTCATTATCTATCATTTCCATCATCATCACTCGGTTAGTTTTTTTGGGTCATTAATGAGATAACTAAGGGAGGTATTGAAGGGGTGGAGAAGCGGCGTTCTTGGGGATGCTTTCAAATGGGGGTTTGAGCGTAGAATAGAGAGTAGAATAGAGGATAGAGTAGCATAGTACAGTAGATACATTGTTTTTCTTTGTTTTTCATTTTGTACTATATCTGAGTTTCATCAAGATTAGCTTGCTCTCGTTTTTCATTGTTCGATTTTGAGTTCGCTGCATTCAAAGATTGAACATTTGATATTTGGATTGGGAAGTAGATTATGACACCTTGAAAGAGATTAGATTACAGTTCATAGTTGTTATAGTTGAATCTTGGGTTTGTTTCCTTGTTCAATAATCGAAAAGCTTGGTTCAGAATCTTCAATTCACTCATTCTACTCTGTGGCTAGAGAGATTAGGTTGGTTAATTTCAACTAAGTGTTAGTTGGTTGCACTTATTTGGATTTGGTTTCTATTTTTGCTTAAGTATTTCTGGTAATCTATTTAGTGTTATGGTTCAGAAGTTTGGGGACTCTATCTTTCTTTAGGAAATCAGGTTGGAATGCTTCTAGCTTTAATTAGAAATTTTTGGTAATCTAATTTCATAATCATCCCTGAGGACGACATCCATAATTACTACAATGAAAACCGTATACTCTCGGAAAGTCATAACAACTAATTCATCTTTAGAATATTCAAGAATGTCAGAGTAATCTGCCTCATCTGAGCTTTCATACTTGGTTTCATCCTCTTCACTTGGTCTTCATTTACCATAAAACATAGATTTGCCGCTTGTTTTTCATCGTCACAATCGCTTGAGTCACTATCACTCCATGTGGTAATCATTGCTTTCTTGAATTCTTTCTTGGCCTTTTGCTTGCGTTTTTCACCTTTCTTTTGTAAAATGGGGCAATCTTTCACCACTTGTCCTGGTAAACCACAACCAAAACAAAGACCAAGATTAAATTCATTTTTATTGTTTAAGAGTTTGTTACCTTTTGAAGATTTCTCAGTGTTCTTCAAGGAAGATCCCTTTTTGTAGAAGTTCTAGGAATCAAATCTCTTTGAATTGAAAATCTTCTTTAGTCCTTTTGCAATCATCACCATGGAATCTTCATTTTCTTCACTAGATTCATCTTCGGAGGTGTAGTGTTCTTCACTAGTAGTTTTAAAAGCTACTTTCTTCTTTGGTTGAGTTTCTTCTTCATCTTCTTTAAGATGAATTTCATGCGTAAGAAGTTTCCTGAGTAGATCATCCAAGGCTAGTGTCTTCAGGTTTTGGGCTTCTTCAATTGCGGAGACCTTAGGACCGGATTTATTTTTGGGAAGACATCAAAGGATTTCCCTAACCATTTCCTCATTGGCATAGGTCTTGCCAAGTGATTTTAGGTTGTTGGTTACGTATGTGAATCTTGTAAACATCTCCTTGATAGTCTCGCCGGGTTGCATTTTGAGCTCATATTGATGGAGAAACATATTGATCTTGGTTTCTCTTACTTGATGCGTTCCTTCATATGCACAAATACGATTTTATTCGTTAGCATCTAATCTACAATATAGGATATGTATAACCTTACAATTTTTTGAAAGTCTTGCAAAATCTTCTCGAGTGTAATGTTCTTCGGTTTTCCTGACAAGCTTTCCATCGACATTAGTCTTTGGAATGTATGCACCTTTCGTTACGATGTTTCACAACTTGTAATCTTCGATCTTGATAAACATCTGCATCAAATATTTTCAATAAGAAAAAGTTAGTGCCCCTGAACAAAGGAGGTCAAATAGTAGAGCGACCTTGATCATAATAGCCTTCTCCGGTGGTGCCCATGACCGTTGCCCACTTGACGGTAAAGTCAAATGCAGTAGGTCTAGCTCTGATACAAATTATTGGCCCAATTTGGCTGGTTGAATCACCTGAGAGGGGGTGAATAGGGTGCTGATCAAAGTCACAAAATAATCAAAATAGAAATGTGGAAAAGTAAATGTGGACAAGATATAAGTAATTTTTAATGAGGTTAGCCTCAACTAGGCTTACTCCTCGCCTAAAGTTCCCTAACTCTAGGATTAACCCAATTTTATTAGGAAGGATAGTTATAACTGTAGAGTACACCTACTTTAAGTTCCAAGTCATAAGTTGACACCCTCAACAAAGCTTGGTAGAGGTGACCCTCCAACTCTGTGATTCCACCTAATTACAACTTTGAATAGTACAACTTAATTGAATGAATAACAAATCAAAGCTCAAGATATGCAAGTAAGTATTGTTGCTTGTGCTCTCTCTTGTGTGTCTCCTTTAGCTACAAATGCCTCTTAATTTATAGGCAAATGATGTTGGAGATGTTGAGAGATCATTAGAAAAGTGACCGTTGCATCAAAAGAGGAAGGATGATCTTCAATATTAATTCAAGGCCTTGAAGTGCATTAATCAAGCCTTTGATTTTCTGCAGTTTGCTCCAACGGCTATAATTCTGATTTCCAACGTCTACTTGCTTGATATAAGACTGAAGATCTTTGCTGATTAGTAGCTGATATAGAGTAAGCAACATGATTTCAAAAGATATTAACCTACTTGGTCTAATCTTGATTATCTCAAAGATATTGTTATATAGAGGATCATATATTATTAGCAACTATAAATAGGCCAAAGTATTGTGCATATAATACAACTAGATTTAAGAATAATTAAGTTATAATACTCACATGATTTAATCAAATTAAAATTTGTCTTTCATTCAAAATTTAAGCAAGTGTTTTAAGGGAGACAACATAACCAAACTCATTAGAATTCCATTTCTGTAATGCCGTTATACAGTCACCAATATTGAAAATACAACACTTAAAAGGATAAGCCATATCTCTAGCTCTCCAAGTAGTTTTAATCACGTCCTCACCTCGCTAGTCCTTTGCACACATGATTTCAAACCTATGCCTTCTCCTACGTCTACCCCACTGAATCAAGGTTGTAGTTTTAATAAGGATGGGAAAATGGTCTGAAAACTCCTCATTAAGATGGATAAACTTTAAATAAGGAAGGAGTGTAATCCACTCAACATCCACACAATAACGATCTAGCCTTTCTTCTATTGATGCCACTCCGCACCTATGGTTCCACCAAGTAAACTCCTTACCCGAGAAACTTAAATCAACTAGCCTCTAATCCTCCATAGTGTGCATAAATTCATCAAGAACATCTTGTGGTTTTGTAGATTTCCCATCTTCTCATAATTGAAGAAAATCTCATTAGAATCACCTCCAATGATCCAAGGTAAGCAAGAATGCAACTTAAATCACGTTGCAAATCACACATCTCAAGCTTATGTTGAGTTTTCGACCACCTGTACAATGCTATGAAGCTCTACATTAGATTACCAACACCCCAGCAAATAGAGGCATCAATTTGGTTTGAGGATTGGGATATGAGTGTCAGAGGCACATCCTCTTCCACTGCAAGACCCCTTACATGACCTCAACCATTAACATAAACACAAAAATAACTTATCTCATGATATGAGAGAACACTCTCATTCATCCTCCTTATTTCAACATAGCTCGGTTGGGTCTCCGAAAGGAAGACCACTCGCGGCTTAATTCTTCATAATAGCTTACGGAGTTTAGCACCTACTCGAGGTCGCCAAGCCCTCGTCAGGTTAAACATAGGAGACTCAAGGAGCAACCACTGTCCAATCAAATTTATTTGAGGCAGTAGCTTCCTTGTCCTCTACCACTTGAAATTTAGCCACTTCATTTGATTCCTCAAGATTATCCAGTTTGGGCTTTCCATCCTCATTAACAAACACTTCATGTTCATCTACAATAATTAATTATTTTGGACCATCGAAATGTAGTTCTTGAATTTTCAGGAACAACTTCTTTGAAATTGAATTTTTGGAACCAATGAACCATTGGCGAACTGAAAGTCAATTTTGGGATTTACATACAGTACCCAAAACTTTTCATACTTGCAAATTTAGCTTAATCGTTAAAAAACGTAATTCCAAAAATTTTAATTTTTTGTATGTGGTATTCTTTCTATGAGGACTACTCAAAACAATCTTTAATATGGTATCAGACCCATGTGAGCAAAAAATAGCTAACATAATTAAGTTAATTGATAATTGGTTATGCTAATTAAGTACATCTAATGTTTGAATCATCACTAACTTGTCCTACTTCTAATTATTCACATATTGTGCACACCCCATAAGGATCCATTTCAGTAGCACAACAACTAAACTATATTATTGATATGGATTTAAAATTATAAGAGAAATTAGCTAAAATTAAGATAGAAATTAAGGAGATAAAGAAGCAATTATTTATAGACGTAGGAGAACATCTGATTTATGTATTAGTATTCCACTTAAGCATAAATATCCTTTCCAAAACCTAAAAAGTAAAAATCCATTTTGTTGTAATTGTCCGCAAGAGCACAGTTTAACATCATAGCAATTATAGGTGTCAAGTCATCAGGGAAGAACTGTGAAATGAGATCACTAGTAACTTCAAATAACATATGATGAAAAGCCTAGACAAATACTATTAAGCACAAGTACTATGCTTGTCTGAAGCGATTAGCTATAAAAACTAGGGGCTAAGTTGCGAGTACAATGAACAACTCTCTGTAACCATAAACCAAATAAACATTAGTCGGTCAGCATACTAATTAGAAACACGAAAAATCTCATACTCAAGTTCATGCCAAACTCCCCTTCAACCTCTTTTGCCTTGTGCAAACATACCCAAAAGCAACTTAGAATCAAGAAACCAAATCACCAATCCATAGTCTGGGTTCTAGAACAAGGGAAGTAGAACTTAAGGTCCATAGAGCAACAGAGCAAAATGATTTCTCAAAAAGGTGTAAACACAGAATTTAATTTGGAAACAATTGCTTGAAATTTCTGGGAACAAAACCGAAATCCACGCTTGGGTTTATTGAACTGAATTCAGCGACATATACTTGATATCTAAAAAGCATAATCGTAAAAAAAATGTACTGCTACACACTATTCTCTATGCCGTCCATTTTTGTAGCTTCAACTCGCACCTTCATCCTCCTTCATTGCTTCAATTAATTCTTAAAATAAATCCTTGAAACAACCGATTTGATGATGGTGATGACGAGAGAGTAAATGATGAGAAGAGAGAGAGAGAGAGAGAGAGAGAGAGAGAGAGAGAGAAAGAGAGAGAAATGAAAAAGGAGCTGGGGGAATGGGAAGATGAAGCGGTAGCAACCTTTTGGGGCTTCTGGGCAGCGCTGAGGAAGAAGAAAGAAAATGAAGGAGGGTGGGAACTGGGAGTCATGTGATGCCGGTGTGGGATTTAAGTGAAAAGAAAAGATGGATTGGGAAGGAGCATTTGGCCGCGGATTGAAGATGGAATCTAGCCCAGCGAGAGAGGGAAAAGAAGGAAGAAGGGCCGATAGAAGAAGGAGAATAGACCAATGGGTTGTAGAAAGAGAACAAGCCAATATGACTAGTGGAGGAAGAAGAAAAAGGGAAGCTTTCTGGTGCTCCTTTTTGGAAGTACTGGGTCAAGCCCACACGCATGGGGGAAGAAGGAGAAGAAGGGCTAAGAATGGAAAAGGGAGAGCAAATTAGGCTCAGCTGATGGGCTTGAACCCTACTTGGGCCGCTAGACTTCATCCAAGATGAAGAATCTTCCTTTGTTTTTTTACTTAACCCAATCACAGTTTTGTTCAATTTGTTCCAAGAAATTTATTCATCCACTCCCATTTCCTACAAAATAAACAACGCATATAAAAATTCTAATATAATTATTTATTTTGAGCAGTTTTTGGATAATAACATGGTATAAAATATCATAATTTATGGTTGAACAAATACCCTCACACCCAAGTTTTGCGCGTGCTCGAGTAAAATAAAATTAAAAACCCTAGAAAATAAAGCCATAGCTCACTTTCGTAGCAATGACAGTTGCACTTAGTATGTGTAACAAGCCCTTTAGACCCCTAGGTTACCCGTAGTGGATGAGTAAGGTCTCGTGAGGGCTTGCAGAAGATGTACCCACACAATTCTAAAAGTTTTTCCTTTTCAAAAATACATATGTAAACATTTCAATCAGCCACATCACTTAAGTAACCAAAGAATTAGGACACATATAAACACAATGTACACATCAAGAAATCATTGATCTCCCTGATGACATCCATGCACAATCTTTCACCCCACTTAGAAATTACGTATAAGCGTGATCAACGGAACCTCACTTTAGGGATACGTGAAACACTCCCCCTCATGTGTTTAAAATTTAACAATGTTCACTCAATTCCCTTCCAATCAAACAAACTACCATAGGTTTGGTAAGATTGATTCTCAATACTCCACCACTAAAGTACAACATGCAAAAAAATAATCAAAAGGGATTTTCAGAGTTGTAATAGGGCAAATGGTAAAGCATTAGGAGAGGGACAAATGATTTGGAAAAATCAGGAGCTAAAAGCCGAGAGCAACCAACACTTCCACAACTATAATAATCACACATCCTCCCAATATGACAAAATAAGGCACACCCCGCCAAAATTTAACCATTCTAAATAAGCATATACAATGACCACGTTCAGGCAAAGCATTCTTATTCACCACTCTTCTTGAATTTTTTTTAACTCTATTTCAATCTTTTTCCATTTTTTTGATACATCCCAAGCGCAAGGGTGTTTTAGTATAGATTAAAAGATCATCATCAAGGACAAAAGTAATCTATCGAGGCAATGACCTATTTAAATTGCTAAGCGATCAATTCTTTCAATGAATCGAGTCAAATAAACTAATTAGCTATTTTGGAAATTCAATCAAGGTAAAGCATCTAGGAATTTGATTCACCAAGTAAAGAGTTGGATTATAGAGTTTAGCATGCACTTTTCATCAATTGAACGATTCAGGGAATTGCAATCGAGTTGAATTTAATCCTTTCTTTCGAAATGAACTAAATTACCTAAACAGATTTAACGAACACTCCCTCAAGTGTCTTTGATTTAGTCAAGGTTAAAGATCTATGAATGGTAAGTCTCCTCTTAACAACCAAGTCTCTCTCGAGTTGCACTAAATCAAGTTCTATCACGATGATCGAGTACTGAGTTTCACCTTTTGGTACTTCACTCAACGACCTAACATAAGCAAGAAAAATTGGCCAAATTCCACTCAAAAAATTCCAATTTCAAGATAGACACGAATCAATCCAAACATGAAATAAGCACAAGATTTCAAAGATAAGGGATCCAACTACAACAATATGGCTAACAAATTCCTGGATTAGATAAAACTACTCACTCATATTTCAAATTTAACAAAAAAGAAGAGTCTAAGAACAAATTCACAGGAAGGAAGGAATAACAGCCCTTGAATTGTGCAACAATCTTCAAGCCTCCAAAAACAAAGCTTCTCCTTTTAAACCTCAGAACTAAACTAAAACTAAACTAAACTAAGAGAAAGATGTGAGAGAAGTGGTGAAAATGGCTATGGTTGCTCTCCAAAAACTCTCTCCTTTCTGCCTTGGAACATGCCTTTTAAGCAACGAACAGAGCATCCTCAGCCGCACAACGAAGGAAGATGAAGAGGCTAACAGTTATAGGCTTACCATGGTCTATGGCATCCACCACGGTTGGACCGTGGTCTTGTCTGGAATAAAATTCTTCTGCTCTTCTCTTACTCCACGGGCATGGCAACTCAGGGGCATCCGTGGGAGGTCAACGCACACTCAAATGAAGGTCAAATGCTAGGCCAAGTGGTCAAAAATCCTGCAAATGCCATCAAAGAACCATATCCAAGCATAAAACGAGAGTAGAAGTACAAATTATGCCATAAAGCACATAATTCTCTCTAAAAATGCATCAAAATGACTATAAAATGGTATACACTTTAAGCACTTATCAAACTCCCCCATGCTTAAATCGTTGCTTTTCCCTAGGCAACACTAAGATTGAAAGTTATTTACAACCTCCTCAGGATAGACATTGGTAGCATCTCAATAGCAAAGCCGATCCTAAGTTAGCCCAATAGTACAAAAACCAATTTAACAAATAGACTAGGAAATGAAGTTTTCGAAATCATCTGATAGACCATAATGTTAAATTTGAATCAATCTCCCTCAAAATCATCAAATACAATCATATTAACATATGAAGCAAATGGAGCCAGTAATGCCGGTAGAACCTTACTATAGTCATGTGACACTCATCACGCATGTGTTTGAAAATGTAAGAAGGTTCCCTCAATTCTCATTCCATAGACTCACTTCTACCATAAGCTTGATAAGATCCTCTAATTCACCATCACTAGTATGCAATACACATTGGACAATCATGAAGACTTTATGAGATTGTAACCTAGCCATGAGTAAAGGTAAGAGGGGAACGAATGTTTTGAAAATGTGGAGCTAGAAGCCATAAACTAAGAGTTAAACATTTCCAATATGCTCATTCAACATTCTTCTTCAACCAATACAATTCAACTACAAAATACATCCCTCTACGCAACCAAATAAAGAGAAAAGAGTTCAATGTCGTACATACTTTTTACAATCCAAACAAGGCCAACACTCGTTTTATTCCTTTTTTTATTTTTTTTTTAAGGTTTTGCTCTTCTTTTTTTTTTGGTTGTTTTTGTTTGCTTTGTTTACTTCAAAAGAGTTGGCATAGGAGATCCTTATCAAACTTTGAATTTCAACTCTTCTCTAATCCTTGTACAATAAGACAAGGGATTTCTTATATATGACATAAGAACACAAATCCCTTCACCAAACAACCAACCAAATCCACCAAAAAGAATCTCAATTACACCTTACTAATCCCAATTGAAATGATTCTCTAACCTTGGCTTAAGGGTCAGATAAATGCTTGGCCAACGGCTTTGTACGGGAGGTTCAAATCAATAAAAATGGATATAGGCTCAAAGGGGCTAGCGAAGGAAATAATGCATAATAAGGGTGGCTATTTGGCCTTTTTGGATTAACAAGTCAAACAATGCCTCAATCGTGTTGCCTAAATGCATATGTGATATGTGATCTTGAATGAGATTCAAAGCAAGTTATGGAGAAATGATGTTTAGGAAGTGTCACTCATGAATTGACAAGAGACTAAATTGATAAATTAGTCTTTAAAAGCTCAAAGCCTCACAGGTCATCTACTAAGGTCATAACTAGCTCATTAGTAGACATATGGAAATAGTCATGTAAAGAATCATGGGGTAATCAATTCGCACTCAATATATGGTCAAAACATGAAGCTCATTTTCGCAAACTCATTCTCAAATACTTTTTAATGCATAATTGGGCAAATCAAAGGATCAATCTAAACCAAAGAAGTCTAATTAGTCTACAAAGATAATCATTGGAGGATTTTTCTCTTGTTTTTTTTCATTTTTTCAGTTTTTTTTTGGTTTTGTAAGATACATGCTCCTAATAACAATACTAAGAAAATGCAAAACTATGAAAAGAAACTATAAAACCTAAAATGCAACCTAAAGTGAAAAGAAACCTAAATGTACTTCTAAGATGCTCTAACTATATTAAATTACAACCTATAACGCAACTCTAAATGCAAACATGAACAATATATGCAAGACATACACAAACACACACCAAACCAAGTCAGGCATCAGATGCCATCAAATAACTGACTAACTCGTACATGCTTGAAAAAAACATTATCCTCAATGTGTGCGCATAGTAGAAAAAGGAAGGAGGAGCAGCAAAAAGTAATCAGAAGGGAGAGGAATGAGGGTGAGGTGGTTGAACATAAGAGATATGCCAATCTCGCTAGGTTTCTAAACAAGCTTTATAATCCTGAAAGTACTAGGTCTGGGTAGCAAGCATCCCATGGAGCTCGTCGTACCGCTCTTAGAAAAAGTCACGAAGAGCAATGTTCTCAAATTCAACATAGGCTCGAAGGGACACTTGTTCCTCCCAAATGGGCCTAAGGGTGGCTCAGAGGTCGGCATAGTTAGTGGGGGTGGTTGGGAAGAAGAACTAGGTCCGCCTTGACTCGTTAATGGGGGTGGAGAAGTTGCGAGTTGAACAACCTCGGCATCGGCAAGTACACAGTAATTGTTAGCCCGATGAAGTGAGATAGTCCGATCAAGATTAGGAAGCGGGAAAAGCCGATCCCCAGGGTAAATCTAGCACAAACGTTCAGTCTGTACTTTTCAAAAGTTCATTGTCTCAAAAACAGCTTGATCAAGCCGCTCGGATGTAGATACTCGATCCTTAGTGTTGGGCTCAACAGCCAAAAATCTAGCAATGGTTATGACAATACCACCAATGACTCCTACCCTTAGTGCTAACAGCAGTACTGTACAACTGTCGGGCCAAGAACGCCCCAGGGTCAACTTGAACACCATCAAGCATACATGACATAAAGTATAACTTAGACAATCTCGGGATGTTCAAACTATCATCCTGAGCAAAGAAAGAACAAACAAGTATACGCTGAGCTACCCGAATGCAAGGGTTCCTAATGTGGGTGCACTTGGAAGAATTAGTGCTGTACCTAACACTCCCTAAAAACTCGCCCGAAAAGACATTTGGGTTGAATTCTCGGGGGACTTGACGGTTTGGTAAATCCATGCTAGGTGGAAAGCCAAATATACTATTGAAGGTACCTAAGTTCAACTCATAAATTGCCCTTGCAAATAAAAGGAAACGTACCTGTTTGACATTAAGTCCCTTGAGTGACCTCAACATGCAAAATACTTAGGAATTCTAAGGTAAGGTCTCGATATGTGCGCTCCTTTATCTCAATAAAATGGCCTATGTCCCCCGTGTAAACAACCACCGTATATCATTAACAATCCTAAACGGTCTCATAATTCTTCATCATAGTAACGAGTTATCATAACCATTCGTTCATTCAAGCAAGTATATCTAGTAGCATGGTCAGGGTTAGTTAAACTAAGAGGATGAGGATTGTTACCTCGATCCCATGCGACGGTGGAAGTTTGGGAAGTCTGTTGGAGTCGAGATGGTTCTTGGCTAGATGCTCCGGCCTCCTTGATGCTCCTTTGTCTCTTGGTGGGTGCCATTGGTGCAAAATGTAAGAAAAATTAAAACAAACCTAAATAATAAGATGCAAGACAGAAAAGGAAAATTTAAGCGAGAAAGAGGACGGATTAGAGAGAGAAGAAGATGGTTATGGTTGATGGGTGAAGGTGAGATGAGGTTGGAGAAGAAATGGTAGAAAGAGGTGAAGTTTGTTGGAGAAAGTGAAAGATTAAGAAAAACGGGAAGATTTTGAGTGAAAATGGAGTGAAAGTGGGAAGATATTAGGTGGAAAATGAAGGCGTAACAATGGAGGTTTTAGAGAGAGAAAGAGGGAGGTAGAGGAGAGTGTGTTAAGGTAGAAGATGAAAGTGGGGGAAAGAAAATGGTCACCGTAGTCAAAACCTTGACCACAACCCGTGGCAGCACACCACAGTCCGTGTGGAGCACCATGGTTAGACCGTGGTGTCTGCTGGACACCGGTTATCTTGCTGGGTGCGTACGCCACGGGCTGTATTTGAGTGGTATGAATAGTGGTGCCCATCATTTTTGCCTTTTTTTTTCTTGTGTTTTCTTCTCTTTTTTCTCTGTTGTTTTTCCTAATTGCACTCTTTTTTTTTATTTCACTCCTTTTTTTATTAAGAAAAACTACCTAAAAAGAGAATTAAGGCTACAAAAGGGGGTTGGGTTCCCTTCCAAGAAGCGCTCTTTTAAGGTCAAGAGCTTGACCATGCTTCTATGTGTGGTCGGGGTCGGTAAGAGTATGAACGTCATTTCTATCGCTAACTACAAAATTGTACTGCTTCAACTGAAGGTACCACCTTAGAAGCTCAGGTTGGAGGTCCTTCGTCATCATCAATTTATGCCATAACATATGGTTGGTGTACAAGACAAACCAAGTGTGTGGTCCATCAGACTGGTCACCATCATCTTATCTAATCCCCAAATCAAAGTCTACATCAATCCTTCCATAGGAGGCAAAGAGAGAACCGCTTGGGCTAGCATGCAATAATCAATCATAGTAGACTCATTAGAAGTATAGGCCTCAACCTTGGGTATGCTAGGCAGTGTAGGAGTAGCAAGCTCCACCTTAACATACCCTTGGTTAGGATCCTCAGTGGAAATGCAGTCAAAATCAGGAGGATCTTGACAATTCAAAGCATCTTCCATATCAATCTCAGGAGAAAAGGAAAATGCATCTGATAGGGAAGAATGAGGAGAAAATGCTTTCTCCTCCATATAGCAGAACATAGCATAACTCCCTTGCACTTCAAATGTTATCCGTCCCCTTTTTACATCAATGTAGAAACCTGATATAGCCAGGAAAGGCCTACCAAGAATAATTTGAGCATCATCGGTCTTAGTCATATCAGCAATGATAAAGTCTTCCAACACCCAAATATCTCCTATTTTGACCGGCACATCCTCTAATTTACCTAAAGGTTGCGTTTTAGAACCGTCTGTTAGTTGTAATGAAAAGGTTGCCGGTTGTAATGGCCCTAAATGAAGCTTATGAAACAAAGAATATGACATCAAACTGACGCTTGCACCTAGGTCACATAAGGCTCTTTCAATTTCCACTTTTCCTATGCCATCATTTCGCATCGTTACTCTCAACCATGATTATTTCTCTACCCTCTTCAAGTGGTATGTCCTCGGGGTTACTAGGGTCCTCTAACCTTTCCTTCAAGGTAACACTATTATAATGCTCACTGATTCGGGTGTACTCGGGAGTTTACCTGGATGTGTAGATGAAGAGCTAGCTTGTTGTGCAATTTGGGCCTCCAACAACTTGTTATGAGTTGTAAGCACATCAACCTTAGAAACTAATTGCTTTATATACTCATCTTGCTTTTGTTGCGCCAAAAGCATACTCTCCATCATGGCCTCTAGGTTGGACTTTTGAGAAGCTTGTTGGGGAAAGGGAGGTCTTTGAAATCTGAGGGGTTGCCTAGCATTCATTTGAGGCATTATGGAAGGGTTAGGCCTATATGAGAAATTTGGATGGTTCCTCCAACCTGGATTGTAAATGTTGGAATAAGGGTCATTGGTCGCTCTCGGGTTGAAATTATTGATATAATTTACTTGGTCACTACTATTTTGGGCAAAAGGACTCCCAACTTGGCAATTCTTAGTCAAATCATCAATGGAACCACATATTTCACATGATGAGGAAGGGGCACTAGAATTCACAGCATTCACATTCAATCGTTCCAACCTCTGAGTCATAGCATCCACCTTAGCATTAAGTAAAGTAAGTGCATCAACTTCGAGCTTACCTCTAACCCGCTTGGGTTGGCCTTGTTCGTTGGACCATTGAAAATTGTTGACCGCCATCTCCTCAATCCAATTGTAGGCCTCATCTTCAATCTTATTCATAAAGGTTCCTCTTGCCGCCGCATCAATGGTGGATCGTATAGGTTGGGTCACTCCATTGTAGAAAGTTTGAACAGTCATCCATCGTTGAAGGCCATGGTGAGGGCACATCGCAACAAATCCTTAAACCGCTCCCAAGCGCATGGGTAAAGTTGGTGATTTGATTCCTCAAACTTACCGCTTTGCTTGGTAGGAAGAATTTGGCAAGGAAAGCTCTAGTAAGCTCATCCCATGTGGTGATGCATCCCAAAGGCAAAGAATACAACCATGCTTTCACCTTATCCCTAAATGAGAAGGGAAATAGCCACAGTCCAATGACATCGGTGGAGACTCAGTTGAGCTTCAATGTGTCATACACCTCTAAAAAGACTGAGAGGTGTAAGTTCGAGTCTTCCAATGGGGTGCCTCCAAGCTGGGATTGTTGCACCATGGAAATAGGAGTCGGCTTGAGCTCAAAGTTATTTGCCTTAACTTTAGGACGAGCAACGCTTGAGGCGATGCCTTGGACTCCCAGGGTGACAAAATCCCTAACTGTCCTTCCTTAGCCACCTCCTTCTCCCGCCATACTCGGTGAGGTTCTTTTAGCCTTGTATCTTTGTTCCTCAAGTTTTTGCTTCTTCCTTCTTAAACGGAAAGTCCTCTCAATCTCAAGATCAGGTTCGTATAGAAACGAACTTCGCATAAACAGGAGCAGATTCATACAAGCACAATCACCAACACTACCAACGCAATCAAAAAAGAAAACGTACACAAAATTAAAGTGAAACACTTAGTCAATTTCGTAAGACTAACTCAATAGTTAACAATTTGGGCCTCGGTAACAACGCCAAAAACTTGACACATCCGCAAGCGCACAGGTGTCGTGGTATAGATAAAAGTTCGTCCCTAGGGGCCAAAGTAATCTATCAAGTCAATGACCTATTGAAATTGCTAAGCGATTAATTATTTCAATGAATCGGGTTAAATAAACTAATGAACTATTTGGAAATTCCATCATGGTAAAGCATCTAGGAATTCGATTCACCAAGTAAAGAGTTGGATCATGGAGTTTAGCATGCAATTTTCATATATTGAACAATTTAGGGAATTGCAATTGAGTTAAAGTTAATCCTTTCTTTTAAAATGAACTAAATCACCTAAACAAATTCAATGAACACTCTTTCAAGTGTCTTTCATTTAGTCAAGGTTAAAGATCTATGAATGCTAAGTCTCCTCTTAACAAGCAATTCTCTCTCGAGTTTCGCTAAATTAAGTTCTATCAAGATAATCGAGTAGTGAGTTTCACCTTTCAGTACTTCACTCAGCTACCTAACATAAGCAAGAAAAATTGGCCAAATTCCACTTACAACATTCCAATTTCAAGATAGACATGAATCAATCCAAACATGAAATATGCATAAGATTTCAAAGATAAGGGATCCAGCTATAATACAATGGGTAACAAATCCCTAGATTAGATAAAACTACTCACTCATTTCTAATTCAACAAAAAAAAAAGAGTTTAAGAGCAAATTCAGAGAAAGGAAGGAAAACTTTACAACTATGATAACCCTTGAATTGTGCAACAATCTTCAAGCCTCAAAAAACAAAACTTCTAATTTCAAACCTCAAAACTAAGCTAAAACTAAACTAAACTAAACTAAGAGAAATATGTGAGAGAAGCAGTGAAAATGGCTATGGTTGCTCTCCAAAAACTCTCTCCTTTCTGCCTTGGAACAAGCCTTTTAAGCAGCAAACAGAGCATCCTTAGCCGCACAATGAAGGAAGACGAAGAGGCCAATAGGTATAGGCTTATCATGGTGTATGGCATCTAGCACGGTTGGACCATGGTCTTGGGTAGAATCGAATTCTTCTGCTCTTCTCTTGCTCCATGGGTATGGTAATGGAGGGGCATCCGTGGGTGGTCAACATACACTCAAATGAGAGGCAAATGGTCTGAAATCCTACAAATGCCATCAAAGAACCAAACCCAAGCATAAAACGAGAATAAGAATACAAATTATGTCATAAAGCAAATAATTCTCTCTAAAAATGCAGCACAATGACCCTAAAATCATATAGACTTTAAGCACTTATCGTTTTTTTCATTTGTTTTGCTTGCTTTATTTTTCCTCCATTAAGAAGATGAATGAATGGCATGTACAAAAGCAATACAACTCAATTTCCAAATGGTCATAATGAAACGTCAACCACCATTTATATAAATTACCCAAAAGCTACCCAACAAATAATGAAGTGTTGCTCCACTAGTCTTAGCTTAGGTACAGGAAATGTGTTTGGGCCAAGGGCTAAAATGAAGGGCTCATAATAAAAACAGTCAAGGCTCAAAAGGGGTTGCCAAAAGGGTAAAAACATTCAACTCAAGGATGGCAATTTGGCTATGTGGCTTACAAAAGAAATGAATGCCTCTATCATATTATCATTATGCACATGCTAAATGTGATTTTAAAAAGAATCAAAAGAAGTTCTAGAGATGTAATCATGGAAGAGACACACATGAAAGAAAAATATGAGACTAAAAATGATGAATTAGTCTTTAAAGTTAAAAATCTTATGGGTTATCTACCAAAGTCAAGCTTAATTAGTAATAATGTCGGAGGTTAGGACTAAGCACACGCATCACACTTTGGAACTAAGTTTATCTTTTTGGATTTTCAATTTTTTGAAACAAAACAAAATAGAAATCTTTTTCGATTTTTAAAAATCTTTTGGTTTTTTAAATTTTTTTGTTTTTTTTTTTTTGCATTTTCTTAAATTTTGAAACAAAGTTTTGCCAGCCCCACATAGTCCTCACTGGAAGTGTGAAGGAAACATAAAGTACAAAAACTAAAACCAAAAGTAAGACCTCAACCTGCGCCATTGGTTATAACTGTTGGTTGCAATACATGAATGTAATCGTGTTTCATGCTTAGTTAGTTTAACATAGCTTACTAAACGTCCGTTTCAAGTTAAGGTCGTATGAATGCCTATATCTATATGTGTGTGTGTGTGTATGGTACAACATCTGTCCTCCCCTTGGATAGGGCCTCGCCTGAGCAGGCTACTTAAAAGGTACTCAAGCATGATGGGTTCTTAGTTTCGATTAACGGTGACATGTTAGGAACTTGCTTACACAACATGTGATTCTAAAATATAACATTGGATGCACTGTCACTTATATACTCAATATGCACTTTAAAAAGTCATTACGTGATGCACTATGAAAAACATGGCCACATGCCACCTTGAAATCACATACATCTAACTATAATGCTTGTAAACTCACTTTGAAGTCACATATTCTTTAAAGTCACATGCTTTGAAGTTACAAGTGTAGGCATCAACCCCCTTACATCTCATATAGCTGCCTAGGAATACGTTCACGATGACGTGATATATGCCTGCTCTGTATGTAAGTTGAGGGTCTCATCCTTTGATGTGCTGCAGATCATCATCACACAATCGCACATGGACGATGCAAGTTATTGTCTGACGGAGATTTTTGTGAGATTCCTACAGTCACGGTTTGGTTTCATTGCAAGAAGATCAACTACAGAAGCGGTGACTCTTGTGAGATGACTTATGAAATTCTAGAGGGATAGAGGAAAAGGATTTGCATATGGTGTTCATTTCTATTGAGAAGGCTTGTGATAGGGTGCTTTGAGAAGTGCGTTGGAATTGTTGAAGAAAGAATTATTTACCTTTTTGTTATGTTTATTGAAGATATGTATAAGAGAGTGAAGACTAAGGATTGGGATAACAACCCTAACTCACTAATTGGAAGACCTTGACTTTCAAGGTCTTTAGGTTTTCAAAAGAAAATAGGTTAACTACTTCTAGCGCTCTCTCTCTACCAACCTTTGAGTACGTCTTATCACTCCACTATGAGCGCCGAGGAGCAAATCATACTTTAGGGGCAAAGACAAGCTTAGAGTTAAGACTTTTCTATTCATTGAATTCAGACCATATGAACTTCAAACTTTCGATTAGAATCACCAAGGCATATAAGCGAAATAGCTTTGATTGTGCTAACACTTATCTCATTCATGAGAATAGAAGCTATTCGGCTTATACTCTTGGCAATTCGTTCACTCACTCGATTAAGGAGCTCACTTAAGCCGCACCTAACTAGCTAGACGTGCTAATATTCACATAAAACTCACATTTGCACATACAAGAGGCATATGTCACATAGTCACAAAGTGTTCCTAGACAACTATATTATTTTCGAAAACGTTTTCAGCATATTGATGTTGCATGTCAGATTAGGGTTAACCAAATTCGTTAGAAATGTCAAGAATTGGATGAAAATGTGTTGCCTGATGATGTCATACCCGTTTATGGCCAACCGGATTGTATACCCAGAGTGTCGCTTGCTGCCGTTAGTTATGCATGTCTCCAATAAGCTTTTAACTTCAGCTTAGAAATGCATAGAATCTTTTTATAGGTTGTAGCTGTGTTTTTAGTTATAATTTTCAGTTATACCTGAGTTGGTTAGAAACGATTTTGGTAATACGTGCTTGAAAGTTTGGTTCGAAGTAAGCTATACATGTTTAGAATCAAGTTTAGTATAATTAGTTGATGCATGTTTGAAAAGTCGACTTAAATAGTTAACATCGACATGGTAAATAAATGCCTAATGTGTTCGAATAGTAACCTTGATATGATCAACAAAAGCTTAGAAACGTAATATGCTTAAATAACGTAATTAGGCTAAATGTAACTTGGAGTCAATGAATGAATGCCCGAATCAACGTTTGTCTATTCAGTTGAATTGTGCTTATAGAATCGTTTTAGACATAGTATTTAGATGACGAACTGAGCATGTTTACGTCCCCTAACCGCCATACATGAATGTAATCATGTTTCATGTTTAGTTAATTTATCCTAACTTATTAGACGTTCGTTTCAAGTAAAGTTCGTATGAATGCTTATATGTGTGTGTGTGTGTGTATATATATATATATATATATATATATATATATATATATATATATATATATGTGCTGGTTATAATAGTTGGTTGCAGCGCTCTGCTAATTGTTAGTTGTTTAATCGGTAAGTCCAGCATTGGTAAGTTGCGTAAGTTAGGTATTGCTTTTCAGTATATTATAATAACTGGAATGCTAGATTGTGAAATTGAAACCGAGATGGTAGTTGGATGGTTTGAGGAAAAACTATGAGTGGTTTGAGGTCCTTGTGGTACAGTGCTTGTGAGGAGGGAGCTTGGGTTGTAAATTGATCGCAATTGTGTAGATTGCGAGGCCATGTGTGGCTCATTGTGTTGAATTGATTATGAAGTGCTTAAATGTGATACATGTGGACCCCCTTCCCTTCGATGTCTTCAAATTGCATTATGTGCATAAGGGTGAGTTTTTCAAAGAAGGATTTCATGTTTTGAAATGATAGTAGCCATAACTATTAGTGCATGATGGCCTATTTTAACTAAATGAATACAGTTTTGGGAGTAAACTCGCTTGAACGGGGGAATCCCTAAAGAGTTTTACAAAAGCGTGTGTTGCATGATAAAAGATTTTGCTGTGAAAGGCAGCAACCTTATTAGTCGTTATGACCAGTTTAAATGGCTAAGATAAGTGCATAGGGATAATAGATGGGAGTGAACCTGCTTGAACGGGGGAATCCCTAGCCTAGGGAGTAATCCCTAGAGCAAAAAGAAAAATAAGATTAAAAAAAAGACACAAAAAAACAAATGTACAAATATATTCACACACAAAAGAAATAAAAAAAAGAAAGCATCCAAATATACAAAAAGAAACGAAAAATGAGAAAGAAATCTCAATCAAACTAGGTTGGGTGCTAAGTACACCCGAGCTATCTCAGCAGCCCAGTCACTCTTCAGAACTCGACTCATGGAGTATTAGACACTCCACATCTTCTTTGCTCGGCAACTCCAAAATTTCTTTAATCATTGGCCATTCACCTTGAATATGACACCACTCTCAGGAGCTTGAATTTCGACTACACCATAGGGAAAAACATGTGAAACAATGTAGGGACCTGTCCATCGGGACCTTAATTTTCCTGGAAATAAATGAAGCTTAGAGTCATATAAGAGTACTTTCATCCTTCAAGCAAGCTCTTTCCAAAGAATATGTTTGTCATGAAACAACTTAGCCCTCTCTTTGTAAGATCGAGCACTCTCATAAGCATTAGCTCTTATCTCTTCAAGCTCACTTAGTTGCAGTCTCTTCTCCTCACTGACCATAGTCAAGTCATAATTGGGAATCTTAATGGCCCACCAAGCTATGTGCACTATCTAAATGGGCAGATGACAAGGTTTACCATAAACAATCCTATAAGGTGACATACCCACATGAGTTTTGAAAGCCGTCCTATAAGCCCAAAGAGCATCTACTAGCTTGTCGACCTAATCTTTCCTATACTTCTCACAATCTTCTCAAGAATCTGCTTAATTTGCTGATTGGAAACTTCAGCTTGGCCACTCGTTTGGGTTGATATGGGGTAGCAAGCCTGTGGACTATGGAGTACTTCTCAACTAGGCCTAAAAGGATTTATTATCAAAGTGGGTAACCTGGTCACTAATAATAGCATGGGGCATGCCAAATCTAGCAAATATGTTCTCCTATAAGGAACTTCACAACCACCTTGGCATCATTCGCCCTAGAAGGGATAGCCTTAACCCACTTAGAAACATAGTACACAACTAATAGAATGCACTCATTCCCAAATGAAGATGGAAATTGTCCCATGAAATCTGTACCCCAAGGATCGAAAATCTCCACCACAATGACGGAATTGCATGGCATCATATCTCTCCTACTTATCCTACCCAATTGTTGGTACCTAAGGAAACTCTTATAGTATTCAAAAGCATCCATAAACAAGGTAGGCCAATAGAAATCACATTGAACAACTTTGATTGATGTTTTGCTCCCACTGAAATGCCGTCCACATGCTTAGTCATGGTAGAACAAAATGACACTCATCATCTCATGGTCGGGAATACACCTCCTAAAGACTTGATTAGAACAATACTTAAACAAGTACGGGTCATCCCAAATAAAGAATTTCACGAGGTGGAAGAACCTTTCTCTATGCACTAGAATTTTGAGTGTAAATTTAAAGAGTCGCAAGTTTACGACTTTCGTCATAGTACTTGAGGGTCATCTCTATAGGGACGACGATGAGATCAAGGTCACTAAGATTGACTTAATCAATAAGCACAATACAAACAGAGCAGAAAAGGGCAAGCAATCGAGAAATTCAGGGCAAACCACATGGAAATCAACTTAGCCCAGATTGACTTAATCAACAAGCAAAATAATAACACAACCCAGAAAGCGTAATCAATCCAGGATCAGTTGACACGGGAGTTGAGAGACAACAACACATAGCTGACTAATACTTGCGAGAGAGCAACAGAGAAGGGGAACGGAACCAAAGTAAGGTAAAAATTGAAACAAGAAATCAAATTAACAAAAAACAATAGAGTATGAGTTAGCAACCAAACCAAAATAATGTGATAGTGAACAAGATGGAGTCGAGCTCCAGTAATGGCGGTAAATCATATGCCCAAAAACAGAACGACGAAATTAGATGACCCAGATCAAGAACATGCAATCTACTCCAAATTAACGAACCCTAAAATTTTCTACTTCAGATCAACAGACCAAGCTTCACTTTTTCAAATTTGCAAACAAGAGTAGATCCGAAATTAAAAGAACTTGAGACAGACAAAGGAAATAAAAAATGAAATCGTAACATCTAAAGCAACACTTGAATTAAATCCTAAAATTATTTGAGAATTGGAATTTAAGACTAAAACCCTAAACATAGAACCTAAAGACCTAGATTCACACCTAGCACCGTTGCTGCCTTGATTTAGCCCGAACTCGTTCAATCTTGGCCCTTGATTGTTGCTTGATGTGGACAGTGCTGCTGATGATGTGCTAGCATGCGGATGGAGATGGTGGATGAGGATGAGATAGAGGTGTTATGGTGCAATGCCAGTGATGCATAGAGAGAGAGAGAGAGATGAGTTCGAGAGAGAGATGGAACTGGGATGGGGAGGGGGGTTCATCGAGTTTTCTCAAATGTTGGGAATCGAGAGAGGAGAGAGAAAGGATTGGCAGGGGAAGTACACCATGTGAGGGGCACGTGAGAAGGGTGGCTGGGTAGGTTTTGGGTTTCTTTTTTAAAATTTTTGTTTTGATTTTTTTTCTGCTTTTGGGCTAAAATGAGCTGAGGTATGTGGTTGGGTTCTTGACCCACTTCTTCATTTTTAACATTTTTCTTCATCTTTTACATATTTTTCTAAATGTTTCAAACACCTACAAAATCAAATAAAATCAAATAAAAATCCAAAATTAATAATTATTACAAGCAAAAATTGAGTATAAAGGTATCATGAAAAGATCATGTTTTTGGCACTAACACTCTATCATTCTTAGTCCAACCCCTTCAAGTTCATGCCAAACACCCTTTCAACATGTTCTGCCTTGCACAAACATACCCAAAGACAACTTAAACTTCAGCTTTGGCAACATTCATCATACTCCCAAAATCAAGAAACCAAATCACCAACCCATAGTTTGGGTTCTGGAACAAGGGAAGCAGAATTCAAGGTCTATAGAGCAATAGAGCAAAATGATTTCTCAAAAGGTGTAAACACGGGACTAAAATTGGAAACTATTGCTTGAATTTTTTGGTAACGAACCAAGATCCACGCTTGGTTTACTGAACCAAATTCACTGACATATACTTGATATCCACAAAACGTAATATGTGAAAAAAATGATCTACTGCTACCCCTTATTCTATCTGCCGTCCATTTTTGTAGCTTCAATTTACACCTTCATCCTCCTTTATTGCTTTAATTATTTCTCAAAATAAATCCTTGAAATTGCTGATTTGATGATGGTGATGATGAGAGAGTAACCGACGAAGAGAGGGACAGAGAGAAATGGCCAAGGAGCTGGGGGAATGGGAAGATGAAGCAGCAGTAACCTTTCGGGGCTTCTAGGCAGCGGTGAGGAAGCAGAAGGAAAATGAAAGAGGTTGGAACTGGGAGTCACGTGAAGCTGGTGTGGGATTTATATGAAAAGAAAAGCTGGATTGGGAGGGAGCATTTGGGGCATGGATTGAACATGGAGTTTGACCCAACGAGAGAGGGAAGGGAAGAAAGAAGGTTGACAGAAGAAGAACAATAGACCAATGGGTTGCGGAAAGAGAACAAGCCTGTCTAACTAATGGAGGAAGAAGAAAAAGGGAAGCTTTCTGGTGCTCCTTTTTGGAAGTGTTGGGCTAAGTCCACACGCATAAGGGAAGGAAGAGAAGAATTGCTCCTTTTTACTTAATCCAATCACACTTTTGTTCAATTTGCTCCAACAAATTTATTCATCCACTCCAATTCCTACAAAATAAACAACACATATTAAAATTCTAATATAATTATTTATTTTGAGCAATAATTGGATAATAACAGGGTATAATATATCATGATTTCTGGTTGAACAAATACCCCCACACATAAGTTTTGCTTGTCCTCGAGGAAAATAAAACAAAAAATCCTAGAAAACAAAGCCATAACTCACTTTTGTAGGAATTGCGGTTGTAGTTAGCATTTGCACCAAGCCCTTTAGACCCCTAGGTTAGCCTTAGTGGATGAGTAAGATCTCATGAGGCTTGTAGAGGATGTACCCACAAAATCCTGACAATTTTTCCTTTTTAGAAACTCATATGTACACATTTTAATCAACCACACCACTTAGGTAACAAAATAATTCGATCACATATAAACACAATGTACACATCAAGAAATCCTTAATCTCCACTGATGACATCCATACACAATATTTCACCCGAGTAGGAATTATATACAAGTGTGACCGTAGAACCTCACTTTAGGGATATGTGAAACACTCCCCCTCATGTGTTTAAAATTTAACAATGTTCACTCATTTCTCTTCCAATCAAACAAACTACCATGGGCTTGGTAAGATTTGCAATTCTCCACCACCAAAATACAATAGTCAAAATATTAATCAAGAGGACTTTTCAGAGTTGTAATACGGCAAAGGGTAAAGGGTTAAGAGAGAGACAATTGATTTGGGAAAATAAGGAGCTAAAGGCCAAGAGCAACCAACACTTGCACAACTATAATAATCACACATCCTCCCAATATGACAAAATAAGGCACACCCTACCAAAATTGAACCATTCGAAATAAGCATACACAATAACCATGTTCATGCAAAACATTCTTCTTCATCACTCTTCTTGAAATTTTTTTCAACTCTATTTCAATCTTTTACCATTTTTTTCACTTTGGTTTGGTTGCTTTTTCTCCTTCATTAGGAAGATGAATGAATGGCATGTACAAAAATAATATAACTCAATTTCAAAATGGTCATAATGAAACATCAGCCACCATTTGCATAAATTACCCAAAAGTTACCTAACGAATAATGAAGTGTTGCTCCACTAGTCTTGGCTTAGGTATAGGAAATGTGTTTGGGCCCAGGGCTAAAATGAAGGGTTCATAATAAAAACAGTCAAGGCTAAAAATGGGTAAAAACATTCAACCCAAGGGTGGCAATTTGACTATGTGGCTTACAAAACAAATGAATGCCTCTATCATATTATCACTATGCACATGCTAAATGATATTTCAACAAGAATCAAAGTAAATTCTAGAGATGTAATCATGGAAGAGACACACATAAAATAAAAAAAATGAGACTAAAAATGATGAATTAGTCTTTAAAGGTCAAAATCTCACGGGTTATCTACCAAAGTCAAAGCTTATTTAGAAATAAAGTTGGAGGTTAGGACTGAGCACAAACAACACACTTGGCACTAAGTTCTATCAATGTACACCACATCTATATACAACATAATACTAAGGTACAAGAGAACATGGTCAATCAAAATAGCACATATATTTCCCAAAAACAAAACAAAAATCTTTTTGGATTTTCAATTTTTTGAAACAAAACAAAACAAAAATCTTTTTGGATTTTCAAAATTTTCAGTTTTTTTTTTTCATTTTCTTAAATTTTGAAATAAAGTTTCCCCACCCTCACACCCAAATCATACAATGTCCTCATTGGAAGTGCAAAGGAAACATAAAGTACAAAAACTAAAAATAAAAACAAATAAAAAAAAGAAAAATAAGATTAAGAAAAAGACATAATAAAAAACAAATGTACAAAAAAATTCACACACAAAAGAAATAAAAAAGAAGCATTGAAATATACAAAAAGAAAGAAAAATGAGAAAAAAGAGAAAGGAAGGAAAGAAATCTCAATCAAACCAGGTTGGGTGCCAAGTACACCCAAGCTATCTCTGCAGCACAGTCACTCTTCAAAAATCAACTTAAGGAGTATCAGACAGTCCACATCTTCTTTACTTGGCAGCTCCAAAAATTGATTCAATCGTTGGCCATCCACCTTGAATTTGGCACCACTAGCAAGATCCTGAATTTCGACTGCACCATAGGAAAAAGCATGTGAAACAATATAGGGGCTTTTGCATCGGGACCTCAATTTCCCTGAAAATAAATGAAGCTTAGAGTCATATAAGAGTACTTTCATCCCTAGGGCAAACTCTTTCCTAAGAATATATTTGTCATGAAACAACTTAGCACTTTCTTTGTAAGATCGAGCACTCTCATAATCATCAACTCTTATCTCTTTAAGCTGACTCAGTTGCAGTCTCCTTTCCTCATTGACCTCAGTCTAGTCATGATTGAGCATCTTAATGGTCCACCAAGCTCTATACTCTATCTCAATGGGAAGATGACAAGGTTTACCATAAACGACCCTATAAGGTGACATACCTAAGGGAGTTTTGGAAGCTATCCTATAAGCCTAAAGAGCATTTACTATAGCTTGTCAGCCCAATCTTTCCTATTCTTTCTCATAATCTTCTCAAGGATCTGCTTAATTTGCCGATTGGACACTTCAACCTGGCCACTTGCTTTGGGGGTGATATGGGGTAGCAAGCCTATGGACTATGGAGTACCTCCTCAACCAGGCCTCAAAGGATCTATTATTAAAGTGGATACCCTAGTCACTAATAATAGCACGGGGCATGCCAAATCTAGCAAACATGTTCTCCTTAAGGAACTTCGCAACCACCTTGGCATCATTCATCCTAATAGAGATAGGCTTAACCCACTTAGAAAAATTGTACATAGCTAATAGAATGTACTCATTACCAAAAGAAGATGACAATGGTCCCGTGAAATCTATACCCTAAACATTGAAAATCTCAACCATAATGATGGGATTGAGTGGCATCATATCTCTCCTACTTATCCTACCCAGCTGTTGACACCTAGGGCAACTCTTATAGTATTCAAAAGCATCCCAAAACAAGGTAGGCCAATAGAAACCATATTAAAGAGCTTCGGCTGCAGTCTTTCTCCCATTGAAATGCCCCCCACATGCTTGGTCATGGTAGAATAAAAGGACCCTCCTCACCTCATGGTCGGGAGTACACCTCCTAAGGACTTGGTCAAAACAGTACTTAAACAAGTACGGGTCATCCCAAACAAAGAATTTCATGAGGTGGAAGAACCTATCTCTATCATTCTTAATCCAACCCTCAGGGATCCTACCAGAAATTAGGTAGTTCGTGTTGAGTTATTATATTTAAGTTTTGATGATAACAAATCCAAGTGTAAAAATTTGTCCAAGTAATGTTGCTCCAAACACGATCTCCAAACAGGCCTAACTGGTGTTTGTAATCTTTATTGTATTAACTGGTTTGCTACATGTGAGAACAAGTCTTCAAAACAGGTTTTAATTGGTGATTCTATATTAAGTCAAAAATGCCATCTCGACAGTTGATTGTAAGGCATGTTCCTGAACTCTAGCAATGCAAAGAACAACCCCAGCAAACAAGGTGGCCTTGGTGTTCACAGCAGCTCTACAAATCTTGGACAAGATGACTAGTTCAAAACAAGAAGTCTTGGGTATATAGGTTTTATTTATTTAGACTCTTGTTAATATGCCAATATTGAAAACGCTTTTTAAACACCTCTTGAATCGGTATTTGCGCTAAGTGCTTCAGAACACCAGTTGCGAACAACCCTGCAAACAGGGTGCCTAGGGTGTTTCTGAACTGAAGTGGCCATACCCGGTTATCTTTGAAAATTCATTTCGGTTGGCCAAGATCTCCAGAATACTTTCTTTAAACTCCAAGATTGCTATTTTTCTGGAAAGGATATTTCTTAAAAATATTATGGGAGATTTGCGAAAATAGGTTTTGGGAGATTTGCCAAAACTAAAAGATTCCCTTTGCCTATATTTTCGGATATGATAAAATTTCAAAAGCTGAAGATTTTTGGTTGCCTTTTGAATCTTCTTCACGACTATGGGAAGATAAGGGTTATCCCTTAAGATAACAAATCCCTTATACTTTGGGAAAAGTTTATCACTAGCCGTTGGGGAGTATCTTTGCTTGAAAATCATTTTCCATACTTAGCTGATTCTTTGGTCTTGACCGTTGGATTCTTGTGTATAAAATCTCAGTTTTTTCACTCCCATTGTGAGAGACAAGAAAGCAAGAGAGAAAAAACGAGAAACAAACAACATACGCAAAAAGGAAAATTTCAAAAGTGGTTTTTCTAGTGAGAAGAATTTTTCGAGCTACACTTGAGAAAAGAAAGACCGACACAAGTTGTGTTTAAACTGAGCTTTCAATATATTAGCATAATAGGATTTTCATTGTACCTTACATCTGCTTAGTAAGAAGCACCCCCAGTAAGGTGTTTGTTGACTTTGATCCCAGATCAGTCGAAAGTGAGTGAGTATGTCCTAGTCGTGTGGACTTTGGACGTGTCCAATCTGGTGAGATTTGGACGTGGTGTAACCTGTCTTAGAGAAGGAGGTTACGTGGTTGCAAGTTGTAACAGGGTGTGTTACATTTGTAACGAGTTAAGCCCGGTTTAGTGAAGTGGTTAAATCCTACATGAGGTAGGTCGTGGTTTTTCACACCTCAGTTGGGCTAGAGGTGTTTTCCACGTTAAAATTGTGTGTGCTTTATTTTCCACATTTATCTTGGTGATTTTCGCATTTGCAATATTTGAGAACACCCTCTGCCAACAAGTCACAAGGGTGTTTGTTATTCACAACGTGAAAATCAGACACCACAATTCACCCCCCCTCTTGTGGTAGAATACTCACGAACTTAACTGTTCGCAATGTCAGCATACCGTGGGTTAGGGTGGATAATATATAATTATTCATCAGGGAAACACTTAGAAATACTAGACTCACTCTTTGCATCACAGAGAATCCTAGAAAAATGATCAGCAACAAGGTTCTCCAAACCTTTCTTGTCCCTAATCTCACAATCAAACTCGTGCAAAAGCAAGATCTATCTCACAAGTCTAGGCTTTGTATCCTTCTTAGAAAGAAGGTCGTTAAGAGCAGAGTGATCAGTATAAACAATCACATGAGCCCTAATAAGATAAGGTCTAAAATTTTCAAAGCCAAAGATCATAGCCAAAAAATCTTTTTTAGTGGCAGTGTAGTTCAGTTGGGTGTCATTTAGAGTGTTACTAGCATAATAGATGACATGGGGTTTCTTGTTAACATGCTATCCTAAAGCAACCCCAATAGGATAATCAAATGCGTTACATATCAACTCAAATGGCTTTCCCCAGATGGGAGGATGAAGAACGGGAGCAGAGGTCAAGGCTTCCTTAAGCTTAGTAAATACCAAGACACTCCTCAGAGAAGTGAAATGACACATCCTTAGCTAACAGGTTGGTCAAAGGCTTCACTATCTTACTAAAGTTTTAACGAAATGATAGTAGAAGCCAACATGTTCAAGGAAAGTCCTCATCTCTTTCACACAAGTGGGAGGGGAAAGATTACTAATTAAATAAGTCTTAGCCTTATCCACCTCAATTCCATCCCTAGAAATAATGTGACCTAAGACTATCCCCTTTTTAACCATGAAGTAACACTTTTCTCAGTTCAAAGTCAAGTTTTTCTCCCTACACCTTTCTAATACTTCTCTCATATTAGACAGGCAACCATCAAAGGAAGATCCAAACACAGAAAAGTCATCCATGAAAATTTTCATGCATTGCTCAACTTAAACTGAGAAAATGGAATTCATGTACCTCTGAAAGGTAGCAGGAGTGTTATGCAGTCCAAATGACATTCTTCTAAAGGCATATGTTTCAAATGGACATGTGAAAGTAGTCTTTTCCCAATTCTCAGAAGCAATGGAGATCTAAGTATAGCCAGAATATCTATCTAAAAAGTAATGGAATGGATGTCCAGCCAACTTCTTTAATATTTGGTCAAGGAAGGGAATGAGAAAATGATCTTTCCTAGTGGCAGCATTCAATTTCCTATGATCTATGCAAACACGCCACCCATATCGAACTCGAGTGGAAACTAACTCGTTCTTGTCATTCCTAATCACGGTAATACCGATCTTCTTAGGAATGACTTGAACATGGCTAACCCACTCACTATCAGAAATGGGATAGATAATCCTATGGTTTAACTACTTCAGCACTTCCTTCCAACTTCCTATAAAGTTGGATTTAAATGTCTTTGGTGGTCTCGATAGGGCTTAGCATTGTCCTCCAAATGAATTCTATGATGCACAATGGAATGACTAACACCCTTAATATCCCCTAAAGTCCAACCTATAGCTTCCATGTTCTCTCTAAGTAAGGCAATTAGTTTGTCCTCTTGGTCTCGGTCTAAGTCAGAAGCAATAATCACAGGTAATGATTCATTGGGTCCTAGGAATGAATACTTAAGAGAGTCAGGAAGAGGCTTCAATTCAAAAGAAACATGATGGGAAACAGACTTAGAAGCAGAAGCAATACCAAGTAGATAGTCAGTAGCAGAGCACAAGTCATCAAATTCAAACACATCATATACATGCTCATCATCCATAAGAAAAGACTTATACTCAGTAGCAAATATATCATTAAATACAAAATCTTCTACCCAATTAAGAGTAGAAAGCTTCATATCATCAAAACCAGAATGTTGTTTAGGCATGTAAATGATGTTCAATTCTAAGGTCATGTTGCCAAGTGACAGTCTCATCACAGGGGCTTGACTAGCAACATTAGACACCTTCTCAGTCTCAATCACTACAAAGTCCACAGGGTAAATAAATTCACCCACTCTAATAAGAACATCCTCAACTATACCCCTAAGCAACTTAGTTGATCTATTAGCTAATTGAATAACCATCTTGGTAGGTTTCAACTTGCTTAACCCTAGCTTTTGATACTTAGTGAAAGGTATCAAGTTAACACTAGCCCCTAAATCAAGCAAAACTCAGTGAATAAACTGGTATCCTATAACTATAGAAATAGTAGGACAACTGGGGTCCTTATACTTCACTGGGATTTGGTGAGAAAGGATGGTACCAGCGCCAGAGGCTAAGAAATCCTTATTAGGGACACTACTAGCTCTCTTAGTGGTACACAAATCCTTTAGAAACCTAGCATATGAGGCCTTTGCTGTATAACATCGAGTAAAGGGATGTTGATGACTTAAGAGAAGGGCTCTTATCTTTTCAACATGAGTGTGATATTTCTTCTTAAGCCTATGGGGAAAAGGAGGTAAGGGTTTATGGACTGTCTCAACATAAGAAGGACAAGAAGAATCCTTAGGAGGTGAAGGTATAATTGAATTAGAAGAATCTTACTCCTTAGGTTCCTCTTCATCAAAAGGTGACTCATCACGTAGAAGATTATCAAAATCATTGAGAATACCATCAGTAGCATCCCTTAACTTATTGGATGAACCCGTTTCTACAAAGAAGAAGAAGAATAATTTTGGAAGAAACTGTGAGCATACTTGGAGGGTTCACTCGAAGTGCCTACTTGATTATCAATCTCTCAACTCGAGCGAAGAGATATAACTGCATTTACCTTCCTGATAGGCTCACTAGGGTTAGCACTAGAAGAAGAGATGTGACCCTTAGGGTTCCCCTTAAGCTGACTAGGAAAAGTACCTGGCTCTCTAGAAGGAGATGCTAATTGGAGAACTATTCAATCATTATTCTCATCATTATTTCCATATTAGCATTAATCATTCTCTCCGCATTACTATTAATTATCCTCTCAATTTTACCAATGTCAGTGTAAGTAGGACAAGGTTGAACTTGAGCTGTACGAGGTAGAGGTATAGGTGCTTTGGGCACACCTGAAAAAGTCGATCTTTGAAAATTATTAAAGGAATGAGAGATGGGCTGGGAGTTGTTTCCAGGAAGAACCCTAGGTTAAAAGTTAGGAACCGTAGCATTTGACCACTATTCTAAGAAAAATTAGGGTGATTTCTTCACCCTGGATTATAACACTAAGAAAAAAGGTCATTCTTAGGTCTTTGAAAGGCTATACTTGCTTGCGCCTGTCTAGTTGATAACTAGTGAGAAAAATAAACACAAGCACTCAAAGAATGACCTAAGGCTTGATAGTGAGAACAAGACATCGTAGAAGTCTAAGAAATCTGGGGAGTCTAAGAAGACAACCCCTTTAACATGTTCTCTAAAACAGCAATCTCAGACTCTAAGTGACTCACATCAGAGACAAACTGCAAGCTACCCCTAGCAATGCTAGAACTTAGACTTTCATCCCCAGCTATTTTCCACTATATAGTTTTATCAGCTAAATACTCTAAAATTTTCAAGTAGCAGTACACTCTTGGAAAGAAAGCCACTTTGACACATGGAATCTAACATGGTTCTAGTCTGTTGGTCAAGTCCTTCATAAAAAAATTATCACAAATGTGCTTGGTCTAAACCATGAGACAACCCCTTTAACATGTTATCTATAACTGCAATCTTATACCCTAAGTGGCTCACATCAGAATGCAACCCACCTCTAGCAAACAGAACTTAGACCATCATCCCTAGTGATTTCCTACTACATAGTTTTATCAGTTAAGCCCTCTAAAAATTTCCAAGTAGCAGTGGTGCTCTTAGAAAGAAAGCCACCATAGCACATGGACTCTAGTATGGTTATAGTCTGTTGGTTAAGTCTTTTATAAACAATTTGGCACAAACTTGCTTGGTCTAAACCATGATAGGTAGACTGGGCCAACAAAATTTTGAACTTATCAAAGTATATCCAAAATGATTCCATTTCTACTTGCACAAATTGATTAATCTCATTCGTTAGCTTAACAGTCTTGGCATTAGGAAAATATTTTCTTAAGAACAATCTAACAAGATCATTCCAAGAAGCAAAAGAATTAGCAACCAATATGTCCATCCAATGTTTAGCAGAATCTTTCAAAGCAAAAGAAATCAATTTCATTCGGGCAATATCAATAGGGATATTAGGAAAATGCATCATGAAAAACAGTTCTTCAAATTCCCTTAAAAACAAATAAGCATCCCCTAAATTTGTGAATTTAGGGAGCATTTGAGTGCAGTAAGGTCTCAACTCGAAAGTCACATTTGGTCCTAAGTTAGGTAAAGTGAACAAGATGGCAAAGAAGTCCTAGGAGGTTAGAAAATATCACTCAAAGATCTCTATTGTGCGATTTCTTGTAATTCTAGTTTAGGCTTGGGTTCATGTTTGGGTTCCAGTTAAAGGTCAAGTTCACTTCTAACAAGTTTTTTACTTTCGAGACTCTAACCCAATCAGTCATGCAAATCCCACACCCTCATAAAAGGATATCTTTTTGGTCCTTTTCTTTTTGTAATTTTTTTGGATTTTGGATTTTTTTTTCATTTGAATTTTTTCTTGAACAAAGAACAACAAAAACAAAAAGTAAACTAATCCTAAGAGCAAAATGAAAACAGAAAACCCACAATACCAAAAAGAAAATCAAAATAACTAAACCCAAAACAAGCAAGTTCTAAAAATAAAAATAAAATAAAAAATCTAACTCCTAAAATCAGAACCCTCTACACAGAAAATTCCACACAATCACAAGGAACATAAAAATATTATTTTCAGGTTTTTTCTATCCTCGAACAGCACAAAAAATTTCAAACAAGAAATAAAAATCACAGCAAATTCCACAAAATCCTAAAATCGCACAAAAATTCACCTTGGCTCCAAAAATCATGGAGAATTCACTAAAAATATCAAAAAAGAAACATTCACACTAGAACTACCCCAAACAATTGAAACAAAATTTAAAATATCTGAAAAACCTACACTGGTGTTCTTGTTCTACACAGAAATCAAATCGTTTAGTATTTTTTCAGCAACTAAATCAACACTAAATAGGAAGATAAATTGACCCAAAACAAAAACAAAATCAAAATACTAACTCAAATAAAAAAATAAAAAATAAAGAAATCTAAACTAAACTAGAACTAAATCTAATCAAAAATCAAAAATAGGAAAAAGAAAACGACTCAACTACACAAAAAACTAAACTATGACTGGGCACAATCTAATTTCACAAACTCATCCCCGGCAACGGTGCCAAAAACTTGTTGTAATTTTCCGTAATCGCACGATTTAACGTCGTAGCAATTGCGAGTATCAATCCGTAGGGATAAACTGTGAAATTAGATCACCAATAACTTCAAATAACATATGACTAAAAGCCTAGACAAATACTATTAAGTACAAGTGCTATGCTTGTCTAAAGAGATTAGCTATAAACAGTGGCGAAGCCAGGAATTTAGGGGAGAGGTGTCAGAGACAAAATGGAAATTATAATTGAGTGATATCATTCCCACTTTCTTCATTCAATAGTGAGTTTTCGAATTTAGGATTTGAAGAGAATGATGATTCTTTAGTTATCCTTTTGAAATACCTGAGTATTTTGAGTTAGAATTTAAAATAATCCACAAATTAAACAACTTTAGAATTAAAATTGGAAAATTAAACTCATAAATTAAGGCCCTGTTTGGCAATCAGCGGTTAGCTGTTAGCTGATTGCATTAGCTGTTTGTGGAAAAAGTGTTTGGTGAAGTTAGCTGTTTCTAACAAAACTATTTAATAAAATTCCACTTATGTCCATGACTCAATTTCATTATTTTTCTAACAAAACAAATTTTTATTAGGTTTTTATTTTTCTGTTGGGTATGAATTATGAATTAAGAATTATATATAATATTACACTTATGCCCTTTCTAATTTAGTTAACCACCTCATTGCAAGACCTGATCAGTTTGGTGAATTGTTTAGAAAAAATACGCATTTTATGAGACCTAGAGATGCTCTAGCATGATGAACAACCAACGTTTCCTTTGGGTTCATGCAAGAGAAAATCAAATCCTTTAAATAAATTAGTCTTACTCCAATTAGTTGAATGTGTTATATCCTACACATAGATAAAACTTGTAATAGAGAAGAAATATTTGAACACTGGAAGAGAGATATGAATAGTGTCCTGAATTTGAACACTATGTGGACTGATGAAAATTTCGTAAATTATTAGAAAATATTTTTCATAGCACCAAAGTTGACCGGTATGACTTGTTAGGTGAAGAAGGTAATAATGTATTAAGAATGATAGAAATAGCTGCTAGTTTAAAAAGTTATGCAAGGAAATTGAAACTGAATTTATCGGAGCTAAACTTGATTATGAAGAAAAAGCTAAAGAGTAGCAAAAGAAAGATTAATAACATAGAGCTCTAGAATATGGGATATTTGAAAAATTATATTGCTTAATTTAGTCAATATTATTAAAATATTGGACATAATGAAACCAATCTTTTATGATAAATTACCATATCCCATAAATTCCATAATCAATAAAAATACTTTACATAGCTGGAAAAAACAGATATAATTGATACCCTTGATACAAGAGTTTCTTATTTAAGAACATGGATTAATGATCAATGTGTTGATCTCCAAAAACAAAGGAAAATTAAGAAACAATTTCTAGCATTTTAAGGAACCCCACATCAATGGGGAAATGAACCTAAGAAAAGAAGAAAAAGAAACTTTTATAAGGAACAGAGATTCAACATGCAGAAGGGAGAAAAAAAACAAAAGAAAGTATCATAACAAGCCAAGCTCCAAAATATGAAGATTTTTTAGAAAAAAACGCTTATTTGCGAGGAAAAATAACTGCAAGTGTGTTAGGCATGTAAAGAAATAGGACTTTATCCAAATGAATGGAAAGTTAGGGAAAACAACAAGCTTATTGAAACTTTGGGAAGTTGAGATTATTTTGAGCTCAGTGAAGATGAAGCACTTGACGTTGCATTGAAAATAACAAAGGAATTATTAAGATAGTAGTGAAAGACAAATATGAAGAGAGTGATTATGAAGAAACTAGTCATATGATAAAAAGTAGCTCAATTAGTCTAGGCGACCTTCATGGAGAAGAATTTATTGTAGATAATGAGAATGAGAAGGGCAAAAGAGATTGCGTCCTTCTGATAATATAGAAAAATATGATCTATGAAAAATCCATTCAATTAAAAGTATGTATGTGAAACGATGGGAGGAGATCTAGAGATCAAACACTATGAATATGATGTAGGAGAAATTAATCTCATTAATTGAAAAAATACCCATAAGTATGGTAACAAAAAAATAAAAATAGATATATCTATGCTAAAAGCATCCAAGTTCAAATTACACCATTGTGGTATTACAGCAAAGACATCGACCTTTATGCTTAACTCTTTGATATTAGGCATACCAAATTTAATAATTAAGTTATCACACGGATTACGACTTATCTGTGTAATGTTTTACAATTCAATTGCCAACCTGGATATTATGTGAGCCTAAAAGATGAATCTGTCAAAAACTTTTTACCCCTTAAGATAAAATAGTTGAGATGGATATGAAGAGAAGAGACTACCCACTAAGGACTTTTTGTAAAATAATCTACAAATTAGATAATACCATAGATCCAAAAGTAAGTTAACAATGGTAGAGCCAGACAAATTTGAAAGTACTCCAATGTAAAAAATTCAAAGAATAAAATCCAATCCACAGGAGATAAAAATTGATAGGTCTTAGATATCTGGCTTTGCCAATCCCATAATAGTCAATAAGAAAAATGTAACAAAAATTGATGAGAATAGAAAAATTATCATTAAACCCCAACTATTAAGAAGTACGAGTATAAGACTAGAATGAGAAGAAGGAACTTCGACAGCTAAAGAAGAGGTTAAAGAACATGATACAATTAGTATGGCCAATGAAATGAGTAAAAACAGTTTTGCATTTGCAAGACACAGTGTAGATCAAAATATGAGTTTAGATAGAAAAGTCATTGGGTACAAAATAATGACCATTAGTGACCCAATTTATGATGATGAACCAGTCAAAAAAATATGACTATGGAGGTATGCTATGAAGTCACCAATACTAATCCTAATAGTATGTATATCCTAATAACTATATGCTTAGAGGGATATAATAGACATTAACTATGTGTTTACATTAATAGTGATTGTTTTGTTTGTTTTAAAAAATGATCTCTATTCCTAGAATTTATGAGGAAGAAAGCAATAATTCTTTGGAAGTAAGAATTGCTGATGATAGCATAATGAGCAACATATAGGGATTATCCATTGAAATAGGAGGAGGCCAATGCATTGTACCAATTCTATGGGCTACTGATAAACCTTTTCATGATTTGATCGTGGAAAATAGTTTTTAAAGGTTATATTCTCCATGAACATAGACCATTAGCCAAATCATCTTCACAATAAATGGCTAATCAATTCCTATTGAAAAATTAAATAAAGCATGCACTTATCATAATATTGAATTTACACACAACCAGCTTGATGAAAAGGTAATATGTACACAACGAGAAGTAGCACTAATAATCTCACTAGTTAAGTCATCCATTAAACAGATGATTGTCGAACAACAAGAAGAATTATGTAAAGAACTCTATTATGATTATCCACTAAAATTTTGGGATAAAGATAAAGTATTTGCAAAGACTACTCTGTTAAATCTTAACACTATTATTCTAGTTAAACAAATGGTATATATATACCAGGATATCCAAGAATTTAATAAGAAATCAAAAATATTTTGGATGAAGGGTTAATCATGAATAGTAAGGGTCGATGCACAAGTCCTGCATTCTTGGCATGAAATCATGCTGTAGAAAAAAGGAGAAAAAGCTAGAATAGTAATCAACTACAAATAGCTTAATAGTAATACAATCTTTGATGGTTATTATATTTCTAACGGAATGATTCCTGTCAATAGAATTCAAGGAGTCTCTTGGTTCTCGAAAATGGACTATAAAAGTGGACCAGATAATAATGGATGAAGAAAGCATCCCTTAACCCCTTATAGTGTCTCTCAAGGACATTTTGAGTGGAGAGTGCCACCCTTTGTCTTAAAAATGCACATTAAATATTCCAAAGAAGAATGTTTAACATCTTCAAGATCTTAATTATTGTTGTTTAGTTTATGTCGATAATATTCTTGTCTTTTCTAAGACCATAGCACAATACAAAGATGGCGTTCTAGTACCCAAAGATGCATTGATCGTGTCACTATCCTTGGGAAGAACAAATGCATTTATGCTAAACAACAAATAGAGTTCTTGGGACTAGAAATAAAGGTTGGACAAAATATTCTACAAAAGCATATCCTAGAAAATATAGAAATTTTCTTGAAAAGATTGAAGATAGAAATCAATTAGAAAGGTTTCTTGGATGTATTAAAGATTTAGCAAAATTGAGAAAATTGTTACAACAGATGCTCAAGAAAGAAGTTAATTGGACATAGACTCCTAGTAACTCAAGAATTGTTCAAAACTTCAAAAAGATGCACAAAAATCTTCCTACTCCTAATGTACCTAATGAGGAAGACGATTTAATTCTTGAGATAGATGTCAGTAATGAGCACAGAAGTGTAACACTCAAAATCAAATAAGGAGAAAAACTCTGCAAATACTGCAGTAGAAGTTTTAATAAAGCAGAATGCAACTATCCTTGAATGAAAAATGATATCCTTACAGTTATAAGGGGAATTGAAAAGATTTTAATCTTTTAGCCTTAAAGCTTTTTCTTTTTAGAACTGATTACAAAGGAATTGCCAGTTTTATAAAAATGAATTTATCGAATATGCAAGAGCAAGGGTGATTCCTGCGTCGACAATCATGGCTTAACTAGTTTTCTTTATCTATTGAACATATAGATGTATTGAACAATTCTCTGACAAATAGTTTAACCTCTAAACTAGCTAATGGTGATTATGAGAGAAGATGCCAAAAAAGGAGAAAATCCAAAATGAAATGCTATCACTGCTAGAGGGGGTTTGTCTTTCTAGTAAATCATTATGGATATTTTAAAATCTCACACAACCTTTCAGCGTTACAAATGCATTGCTGAAGGTGTCCTTATGATGTTCAAGCAAAAATCAGTTTCTATGTTCAAGAAAAATGATTCAATGACTAGTACGTAGCTTGCATCGACTACTATTATAATTATTTCTATGATATTTGGTGATCATGGAGTACCGTGATCATCTTTTCTGATAGATATGGAGTTGGTGATATTCCCGATAAAATCAATGCCTCTAGATGAACCCATCATGAAATCTTGGAATATGAGATGGTAGCTTACCTCATGAGAATGTCTAATCCAAAGTAGCCATTCTTCTCAAGTCTAACTAAGTTTCAAAAGTGTATATTTAAAAGGATCCATTGGATTCTCACATCTCCTAATGGTCCCAGAAGAGCCCCATACAATAGAAGTCTACGTATTTAGGTACATTGCGCATTAACAGGGTATTAAAGTGGAAATGCCAAACCAACCCCATTATCTTGTTCAATTAATTGATGTAAATGATCTCGATGATCAACAATAAGAATGGTTTCCAGAACGGAAAGAAGTAGTTAGTGATCTTGCTTTACCAAGAGCTATTAGTTTTCACAACATTTGTAATCAAATGTGGGCATCGATTGAATGAGGAAAAATACTAATGCATTGCGGAAACACTGCTTTTGTTTATCATAGTGATTTCAACAAATATATGAAGGTAGAAGGAGCTACTTCAGAAGATGTCTTTGATTATCGCGCTGATATTGGGGCTGAAAAATTTCTATCAGAAAAAGAAAAGAGATATCTAAATAATATATTTGAGAAATAAAACCCATATCATCTTGAACTTGATGAAGATTTTGATGATTATTTGCATAATGATGGACTTGAAGACTTTATTGGAGATGAAGGCATGCGGCATGCCAATATGGACGACTAGTCTTGTCAGTATTAAGCGCTTTGAAAATTTGTTGCGTCATTATTTGTTTAGTGTCAAGTTAGTAAAATAATGCAGTCTATATTAGCCATATGAAAGTATCCTATGCCAGTATATGTACTGTAACCATTGGAACACTCTATGTAGTCCATCTCCTCTATAAAAGAAGAAGCTGAGTGTTGTGAAGGGATACGATCATCTGAGCATACTTCCGCAAAAGAGAAGGTGAATTTCTCTATTTCTCTATAAGTAAGCATCTCTAATGATCATAGCTGTTTAAGTCCTTCTTCAAATTTTTTCTATTGTAATATTTCCAATTTCAAGCTTTCAATAAAAGAAGTTTTCCAGTAAAAAATGTTATTCAATTGATCCTTATGTCTTAAATATATAATTTCTCAACTACAGTTTCACTATCCTTAAAATATATAAAGTTGATTAGTGACTATGGTCCTAGGTAAGAGATAAAACAGATATGTACTCTGCCTAATCTAAGGATGGTGTGGTTAAGATTAGGGATCTCTGTAAACTAGAAGCTAGATGAATGCCAGGGCCTAGGCACTGACTAAGTTTAAGCGATGGTCAAACACACTCTAATTAGGCTTTATTATTTTGCTAAGTATGGTGGGCCTATAATTACATAAAGTATGATATTTATGGTTGTAGTAATTGTAATAACTAGTACTAGTGAAGTTATTATAAAAAGAGTTCAAATATTTAGAATGGCCATATTTCCAAAAAAAGCCCAAAAGATAGGAAAATTACTAGAAATACCTATTTTGGGTCAAAGTCATAATTTCTAAAAGTTTCAAGCCAAAATAATAATAAAAGGCCAAAAAAATCATTTTCCTCAAAGTTTGAGGGACTGCAAAATTCAATTTCAAACTTCATGGATCAAATAATTCAGATAGCAAATCTTGAGGTACCAAAATTAATAGCTCCATCTACAATGATATCAACCACATCCTTTAATTTCCCATCTCCTATGGCCCCACTCGTAACGTCCCCACTCTCGTCAAATGAAAGTTCATACAATCCTTCGATACATGCTTACTGTTCTTGAAGGCTAGATAGAACTTTTTCTCTTCTTGTTTTAGTCGCTCAGCATTACATCTCTTTGTTACAACATGTGAAGCTCTCAGTGAGTCTCTATATTGGAGCTCTGTGTCATCAGTTAATGCCCAACCCATTCTCAACCTTTCAGGACATATCACAGTTTTCCATAATCCTAGCAAAAATTTGGTAATTTGATACACTTGAAGTCAAGCGAAATAGACTTCCTTTAAATCAAGATTCTCATACCTCCCCGCTATGGTTGAGTTATATCAATGTCCACCTAGAATTTAACTGATTTGTCCATATACAGTATAGATTGCCTCATCATAACCCACACATTCTCCATTTTTCTTCCCCAAAATTTGTGCAAAGGCTCCAGTTTGCATCTTTGGTGGCACCTCATCTGCTTTCACCTAAAGCCTTACTTTCGTGAACTTTACTTAGAGGATCGTTCAGGCCCCTAATATGTCCATTAACAATAGCAAGCTTCCATCAAAGGCCCAAGGACGTTTATTTAACACATAGTCCTTATATCCATGGGAGAAAACCTAGAATGGAATCAAGTTCTTGTCAAGGTCATGAATAATCACTCCCTTAGCTAGTTTCCAAATGCTCTTCAGAACAGCTGTCATAACTCCTATATTGAAATACTAATTCGTACGTTTATTACTCCACAACTAAAGGTAATCTGGTCTAGATGTTGCACTGGAGTATTGTCCTCACATACTAGAACCTTTTCTTCTGCCCTAAGTCAGTTTCAACTTATTCCACACATCTTCTAACCCCGATGCCATTGATAAAGTCAAAAACCTTCGACCACATGCAACCTAAACCAAATCCCTAAAATTTGATACATTCTAGGATTACATACATAAACTGGTAAAATGAGGAGATCCCCCTAACAAACTAATGAACCCAAACCCCACAAAATAGGGTAACCACAATCGACAAACAACCTTGTGAATATTGAAGGAACAAACTCTCACAAAGCTAGAGCATTGCAAATATTTGTTTCGTTTTTTAAAAAAATTTTTACAAAACGTTTTTGTATTTGTCATCTGTTATAGGTTTTTTTTGAAAGGGGTAAGTACAACGTCAAAACATTACGCAGTCCTTCTTTCAAGGGATATGGCCATGTTATCGTCAGTTAGAATAAACTACAACTTAGTAGAGTAGAAGAACATGTGATTGTACTATATAAATATAGGAAAAAATCGGACTTTGTTAGCCAGCCAGCCAGCCGCTATATTTCCTTCGCAGTAGATATAACAAGGGAAGCCTGATGAAGAAAAACTTGATGTCATGGCAAGATTAGAAATTTTCCATGGAAAATGAATTTCACCTAGAACTGCTTACGTAAGGAACTTGTTATCACCCTTCAGAGAGAAATTTTTTTATCCAAATTGAATGGCCTTTTGGACACCGTCGCCATAGCCTATGCAACAATTATAGATGTTTCTCCTTAGTTAGATGTCCTTACTCATAAAAATTTGCCATTGAAGTCTTGAATAATATAACTTGTTGCTAGCCCCTAATTAGTTTTGAACTCTTCAAAGTTGATTTGATGAAGTTTAGAGGTGTAGGATACCATTTGATGCATTACGAAGGAGGGAATTGTGAAGGACATATGGTAGAAGAATGAAATTTGAAAGGGTAGGATTGATGGTCATCAAAGTTAGATTTTAATCTATCCTTCCAGTCTACCCATGATCATTTTTGCATTAGTAATGGCCAGCAACTGGGAGAAGATATTATTATTAAAAATGACTTCATGCCAAGCCTTCCATATACCTCATAAAATCATAGCAATTTTAGCTATTTCAATATCCCTATCTAGACAGAGGGTATGTAGTAGCTCCATAACAGCCATTCTAGGGCTTGAAAAAGAGCGCTTTGTGAGCCAGCGATAGGCTTTGGCAAGATCCCAAATTTTGCCAATCACGAGGCAATCATAGAAAATATGATTTATACTTTAAATATCTAGTTTGCATAGTAGGAGGGCACATTTGATGAGTGTTCTTCGTTATGGAAGAGCATTATGACATAGTTGCCAAAGGAAAATCTTTAACTTAGGCACCAAATTCAATTTCCAAATCCACTTATAATTGCACTTAGGAGACAATGGATCAAGTTTATCATGGTCTCTCCAAGTTGTAGATTTGGTAGTAAAATCTTATGAGCTTGAGAGCTCCCATCATAAGGAATCTTTTCTATCATTGACCGTATAGGGACTACAAAAGCTTTGGCAACTAGATTCAAAGGCAAGAACTTTGAAAGTTGAGTGATATCCCATGTTCTGTCTAGTGTGATAATTCATTCAACCTTAAGTTCTCAATTTGGCTACTGTCAGCAAGGCCTGCCATATGGCATAGACTTCCATGATAACTGCCAAAATCGAACCTTCTTACCAATCTAATTGTCCATAGTAAGCATGAGGGAAAGAAATTCCTTTCTCGAACCATGCTTTTCCATGCTAGCAAATTTATACTTTTTCTTTTGTAATTAAAGAAATTATCTGAATTTCCATACTTGGAGTGAAAAAAGCTAACCCACTTATTATTGTGTTCTATAAAATACTTGCAAATGAGCTTAGTAGGGAAACCTATATTTATCGGTTCTATTCTTCTTAATCCTAGCCCTCTTTAGATTTTAGGTGAGCAAATAGTGTCCTATGCAATTAAGGATAAGCCCTTTTCAATATCCGAATTATCCCCCCCCCCAAAAAAAACACAATTGATGTGATCTAATTGGTTAGTAGTAAAACATTACATATTTTACGTAGGAAGAGATTCAAGGTTAGACTGAATGAGTGTTGCTCATTCAGCTTTAGAAATTTTGGATGCTCTTGAAGCTGAAATGTTTTTAGCTGCCTTATCCATAAGATATGTGAATAATGCATTTGTTGTTGTCGCTTGAAATATAAGACAACGTAAATGCTTACCAAGTGAGTGCCATTGTGGTGTTTGGAAAATCCTTACAATAGTCACCTTGTGCATTTGAGTGACATAATTGGAGAAAACAATTGTAGAATCATAAAGATTAATCAGTGGGCCAGACTTATTACAAAAACAATTGAGAATTTCCTGCAATGTTGAAGCTAACTCATGATCAACGTTGACAAATAGTAAGCTATCATCTACAAATAAGAGGCAAGGCGATTTAGGGGCTGAATTAACAAGCTTAATGCCAATTCCACTTTTAGGTACGATAGCTCTATGCTGAAGTCCAAGTGCTAAAACTTCCATAGAAATGATAAATAAGTATGATGACAATCGAAAATCCTAGCAAGTGCCTCTAGTAGGTTTGGAGACTGGTTGTTAATACTTAAACAATATGAGAGAATAGTCACATCACTCTTTAATCCATGCTATTCATTTCTCATGAAATCCATGCTCATAAAGCCATTGCTATAGAAAAGTCCATTCCATATGATTGTAAGTTTTTCTATATCTCATTTGATCTCCATATATGTTTTCTTATGTTTCATGTACTTAAATTTATTCAAAACTTCATGAATATATTGAAAATTATTGCGAATAGCTTATTGAGGGACAAGAACAGTTTAGGCAGGGTTAATAATTTTCTGGAGCATAGGACACATATGATTTACAAGTATTTTAGAAATGATATTATAGATAGTATTCCATAAGCTAATAGGCCTATACTGGCCAGCCTTTAAAGATTGTTTACTTTCAAGATATGATAAACAATCACGAGCTTAACTTCTCCAAGAAGTCTTCAAGACAAGAAGAAACCTTTAAAGTAGCAGTTGAATTGTCTTACAATTTTAGTGAAAGAAGGAAGGACTAAATCCATTTGGCACTAGAGCTTTATGAGGATTCATCTAAAAAGGCGCTTCCTTAATTTTGTCATTAGTCATTGGACAAAGAAGCAGAGAATTATCATCATTTGACACAAATTTGTTCAAGCAAAGCTCTTGGTTGATAGGAAAAATCATCAATGTAAATTTATTTATATAATTTTGGATAAATTTCCCTTGGATGAGTTTAGAGTCATGGATCCTAGTCTCAACTCATCTTTATGTTTCAAATTTTTTTTTTCTTTCTCGTAGTGGTAACTTGGTGAAAGAATCTAGAGTTCCAATCACCCTTCATAAGCCACTATTGTTTGTTCTACTTTCCCTAAAAAAGTTGATTGAAAAGAAGCAATTTTTCTTTTTATTTGATTAGTCTGGCATGCCATGAGTTTAATCCTGGGCTATCAGGTTGTTACAAAAGCTGATCTTCAACATACTGTAATTTATTCTCATTAAGAGAACTTTTAGATTTAATGTTTTTAAATAGCTTGTTACTCCATACTTTTAAATCTTTCTTGATAAACTTAAGCTTTTTCATAAGACTATACATTAGTGACCTAGGGGTTTTGGGTATTAGTAGTCATACATCATTAGTAATCGTGTACCTTGCATCAATCTAATAATGCACATTATTCTAGTATCGAATTGGTGAAGGTTTGACATTATTCAATGGATAAGTAGTATTTAATACTATGTAGCAATGATTAGAGCAAGTCAAACGGAGATGAGTAACTGTTGCTCTTCGATAAAGATGCAAACACACATGTTGGGCAACTGCCCTGTCTAAACATTCATAAATTAAATGACTATGAATATGTTTTTTTCATGTAGATTGTCTACCTATAAAGTCAACAGGAGTGATTCTAGTTGATGACAAAAAAGAAGACAAACTAAGGACTTTGAATTGAGTAAATTGGGATCCCTCAACGTTGTCCACTATGGATTCCATTTCATTGAAATCTCCATTCAAACACTATAAAACACTACAAGAATTGAAGCATCCCTCCACGCCTAACATTGTATCCCGCCACAGTTATGTGTGTAGTAAGTACTGCTTGTGACACTTAACTCAAGCCTGTGCACTCTTATATGTAAAGGGGCATTATCCACCATGCCTATAAGTGTGGTAGCTTACCCACGCCTATAACCATGTGGTATATTACTCAATGAATGAATGATTATTTGTGCTATGTTCATGCTTATAGGTGTGGTGTTATGTATCTCCTAACCAACTTTCAAATAGTGTTCAAACATAACTAATTTTGGTGAGAATTTTGTTTTAAATAATATTTGATTGTTTTAGAAAACAGAGATAATTTATTTTGATAATTGAATGCAATTGTTCTCACACATACACATGTGTGTCTATATACACACACACATGCACAAAATACACACACACACACACACACACACAGACATTACACACACACACACACACGCACACATGTACACAGACATAATAGATAAAACTTGATCAAGTTTAAAGAGTGCAAAAAGGCACAATATTTTAATTTTTTTTTTTAAAATTGAAGTAATAGTTACCATTTAAGTTCGAACATATGCTAGTTACGTAGACAATTGATAATGTGAGACTTATCCGAACAACTATTTGCTAAATAGGTTTCAAGATGCTCGCAAAATATGCTTCGAGTACCTTAAAGCTATGTTTGCTTAATTGTAATATGTATATATGAGGTTGAAGCTAAATATATAGAGCAAATTGGATGGTGTAGAACTTCACAATCCAAAGAGTTAAGACTTTAAGAACCTCAATTTTATATCCCATTTTGTTGCATGTTGACCTTGATTCCAACCTAAAACAACCAACCATACATTGGACACTAGGTGACAAAAATTATGACATTAATTGTCATAGAAAGATATGAAATTTCGGGTTAAAACTAGTGCAAACTCAAAGAATGATAAACGAACATGACTTGAAAATCAAAACTAAACCTAATTTTTATTCCATGTACATTTTTAGCTTCATAAATAGTTAACTATAAGAACTCTAAAAGGGGTGAATAAGGCATATTTCCAGACAAGGTAAAAATTGAGGAAGACGTGTTGTCACTTCTTAATTGCCAAGGTGCAATCTTAGTTTCAACAATATTCACATGGCTTGTTAGCTAAACAACATAACATAACAACCTATATAAAAAGAAATATTACTTGACAACATAGTGGTACTTTGAAATTTTTTCCCCTCTCAAAATGAAGCGCCACACTATATATTCTAAGGTTTCCTCTTTCCATAAGCATTTTGACATTTATAAAGGGTAACAATTTTACAAGTAGTGCTTTAGGAATACGACACTAGTTGAAGCAAAGCATCCATAATTTCTGGTTGAAACAAATCAAGAATTAACACTCATTAAATTATGAATAACAACATTACTTGTAAATAATAGTAATAATCTTACATTCACGACAAGTCCTTATACTTGAGAGCAAAGGATCAATAAAATGTGGAGTACGCATGAAGATTGAATGAAACACTCTAACCATTTTTCCGAATAAAATACTAAACAAGTATGAGATTTGCACCCATCAAACATTTAACTGGTTTGCCTTCAGGATAAGTCCAATTTTTAAGATGAATAGATTTGATCACTTATCAGGTTCTTTTACGA